>CM047813.1:43631525-44231525 GCA_026214975.1 Gentiana macrophylla
GACTAAATAGTGATAGATCATCATCAAACCTAAATTTTATTTCCAACAATTTCCCGCTTTTGATGTTGTCAATACCTCAACAAAGCAATTCAAAGATAAACAAGATACAATAATTAACACGATGGTAAAGCAGAATTTATTTGATAACCGATTCACGAGTCTTTGGTAATACAATACAATACAATACAATAAAAGAACTAAAGCGATTTCTTTTTGCTTGATAGTTAAACTAAATTGATTATCATAGGCTTCATAGCAGTTCTCATAGCATCATTTGTTCTTTGTGTTTTCAATTCCATGAATGCTTGCCTATATATTCCATGATTCCGTAAGTTGTGCTTGCTGAAAAATTTGCTCTTAAAAACTGCAGTAAAGCAGTTGTCCTTAGTCTTTCATTGGAGAATTTGTTTGATGGAGTCTGAATAAATTCATATTGGCCTTTTCAATTATCGACTCTTTATACAGAAGTACCATTCTTTTCATTTCCTCGTTTGTTCCAATAGTGCATGAGCATTTTACGCATGTGTAGAAATGTCTTGAGAGATTCTTCTTTTGACACTCCTCCTCTTTACGGTAGATTTTTAGAATGAAGTAGCAGAGCGAGAATCCCAAACCAACTCTGTCGATTAGTTACAGTATTAACAATCAATTCCTTATTCATCGATGAATTCTCCTGCACTTTCTTCGAAGTTCCATTTAGTTTGTCATCAACATTTGCTTAAGGACTTATGGCATCTCGGTGCATGGACTTTAAAATGTCCAAACTTTCCCCGCTGATGACATCATCTTTATGAGCCAGGCTCTTGATGTAGCGTTCAATGTTTGTTGAGTTGATGCCAAAATGGTTTGAGCCACAACTAAGTCCTTCATCTTACTGTTCTATTAAAAATCATTATGCAAATTGTTGAGAATAACTTCCATCTGTCTTGAGTTTCATTTCTTCTTGTTTAACAAATGGTTGTTTTCGAAGCTCGAAACAAAGTGTTTGTGATTATAAATTGTGATATCCCATTTTGCTTTTCAAGCTTGCTTCTTTCATCTTTGCCCCAACTTCAAAGGATTTTAGAACCTTTCCAAATAAGTTTATTATAAATCTTTAAGAATTAGTTATCTCATTATGATAAATTTAATGAGATCAACTTTGAAATGAAGTAAATCTTACGAGCTTCACAGCTTGTTGTTCATTTACCTTGTTTGTCTCGGCCTAGATTGGTTTAGCTTGCTTTAGAGGTGAAGGTAACTTCTTGATTTTTCTACTATAATGCGATCTTCTTCTTTCTTGAATTGTTTCTCATTCTTTGGCTTGATTGCAGTCATCATTTTTGTAGGTAGTGAGATATACATTGAGTTACGTCATTTGCGTTCCCTCTCAGGCATGTTGCCCTTAGTTCTTTTCTGGCTAAGGTATAGACTTTATCATTGAGAATTTGTAACCTCCTTCATGTTATTGTGTATACGGTACACTTCCCGAACTTGAACTTACAACGCTTTCTTCAAAACTACAAGAATCATCTTGGTATTACATTACTGACTGCATTGCGATTCATTAGCATGTAGAAAGCTTAAGAATCCACTTTGCAGGATAGGATGACCTAAGAATCATCATAAATACGCCATTCTTTTTGGAACTTTCACGGCTATGGCTTCGCTTCTAATAAGCTGACCCCGGATCAGTGCATATCAACTGATTTAAGAATTCATAGAGGTATTGATTATCTCACGATAGATTTGTAATGTTGTACTAGATCAAATACCCATTTCTGCGACCAATTTCCATTACTGCTTGTTGACTTAACATGATTGGCAGTGGGGCTGAATTTGCAAATCCGATATTAATAGCAATCGCTCATAATCATTCTCATCAAGTTCTCCATATTGAACAGGGGGTTTGAATGGTGTGAAAATACTCTCGATTCTCTTGTGATCCTCCACAGTGCTATTCACGAAAGAATCTTCAATTTGCATGGGATCGAGTTCTTGCAATATTCTCGAGTTTGCATAAGATGAGTTCTCTTGGTTCATACATCATTAATCTAGGCAGAATGATGATGTATCTTTTCAGCGGCCGAGGCCGAGATTATCGGCTAGATTTCCATAACCATGTCTCTAACAAGTCGCCCGACCTTATTGCCAGGTATGCTTTCGGAGTTCGATATAGCAGGCTGGAGCGTGCTCTTCAGTTGTATGTCGATCGAGTTGCTTCATGGATTGGCTCATCTCAAGTGGATAATCTTAGTTGATTAACATTTACTGTTTCAGCCTCTTTTTCCTCAGAGTGAGAGTTGAAAGTTCTTTAACTATTTCCTCTTGTTCTATTAATACGGAGTGAATTCTTGAGGTGGATTTGGATTTTGAAAGTAACGAGCTTGTAATCGAAGCGTTGTTTCATCGTAATCAATATTTTCTTCTTTATCGAGTTCTTCATCATCATACTCAGGTTCTCGAGGTCCATTTCCCTGAGTCTCGGCTCCTTTTGTATATCGGCTTCAGCATTACCATTTCTCGGTAGCAGCCCGAGACTTCAGCCGTCATTTCAATTTCTTGGCCTTATCACGTATTTGGTTCTTGAATTGAAGTAAAGCACCGGTTACAGCTGAAGTAGATTAGGTGGGAAGTAACCCGATTCTCACTAATGGTCGCGACCACTAGCAACCCGATTCTTATTCGCCATGTTGGTGACATTTCTCTTGATTTCTTTGGCACTTGTCAGAATTGTCTTTATAAAGATCTTCCAAGCACATTTCCTTCTTTTACTCAGTTCTTGAACTTACATTCTAAAGCTTCGTCTCAATTATAACTTTCTTCATCTTTACCCTTTTCTTCTTTCTAAGTTAACTTACCGAGGCTACAACTTTTCATTTCATCTTTTTCTTCATTAAGTAACTATCTCACCAGCCGATAAGTATTGGTGGTGTTTCTTCCTCTTTTGCAGTTCCAAAATGATAAAGTATTCTTTGAATTTGTTAGTGCAAGAGTCTTTTATGATAAGCAGACCTTTCTTGACATCGAGTTTCTTCTTGAGTATATCAATTGATTGTGCCACTAATTGATCAAATAGATACCTTTACTAATTAAAACTTTCTCCAAACCACAAATCACATATATGATTAATTTGCTATATATATATATATATATATATATATATATGCGGGATATTCAAAGTTTAATGCATTTCAATTATTTGAATTTGCTAACATTTTGAGTAGAGAAAATTAGATACAGTTTGAAGTAGAATTGTCTTCCGGTGCAGCAACACTCTGATTTTGCATCAATTACTATGTCTTTCCATAGTTCTCCATACATTCCTTAGTCAACTTGATGGGTGGCGTTCATAAGTTTATCCGAATCAAAATTTACGCAATAAGGTTTTGTTAACCTTGATGCAACACCAAGTTGACATTAGTGGTAAAAAGTGTGTGTGCTTTCTCCTTCTATAGTTGTACTTCGAGATTCGCAAAGTCTCCAGTGCTTTCGAGGCATACCACTTTTCGGATCGATGTTGAATCTGGTATCGATCCTTTAATTTTACCGGATTTTCCACGCAATTGATTTGGCTAAAAGTTTGATGGATTATCTTAGCAATGAATTGATCAAGTGAAATGAGTCATTCGAGGTTCAACACGAGTAGAAGCAATCGTTTTAGTTTGATTGAAATTTGAAAATTTGGGGGAATAGAAAGTATATTCAAAAATTAGTGTAAGGAATTATAAAGAAATTTCTAGGTTATTTATAATTTGTAGCGGTAGTTAAGAATTGAGTGGGACTTAAAGCGTCTTCTCGCTAAATGTTTTGAGATTGTGAAAAGATGCGTGGAAAGATATGCACGGTTGAGATTAGAAAAAAGTCACGTCTTTCACGACATCCGTCAGCTAGAGAATAGTAAATACAGTAGATGCGGTGTAATTCCGGTGTACATGTTGATCTTATACTACTTCACATATTCAAAAGCTCGATTGTGAATACACTTTCGATTCACTGTGAATCATACATCTTGAGTTCGATTAAGCGATTTTTCTCACGCAAAATAGAATGTGAAATTTTTGGTACATGTCTGTTTGAGTCCCTAGCGATTAGTTTTGATGATATATTTTATTTTTAGCCATGTCTCTCTTGATATTTTGGCCAGGTAAGTCGACTTTCACCAACTTTTCATGTTTTTGTCCCTAAACGAGTTTTTGTTCATTCAATCTTCATCGGTGGGAAATAGTCTTCACTTTCCCGCAGTGCATTATTCAAGAATGATCTTCGTTTTAGATGGATATGACTTGAAGATTTTCTTCTTGATGGATCGGTTTTGCCTTTTACCGGTATACGAGTTTTCTCTGTAAAAATGTTGGTTTGGTGTTTTTTCAGCTGATTTACTCAGATTCTATCGTTTTGTACATTTGGATGTCTTTGAGTTTTGTCGGTTCTAATAAGCTTTATGGGTTTTTGAGTTCACAGCTTTTGGTAGTCACAAATTTTATTGCAGCGATCTTGATGCGAACTTAGAGAATTATCTTGATTATCAAACCTAAAACCAGGATCTATCTCCCGAATGGTTTTCAGGTTTGGGCCCGAACAGCATGTAGTTGGATAAGCGATGATTCACATGTAATGTTTATTACTTTTGTCGGTTCATCGATTGATTGATTTACCTTGGTTCATTATTAGTCTTGATTAAATTGATCTCGGTATTCAATATTGAAAATTTTGATTTCAATCTTTTCTCCTTTTGACATTCTCATAATTCTTTTGCGATTGCCCTTAATTCCTTTATAAGTATGTCAAGGTTTCATTGAAATCTTCGTTTCTCGATTAGCTCATGGTAGTGTGGTATTGGATGTAGATCGCGATTACGCATACGATGTTTGATAGGTGGAACCATACATTAGAGAATTATCATTAGTTAGAACTTACTTTCCTTTTCAATAGCATTTATGCAGTGTTTGTTCTTGGCGGTATGATTTCCTCATCACTTTCACCTCCATAACTTCATGGTTGAAACGACTACTTGCCTTTAGTTAAATTTTCTTCTATGTGATGACTACTCGTAGTAACTCTTTTCTACTTCTTAAAAAGATCACTTAGGATGGAAATCTCTGGATTCATTATCAACATTAGCATTAAACTCAATGTCTTCATCATAACTAAAATGAGGTTCCGGATTACGTTATGTGAGCTGCGTGATGCTGAATCTTTCAAATACCCGATCTGAAAATCCAAAAGCAACATTACGCACCTTAATCGGTCGAGGGGTTATTCGACCAATTGTAATAAAGTTCGGTAAAGGGTTTTCAAAAGCTGGTTTCTAAGATATCAACAAGACACTTAAAATCGTTTGGATCTCTTCAAAACTGAAGTAACTGCTCCGATACAATTGGTGGTCCTTGGAAGGCTAACACAGGTTTAGAGGGTGAATAAACTTGTCACTAAAAGTGGATTTAAAACAGAATTAGATTCGATTAAAACTTGTGTGGAGTTGAAATTGTGGTGAGTTCAAGTCAAAGCGGCTTAAGCTTAAAGCGGGTCAAACTAGTGACGGATATAATTCTAGCCTTTTTCTTTATCTTATTATTACTTTATGTGAAGAAAGTGAAGTGTGTTAAAGCTGAATTAAGGAAATATCGGTTTGTAATTTGTGAAATATATAATAATCAATTATCAAAATGTTTGTAGATAAATCTTGAGTAAGTAAGTAAATGCGTCAAAGTAAATAAAACAAGTATTATAAGTTCGAGGTGGTGTGAATCTATCGCGTCCTCTCTCTTCCCCACCCAGCTGATGGGGAGGGAAAATTCCACTAGAACTTCTTTGAGATGGCCGGTTACAAAGTGCTAAGTGATAGTCCTTGACTAATCCCACAGCTTCTTGCTCCCAAACTTACTTGTAGAGCGCAGGTAAATTGTTGCTCTTCAATTGTTTGAAACATTGGTCCTTGGAGGTTTGAATTGCCTCTTCACGGCTCATCACATCCTGATCTTCATTGCACTCAGTATATCCACTTCTTACTTTTATGTTTCACAATCTAAACCTTTGATAAAATCAAAGTTGAGACTTGAATCAATAACTATGATTCAATTGTGATTTGAGCTTTTCTTAGATTCTGAATGAAGTAAATTATACTCCGACTTTGTACTTCTAAATGAGTGATCTTGATTTTCCTTGAATGCTTAAGAATCACTTGAAGAAATTTCTTGATCTTTCAATAAAGTATTTAGCGAGGAGATCTTTTAAATTAGTTTCCCACTTTAATTTTTATCTATATTGACTAGATTGATTCTTTTTAAGTTTCTTCACCTCTCTCTTTTCACCCACCACGCTTTTGTTTGTTTGTAGAATTAAAAGTCTATTTATAGAGGTTCATCTAACGTTCATCTGTTTGAATCTTATAGCAGCTATATTTTAAATGGATACGATATATCATGATGCTCTAAATCCCACTATAAAATCGCTTCCATTTGTAACATTAAAATACATACTAACGATTTGTTAGATGGTGACATATAAAGCGAGTTCTGATGGTTTTATCACGAAGTCTGATTATCGAGTTTCTTGGCCCGACTTAGGCAAATTACTTTGAGATTTTTACTATTCTTCAAATATCGATTACTCCATTTTCATAAATTATAATTGACTTAATCAAAGTACACCATAAGCAAATAACTATGAATTCATTGTCCTTATGAATCTTAGGTCTTCCATACAAGATCTATAAAGTCGATTCAGAGGTCACCACAATCTTGCACAAAATCTAACTCGTAGTCTCGACTTGTGATCTTCATAGCGAGTTTCAACCCTCGATTCTTCAATCTTCTGCATGGCGAGTGCTGTGACCACTCCGGTTCTTCAATCTTCTAGATAAATCCAGTGAGTGCTGTGTCCTCGGCGAACTTATCTTCTTCATTTTACGTTGGTGTGCCTTGCTTTAAGCAGATTTCGATCACTTTGCTAACTTGGTTTCTTATTCCTCGGTTTCTTGTTATCTTAGTTTCTTGTTATCTTAGTTCCACGACCTAGAAATATTGCGGTGCTTATGCGGTTTTTAACCTATACACAATATGCCAGACTCTATTAAATCTATACATTGATATCTAGACATCTTTTTGCTTTGCACTACTCTTGACTAGTTATGACAACTTCATCAATGGGGTTTTAGAATCTAGACTAAATAAGTGATGAATCATAATCAAAACATAAATTTTATTTCCAGCGAGGTAGAAGTTTGACCAAGCTAGTGAATTCACTAATTATAGTGAAGAATCTTATATCTATCTATTCAAGTAATTCACCACTTCATGCTTGTGTTTTTGAACTTTTTCTTTTACCATGATAACTTGTTCTTTTTGTTTGCCCTCACGAGTCTTGATCAGTGACGCTAGCTTGTCACACATTTCCATGGATGACTTGGACTACAACTCACATGAACATGTTGCTATCAAAGTCTTTATTATCATATCTTTACTTCACAAGACACGAGTTTGAATCTTAAATGCATCAAAGTCAAGCATTGGCATATCTTTCCACTCATCTTTGGGCTTTTGTATCCACTTGCTATCTCAGTCGGTTTCTTCATAATTTGAATTGGTCCCTCACATGATCCAAATCTATCATTTTAGAATTGAGTAGCTCTTGCAAGATATGAAAGCATATATGTATTTTATATTCTTCAAAATTATTAGTTGAAGAACACATGGATTTTGAGCCACAAATCCTTGTGTTTTCCATGGATGAAGATTTAGAGCAGTTTGAAATTTATGACAAACTCCGATCTCTTTGCAACAAGAAATGGATCTGAAGAGCGTTTGATACAAGATCTCTACTCTTATACCAATTGTTATTCCCGAGAGAAAGAACAAGGTCGGGGTAGAATGACGCCATTCACTGGTTACGAAAACTCTTCTTAAATTGATGGTGTATGCGAATGGGTTTTTAAAATATTTTTCAAAAGATTTTGCATACCATGAAAGCAAGAAATAAAGTTCCATGAAAGTAAAGTCACGGAAATTAAAATCGTAAAGTAAAGAACACAAAAATTATAGAGGTTCGAGGTGGTGTAATCCTCAAAGTGCTCTCTTACATTGTGAAGATGGGAGGAATTCCTCTTTGTCTATCTAGCAGGACAATAGTAAGATGATCCTTCATAACACCAGTTGCTTCACGACAATTTCTCAATTGCTTGATGGTTCAACTCGATGTTCCTTGGTGGATCCTTGATAGCTATCACAAATCTACAATTCCTTAACATATGGAATCTGTGTCAATTGCTTTAGTCCTTCCAAATCCTGTGACTTCTTCAGCGATTGATGGATCTCTCTTGAGATTAGCGAAGATGTGAATCATGAGATTCACTATTATCCATGTTCGGACTTGATTTGAACAAATAAAGCACATAAATTTATAAGGCTTGGATGATTTTGGACATAGTTTTTTGAGTTCATGAGAAGTCTTTTTGATAAGCATGTATGCTTTAATATGCATGTGTATTCTTGTTGTTGTTCTTACGATCAAGACTTATGTAGTACAGCCTTTAATCACTTGACAATTTGAGTTTCCATCCGTTGAATATTTAGTGGAAATTAATTAATTGATGTTTCTTCATTCGATTCCCATGATATTTGCAATCCTTGTTTTTTTAATTCATTTACCCAACGTTCTTGTTTGATTAGTGTCTTTGATTTACTCTGAAAATATTCAATATCCTTCCTTGAATTTATCATGTGTTTTAATGTATCTGTTGGTGAAACACGATTTGTCATCAATCTTCACTTTTCTCATTTAATCGGACATGGCTAAGCGGGTTCTAGGTGGCCCTTCTCTGCGAATCTACTTAAGCTGAATTCGATGCATCGATTTTCTTATGGTGACCCTTAATTTGGGTGAGGTCACTTTTGCACAAATTTTGAGAATATAACTTCATCATATCAGACGTGCGGCAGGTTTACTCAAAGTCATCTGAGACTTACGCCGGATTGTAAAGCATTCCATGAGTCTTCTTGCCTGGATCACCTTACCCAGACCTTACTACTCGGTGACTTTTGATATGAGTCTTCCACTTCATTTAGGCTGACCTCTCAGGTCTACTATTAGAGTGCTTAGTCGACAAACATGTACAAGGTCAAATTTCTAAGTAAACTATACATATGATCATTTACTATACTCAGTGGGACTTCTATAACAGTTTGGTGGGCCATAATCAAACTACAATTTTCCCTAACAATTGCCTTTACCTATGAATACCAAGAAGCTAGATTCTTGAAATTCTCACAAAAGTTTAAATGCACCACTTTTCTCTTATCTATTGTACTAGGCTAGTTGGGGATGTCAAGATATTTACAACCAATTTTATGTAGCTTAAGGAGTGTTGAGTTCAAGTTGATTCATATACCATTCCTCGACAGGGGAATTCTGATGTATGTGCATTTTGAATGAGTCTTTGAGTGCAAGAATAACCAGCTCAACATGACAAATAGTTCGACATGATAAAGGCCCAGTACACTCGGTTAGTCAACCTAAACTTCGACAAAATGTTAAGGACTTCGGCATAATACTTTTTGTAGATGGCTTGTATTTAAGCGGTTATTATGTTTATAAGCGCCATGTAACTTCTTTCTGTGATTCATGAGTTTGTGATACTATAAATACCTGCATGATGGAAGCATTTGTAACCAACTCATTCATTATTCTTTTTGAGTAATATATATACGCATTATATTTTGTTGTGTTCTAAGTTCTAACTTCAACATGTTTAGATTGTTGAATTCTTGCTTGATTCTTTTGCTTGCTTATGCTTGTTTGATACTTGTGTATATTTTCAGCATAGAACTACACATACACCTTAGATGTGATCGATGAAGACTATTTATGTGGGAAAAGGGGTGAGGGAACCAATAATGAAATTCGAATCATTGACAGCGATGTTGGACTACTAGAGTGGGTTTGTAGCTTTTCTCACGCAACTATAAAGCTTAATCATGTTTATTACGCTTGTTTGATAATTAGAATCAAACCGGTGAATGTGATGTCGGATTATTAAAAGTAAGCTTGTAGGTAAACATAGTAGTAGAAGAAGCCAACTTTGGTTTTAAGGGGCTTAGCTCACTAGTTCCCCAGAAGGATGCACCATTAACACTAAAGACACTATAATGGAAGGAAGGAATGTAAAATATTATCACTACATGCCACAAGAAACACACTCGGGTTGTTATCCTTTATACGTTATCTTTATTGTTTTCTTTTACCAGTCATTAACTTCTCACTCAATATATCGTCTTCGTGGCTTAAACCAAGAATAAATGATTGTGAGTATTTAACCTAACGTATGAGCAGGATACGACCTTGACTCACAATTTCTAGAGTTACAATTGATCCGATTACTGCTGCCGGAGATTTGTAACTAGAACTTTCACGATCAAAGGTCATTTAAATAAAAATAAAGCAGTGGAATATTATTGTCCCACTTTAGCTAGCGAATAGTAATTTAAGATAACTAATAGTGGAATTATCGCTTATCCTACACGGTTGTATTTTCACCACCCTTATTCTATTTTCCCCTTGCCTTGTCATCCCACGTCATTCTCACTTCCTCTTTCTTCAATTCATATGCTTAAGGCTTGAAATATATAAAATTGTTTTTCTAACTCTTTAAATTCATTGTGATTTATCATCTCGTTTGAATGGTAAAACAAAGGGAAATTGCAAAATTGGACTCATAACTTTGGGGCGATATCGATTTACGTCTATATCCGATTCCTATTTATCAAATTTTCTCTCATAACTTTAGAAAACACGTCAATTTGAGGACATATATAATTTCCGGTGAGACTTGTTCAACTTTTTAAATATTCGGATTATTTTGATTTTCCATCCAGAAAAATGGATTCTCGTAAAACCCCAGTTTTTAGTAAAGAGTAAAAGAGTGATATCATTTGCAATTAATTCTTACCTATTTTTAATTAACCTAAAATATTAATTTAAGGAAATTAATTTAGTTTTATTTGGAAAATAAAACTCCCATTGCCAGTAATTCTTCACATAATTTCATGAAAAAAAAAGTTCGAGTTGAGGAAAAAAAGAAGAAGAAGAATCTTCAAAATCTGTGCTAATTCGTTGATCAATTGTAGACCATAGTAGAAATTGATCTTCTCCATACGCGACATCGTTTACCAACAATTCCACAATCCGTGAGTTTTCGATTATAAGCCTAAATTAGTATCGAGAATCGTTTCATGTTTGAATTCTGAGTTTTAATGATATAAAATGTTGTAGTGTCGTAGAATTGTTAGCACTGGAGTTCGTAGATATTTAGTGAAGTCGAAGAATAAAATGATTCTTTTGTTGTGTTTACTTTTGGATAAGCTTTCTTTGCAAAATTAAGGTAAATGAGTGGTTCTAAATCAACTTACGTTTGTTGTTACATGAATGATACTATAACTTTGTTGCATATTTAAGGTGTATATAAGGTTGGGAAATAGTTGTGTGATGAGTTGCATTAGTTTTGCATCGAAGCGCAGGATGATATGCTAATATTTGTCGCACGGTGCCACGACGGTAGCTTTAAGCGTCATCCCAAAATGAGTCAGAAATTTGATGAGCAGTTTGTTGGGTTGAGCGCACACCAAAAGAGGCGTTGCTCATGCCAAGATGTGAGGGCATTGAACAAAATGCTCTTTTTAAGGTTTGATGCGCTCGAAGAGGACTTAGCATCGCTAAAGGATGGTAGTGTTGAACAAGATGTCTTTGTTCGAAACTTTAGCGCATACAAAAGGGTGTTAGCATGCAGCTTGAAACACCTGTCCGCACTATGTTTTGATATTTTCTCTTGTATAACATGATGCTTTATGGTATGTGTGTCATTAGGACATTATTTGAAAAATGGAAATATCTAACATCATCATCTCCGATTTACCTCGGCTTCGACATCATGCAACTGAGACCTCTGTGAGGAGGCGGTGGAAGCACCCGAAGGAAAGCAGTTGTTTAGGCACTTGCGGGATATTTACATAGTAGTCAATAGTGCATTTACAATGTGCTGAAGTAATATAATTATATTTTCTAGGACTAGATGTCTTTGAAACACAGCAAGAGAATAAACCTAAATTTAAATGAAACTCATAAAACCATAATAGTGTATCTAAAGAAGTTAAAGCAATGTAACTTTTACCGTAGAGGCACATTCACGATTATGACATGGGCAAGCCACGGACGAGTCGTGGCGGGGATGAAGTGTTTAACTTGTCCCAGTCTTGACCAATCATTCATGCATTGTGCCATCCGGTTATAACGTAACAAGCATTACTTGGTCGAGGATTTTGCTAGCGAGAGCAAGTAGAAGAAGCCTGAGTTTTTAGTAGTTGTAGATTTATTTTGTTTGTAAATTGTTGTTGTATCTCAATTCTTCTACCCACTTGTTGGGTACAATTGTAATTACCCCATATTATTTTAGCGCCCGAGAATGTGATTGGCGGAGTAGATGAGTTTGGTTATGATGATGAACATGATGGTGCGTATGAGATCGAGACTTATGGCGATGCATGTTGTATTCTATTTATACAATTGGATATTGTTGTTGAGAAGATATAAGCCTTTATTAGTTTGAGTTTCTAGATTATGTCTTTCTACATCATGTAGTTTTGTAATAGTTGTAGACAACATTTAATTACGTTGTTTTTAGTTTTGCCGTTTTTCTTAGGCGTGAAGTGAAGCTGGTGATTCCCGTTTTGTCTTTTGAAAACCCGACTCATTCTTAGTTTTAATTTCCGCTTTACTCTAAATAAAATTGTTATCTGAAGCTTACATACAATTCCTTTTATAAGAGGAATTAAATTCTGTCGGACGTTTTTACGAATAAGAGCACTTGGTGTCGGAAATGGGGCGTCTGGTTCGGTTCAGCCTAGACTTTCTTGAATCATTAATCACAATGGCGAAAATGAAATTTGCTGCTGCTAAAGCTGATGTCTGTCCGCACAATAATGCTGAAAGATTTTAAAAGCATGAGACAATGTTTGAATTTATTGACAACAACGCTCCTATGATTCATAGAAATTCATATATGAATTAATAAATTTTCTTCCTGAATGTCCTCTATATTTGTAAGTCTCTTTCGTTCAGAGTGCCCGAGCTTGTTCTGTTGTACAGGCATAGTAATGTAATATCGATTTTTAAAAGGGCAATTCGGTCTTTTAGCAAAAATCGAATATTATGTTATTTTTTTAAAAGGATTTTGAAAAAAAAAAAAAAAAAAAAAAGGGATAAACAAGGATTTATCTTTTTTTAAAGAAAATAATTAAATAATTAGGTAATTGGGATTATAAAAGAAAACTAATCCTAATTTTAACCTAGTTGTTTTGACAAAAAAGGAGAGGGGCCTTGAGAGAGGGCGCAAGTTTTGAGAAAAAAGGAGAAAAGCTCTCGCTTTAGAGAGGCTAATCCGTTGTTCTTTTCATCGGACTCATCAAGAGAAAAGGATCACCTTGAGGCGAGGATCGTTTTGATATCAACAATCCACTAGATCCGTTAATGTTTGATTAAGGTAGCGTGGTTTTCTTATCGTATGATTAAGGTTTAAGTAAAGTGGTAGAGCAATTTGTATGATTGTTTTCATGGTTTTAATTCGTTTAAGTTGAGTTTGGGTTGAATTTGAGAAAGCGAGCGCGCCTTGAAAAAAAAGCTGTCCTCTGTAGTGCGAGGAAAGGAAAGCGTGTAACGAGGTGCAAGAGGAGGCTCGGTCGGCCGAGCACATCCATTCGATCGACCGAGTGGTGGTTCATCCGTCTGGATGAGGTGTGTATCCGTCGGCTATTTCTACGTGTCGGACGACAAGTTTATTAAATCCGGACGAAACTGTTCGATCTTTGTTTTCTTTTTATGTGTTTCAAGCTTTATAATAGCATATTTCTTGCTTAACCTTACGTGACAAAGCCTTGAATTAGCTTTTGATGCGTTTAGTTCCGGCACCACATGGATTCCACTAAAAGATGAAGTGTGGGACCGTCGAAAGCTTTGGATTTGCCTTGTGCTTGATAAGCTAGAGTTTATCGATGTACGTATAATTGCTAGGGCTTGTCCGTGTCTAGTGGTCTAAAATGCGAGTAGGAGATGTGAGGAGCTTACTTGAAAACACTTAGGTGGCTAGTTAAACATCTAATCAAGCGTATGTGCTAGATTAATAATCTTAAACATCATGCAATGCTTGGTAAGGCATAGTACAATATCGCGATGTGTTCTCGACCGAGAAAAAGTAAGCTGTACCCACGCCCGGTCAATCGATTGGCTAGATAAAGCGTCACGGTGCGTGCGCGGTTATCACACTATCGGGACTCGAGATATTCCGGGGCTACTAGGCGTGTCTCTAAGTAGGTTGCACCAGATTGTCTAGTACATCCTATTACTAGGCGTAGTGCCCTTGTTATTCATGATGTAACAAACTTGAGCTAGGCTAGATACCCTTTGGAACCTCGTGTTATGCTATGAACATAATATGATAGTTAGCTAGGGTTAATAACGAAATGAATTAATAAAAGGCGGCGTTGCTTTTATTTCTTTATGAGATCATAGTTATCACGATCTTCTACAGCGTTCTTGAGTACTTTTGTACTTACCCGTTACGTTGTGTTTGTCTTCCCTTTCCCCAAAGAAGATGAGCAGGTTGCTCTCGATTGTGAGTTCTTCGATGATGAAGTTTGAGATGAAGCTTTTGAAGACTTAGTTCTTTTAGTTGTTTCTTTCTTAAAAGCAGTTGTTTCACGTTTGAACAATGTTGTCCTTCTTTTTGGTTTAGCTTCTTTTGAGATCTTTTGGGATTTGGATGTTGGATGATTAGTTTTCTTTATTGGATTTAGTTTTTCACAGCATTGATTACCGTGTGTTCGATCTTTTGTCTTTTGGTTTTCCCGAGTCGTTTTGTCTTCGCGTCGTTTGGTTACGATGTATGGCGTAAGGCTTACATATATTATTGAATTTATTTGATAATATATGTGCGGCCTTCTTTCGGATAAGGACTCGGTGTGCAGGAATGGGGCGTTCTGATTGGTATCGAGAGAAAGGTTTTCCTTCTTTGTGTAGGACTTGATTTCTTCCTTAAGATAAGTTTTAGAGCTTTAGTAACCCTTTCTCTTTTCTTGAGTTCAGAATGGTTCTTACTAGAGGAGGAGCTATCTGAGTAACACCGAGGCGACTAACACCCAGGCGGGTAACAGCGGCGAGGATTTACCGGGGTTGTGATTCCGAGAAGGAGAAGAAGTGGACCCGGCTACCCGAGCCCTACGGTTTCCCAAGTTAACACCCGTCTGTGAGCAACATCCTGCGTGGGGTGAATCGGGGACCGAGATATCATCACGGTAGGTAGAGTGGAACAAGGGGTCCTTCACGGTTTAACACCCGCGTGCGGTTACTACTTCGGCTCAAGGACCACGAGTTGGACCGGGTTGGGACTTTCTCATCCACCGGCTAGTCGAGTTTTGATTATCCACGAAGTATCGGCGTTTCATACGCACGGCGAGTTTTACACAACCGGCGGTTCTACCTCCACCGCCACCTAGGTCGGATTCTTTTGTAGCACACTGGCTACACCCATCCCAAGCAGAACTATCGATGTCGAGAATGCCCCACGGTCGGCGGACGATACAACATCATCGGTTTGGGGGTTATGACGGACCGATGGATTGGTATGAGAAGATGAAGAAACATAAGTGCGAGTTCTTTGGCAATGTCGAACCAACGGCGAGACTTATGGATTAGTGGGTTCGAGAAGGCGTCTGCGAAAATATGAAAGCTCGAGAATCGAGTGGGCTCGTTTAGCCATATCCTTGTTGGCGGGGAATGCGAAAAAGTTGGATGGAAGCATACGAGCAAGTAAATCCGAGGATCACAGTTGGGCGGTGTTTAAGGATACATTCTACAAGGAATACTTTCCTAGAAACATTTCGAAATCTGAAGGCTAATGAGTTTACGAGTTTAAAGCAGGAAGATATACTACGGTGACTCAGTACTCCCGAAGTTCCATGAGTTGGGCGAGTTCTTCCGGAGATTATGAAAAGTGAAGAAAAAAAAGATAGACAAGTTCATGGAAGGATTGTCACATGAGGTGGCAAAGGGCATGCTAGGAGATAGACCTACGAGCATGGCAAGCGTCATGGATAGAGCTTTGGCTGCGGAGAGATTTGCCCGATGAAACAGGCGGTTGTAGTTGGAGATAAGAGGTCTTTCTCAAATTTTCAAGGAAGTAATAGAGGAGCACACAGCGAGAATGTTAAGAGGGCGGAAATCCGGCTCACGAAGAGTTCGACAAGTGGGCAGCCCTCGGTTTGTGCTAAGTGTAACAAGACACACACGAGGAGAGTGCATGGCGAGTAGCGTGAGTTGTTTCCCTTTGTGGGGAAGTGGGACATTACTCAGGCGTGTCTAAAGCTCTCTCAAGGTAATCGAGTAGGAGGGCGAGGTAACCCGGCGGGGTAATCGTACTACAGTGCGAACCGATTCGTGTCTTATGGCGAGATCTGAGAACCGGAAGAGTTAGATGACCTTGTGGTGGCAGTACTTTTAGGTGTTTGTGTTTATTATAAATATTTAATATGATATAGCGCGCATATGATATTACATATTTGTACTCAAATAGATTCACTTGTTAGGTACCATAATCATAGATAATCTAGCGATTTACTCTGTTTGATCTTTGGGCGTCGAGGACTTTGTTTCCTCTAAGATAGCTAAGTTAAACCTACCTCGTAAGGAATTGGAGAGACCTTTGAGTATAACCACACCTTTGGGCGAGTCACTAGATGTGCTCGGTCACACCCAAGTTGATATTAGAGTTGGGACTTACAAGTGCCGACATGCCTTGACCGTGTTGGATTTCTCGGACTTGATGTTATCACAGGTATGGGTGGTTGTCCAAGAATTACGTCTACTTGGATTGTAGAGGTAAGAGGGTGATCTTTAAGGCCCGGAAAATCAGCTAAGACATTTGAGGAGTAACGTATGCAAGCTAGCAAGGTCGTTATCCGATTATCTCGTGATTAAAGCCTTAAAAGCTTTGAAGAGGAGTTGCCAGGGGTTTTGTTGTTTATGCATTAGATAAGGAAAAGCATAGGTCCGAGTTAGGAGAGACTCGTGTAGTTAAGGACTTTCTGAAGTTTTCCCGGAAGATTTGCCAGGACATATGCACGATAGGGCCATAGAGTCTGAGATCGAATTGATTGCGGGAGCATCACGATGGCTAAAGCACCTTATAGGATGGCACCGGTGAGTTGAAAGAGTTGAAAACTCGGCTTAAGGAGATGCTAGAAAAACATCATCCGACCAAGTACATCACCGTGGGGAGCACGGTCTTGTTTGTGAAGAAGAAAGATGGGAGTATGCGTTTGTGCATCGACTCTGAGAGAGTTGAATAAGCGACAATCAAGAATAAGTATCCTTTACCAGGATTGATGATCTGTTCGATCGATTGCAAGGTAAGAAGGTGTTCTCTAAGATTGATCTTAGGTCCGGTTATCATCGATTGAAGATCAAGGTGTCGAGATATACCTAAGACTGACCTTGATGCGAGATATGGACATTATGAGTTTTTGGTCATGCCGTTTGGACTCACTAATGCTCCATCGAAGTTCATGGACTTGATGCAAAGAGTTTTCATGCCTTATCTCGATAAGTTTGTGATAGTTTTCATAGGCGATATCTTGGTGTACTCTAAGGATGAGGAAGAGCATGAAGAACACCTAAGGATAGTTCTCTGAGACCTTAAGGAGAACAAATTGTATGCCAAGTTTTCTAAGTGTGAGTTTTGGTTGGACCAAGTGAGTTTTCTTGGGCATATAATTTACGGAGAAGGCATTAAGGTGGATCCAGCGAAGATAGAAGCCGTTTCTAAGTGGCCTGAGACCGACATCGATGCTGAGATAAGAAGTTTCTTGGGTTTAGCGAGTCTACTACCGGAAGTTTGTAAAGGATTTCTCTAAGATAGCTACACCTCTCACGAGGCTTACTCAAAAGAATGTTAAGTATGAGTGGACGGTGAATGTGAGGAAGCTTTTGGACTTTGAAAGAAAAGTTGACCCACGGCACCGTGTTAGCATTACGGAAGTTTTAGATAACTATGATGTATATCTGAGAGCGCATCGGGTCAAGGTTTGGGTTGTGTTTGATGCAATCGGGGAAGGTAATTGCTTATGCATCTAGGCGATTAAAGGCGCATGAGAAGAATTACCTACACACGACTTGGAGTTAGCGGCGATGGTTTTTGCTCTGAAGCTTTGGAGACACTATCGTATGGTGTCAAGGCAAGGATCTTCATGGATCATAAGAGTCTTAAGTTCTTCTTTACTCGGGAGAATCTGAACATGAGACAAAGAAGATGGTTGGAGTTAAGTGAAAGATTACGACTTGGACATTCAATACCACCGGGTAAAGCTAATGTTGTAGGCGATGCACTTAGCGGAGAAGCGGTTAATGCTATCACTACCTTGCAAAAGTCGTGGATCGGTTGGATAGGATCACGATTCAAGTGATTGAAAGGAAGGGTGAAGCTCGAATTTGGCACCATTGATGGCAAGGTCGAGTTGCTAGATGAGATTCGGGCTAAGCGGGATAAAGACCCTGTGTTGATTAATTTGAAGCGAGTAGCTCGAGAGAAGCCTCTGATGGGTTATCGGTTGGACAAGAGTGGTCATCTTTGAGTGCGGAGACCGTTTGTGTGCCCGATGTGGATGGCCTAAGAGAAAGTTATGGATGAAGCCCATAAGATTGCTTTGCGGTACATCCGAGAGCCACTAAGATGTATAGAGATCTCAAGGAAGGTATTGGTGGCACAGTATGAAGTTAGGGATCGCGAGTTTGTGGCAAGATGTGATACATGCCGAGAGAGTGAAAGCGAGAACATAGAAGACCGGGAGGTTTGTTGAAACCCTTAGAGTACCGGAATGGAAATGGGAGAATATCACGATGGATTTCATCACCGGTTTGCCTAAGACTAAGGCGGTCATGACATGATTTGGGTGATTGTGGATAGACTCACAAAATCAGCCCATTTCTTGCCGTGTAAAGTGGACATGCCTATAAAGAAGTTAGCTACTATGTATATCGACAATATAGTGAAGCTTCATGGTGTGCCTTTATCTATTGTATCGGCGAGGATAGTAGATTTATCGATCGCTTACGGAAGGGTTTGCGAAAGCTTTTGGGGCGAAGGCGATTTGAGTCTGACGTTTCATCCATGAGACGGATGGGCGTCGAGAGAGAACAATTCGAGACTCTCGAGGATATGCTTAGAGCTTGTGTTTTGGATGCCGGAGGATCATGGATAGATTACCTCAACTTGGTGAGTTTGCTTACAACAATAGTTACCATGCAAGTTTGGGAATGCCACCTTTTGAGGCCTTATGCGGTAGGAAGTGTAGAACTCCACTTTCTTGGGATGAAGTGGGAGAGAAGCACATCACGGGGCGGAGATGGTTCGACAAGCCAAGGAGAAAATCGAGTTGATAAGGAAAAATCGAAAATTTGCTCAAGATCGTCGGAAGAGTTGGGCCGATGTTAGAAGAAGACATTAGAGTTTGAGGTCGGGGATAGAGTTTACCTTGGCGTCTCCAATGAAGGGTATCAAGAGGTTCGAGACGAGAAAGGAAAGCTAAGTCAAGGTATGTAGGACCTTTTGATGTCATCGAAAGAGTTGGGAAGTTGGCTTATAGACTTGGTTGCAGTCGATGTCTAGAGTCCACAATGTTTTCATGTATCGATGCTTAGGAAGTGTCTATCTAAAGTGGGCGTGGAATGCGAGATTGACCGGAAGTGTTACAAGATAATCTCTCCTACATGGAGAAGCCGATAAGGATTACGGATAGGAAAGAAAGATGATAAAGAGGCAGTGATCCCGTTAGTATTAGTGCAATGGAGCAATCATGCACCGGCGGAAGCCACTTGGGAAGTGGAAGCGGACATGTTCGGCGAGTTCCCGAGTTCCCTCATCTACGGTGCGATCTAGTTTTGAGGGCGAAACTCCTCTTAAGGGGAGGAATGTAATATCGATTTTTAAAAGGGCAATTCGGTCTTTTAGCAAAAATCGAATAATATTATATTTTTTTTTAAAGGATTTTGAAAAAAAAAAAAAAAAGAAAGAAAAGGGATAAACAAGGATTTATCTTTTTTAAAAGAAAATAATTAAATAATTAGGTAATTGGGATTATAAAAGAAAACTAATCCTAATTTTAACTAGTTGTTTTGACAAAAAAGCGCTTGAGAGAGAGGCATAAGTTTTGAAAAAAAAGGAGAAGAAGCTCTCGCTTTTGAGGCTAATCCGTTGTTCTTTTCATCGGACTCATCAAGAGAAAAGGATCACCTTGAGGCGAGGATCGTTTTGATATCAACAATCCACTAGATCCGTTAATGTTTGATTAAGGTAACGTGGTTTTCTTATCGTATGATTAAGGTTTAAGTAAAGTGGTAGAGCAATTTGTATGATTGTTTTCATGGTTTTAATTCGTTTAAGTTGAGTTTGGGTTGAATTTGAGAAAAAGCGAGTCGAAAAAAAGCGTCCTCGTAGTGCGAGGAAAGGAAAATGTGTAGCAGTGCAAGAGGAGGCTCGGTCGGCCGAGCCTATCCGATCGATCGACCGAGTGGTGGTTCATCCGTCTGGGATGAGTTGTGTATCCGTCTGGCTATTTCTCGTGTCGGACATCAAAGTTTATTCGTCGGACGAAATTTTTCGATCTTGTTTTCTTTTTATATGTGTTTCAAGCTTTATAATAGCATATTTCTTGCTTAACCTTACGTGACAAAGCCACGAATTAGCTTTTGATGCGTTTAGTTCCGGCACCACATGGATTCCACTAAAAGATGAAGTGTGGGACCGTCGAAAGCTTTGGATTTGCCTTGTGCTTGATAAGCTAGAGTTTATCGATGTGCGTATAATTGCTAGGGCTTGTCCGTGTCTAGTGGTCTAAAATGCGAGTAGGAGATGTGAGGAGCTTACTTGAAAACACTTAGGTGGCTAGTTAAACATCTAATCAAGCGTATGTGCTAGATTAATAATCTTAAACATCATGCAATGCTTGGTAAGGCATAGTACAATATCGCGATGTGTTCTCGACCGAGACAAAGTAAATTGTACCCCGCGCCGGTCAATCGATTGGCTAGATAAAGCGTCACAGTACGTTACGCGGTTATCACACTATCGGGACTCGAGATATTCCCGGGGCTACTAGGCGTGTCTCTAAAGTAGGTTGCACCAGATTGTCTAGTACATCCTATTACTAGGCGTAGTGCCCTTGTTATTCATGATGTAACAAACTTGAGCTAGGCTAGATACCCTTTGGAACCTCGTGTTATGCTATGAACATAATATGATAGTTAGCTAGGGTTAATAACGAAATGAATTAATAAAAGGCGGCGTTGCTTTTATTTCTTTATGAGATCATAGTTATCACGATCTTCTACGCGTTCTTGAGTACTTTTGTACTTACCCGTTACGTTGTGTTTGTCTTCCCTTTTCCCAAAAGAAGATGAAACAGGTTGCTCTGATTGTGAGTTCTTTGATGATGAAGTTTGAGATGAAGCTTTTGAAGACTTAGTTCTTTTAGTTGTTTCTTTCTTAAAGCAGTTGTTTCACGTTTGAACAATGTTGTCCTTCTTTTTGGTTTAGCTTCTTTTGAGATCTTTTGGGATTTGGATGTTGGATGATTAGTTCTCTTTATTGGATTTAGTTTTCACGGCATTGATTACCGTGTGTTCGATCTTTTGTCTTTTGGTTTTCCCAGTCGTTTTGTCTTCCGCGTCGTTTGGTTACGATGTATGGCGTAAGGCTTACATATATTATTGAATTTATTTGATAATATATGTGCGGCGCTCTTTCGGATAAGGACTTTACGGTGTTTTTATAATTAATAAATGATAGATTTATGGGGCGTTCCATATAAATTAGTGTATGTCACACATGAGGATTAAGTTTATGGTGATACACTTGAAGTGTTAGTCCGTGGTGAACTTAATCAAAGTATGAGATCTATTGATTAAACCACTATTAATGCGCCCGAACACTTTATGATGTGACCGTCTTATCGGACCGTCGATATTGGTTATCTAAGTGGTGCATTTATATATGATGAGAGTCATATAGAATTTGGATCGATTTAATTTGCATTTCTCATATAATTCCGTGATTGAGAAATCTTATTAAATCACAAGATGATCATTTATGGATTAACCTTAATCCTCAGTGATTGCATACTCTACTTGTTTCAAGATAGGGTTTGATGTGTTAGTTAAGGATCGCTAAGGCGTGATCCGAATCACTTTCACGTTGGCCTTTATTACGGAATGAGTGAGAGTGTGTGTCTCAAAGATATGGAATACATTCCTTCTGCGGGAAGCGAAAGACAATTCCCTTATTTGTTAATCCTAGAAGCGATGGATCGGCTGAGTTCGTATTGCTTATGAACTAATTGATCACTAGTAGGTTAATGGTAAATAAGGATAAGATGTAATGAAGAAGGTTTACGGAAATAATCCGGCTTAATTACGGATAGTCTATGGAGGTTACTCTGTATGTAATGATTATATCAATGGACACTTATTGACTCGACACTTTGAGAATAAGTTATATCTATAATCGATAGAGTTCGATTTGATTTATGGTGGCATAATTCGGAATTAATAAGTTGAGTAGAAATATTACATTTGATAAATATTTTATTCAATTTCTTTGTAGCTCTTGGTTATAGGTCTATGGTCCCGGGTTGGCTCACTAACACTCGAGTGTTTTCGTTTTGTGGAACATCGAAAATAAATTAAATAGTTGGTCTATTTAATTAATATGCAATATTTTTATTTGGTAAATAATATGTAAAATAGAAAAAACATTTTCTATTAAATTTAATGGCAATATGGCGCCACATATGAAAAATTAGAAAAAGCAAATTTTCTAGATTATGTGTGTAATTAATTATTTATTTGTTTGTTTGATAATTAATGGAAAGATAAGAGATTGATTTTTAATCATTATCTCATTTATGGAGATTATCTCTTATTTTATGGCAAATATCTTTTAGTTATGGAAATAGTTAATTGTAGTGTGAAAATGATAACTCTCTTTGACTAGTTATATTCTATATAAAGAGAGTTCCTCCCAACAAAATTACACATTGTAATTTGCGCCACACAATAAATAAAGAAGATGAAAATTAGTTTCTCTTTACAGCCAATGGGAAGAAGAAAAAGCGGAGTTTTTCTTGAGCATATTCGATGAGGTTTTACTACGAGAATCGGCGTCCACGATCGTCGCTTGGAGTACAATCTGGAAGACTGCGGCTTCTCCTTTTACGTGCTTATCCTTCTCTCGGTTGGGGTAAATCTACTAACCTTCTTGTAGATTAATTTATTATCACGAATCATCTCATGGTAAAATCAAAAAATGAATTTTAATTAAGTAGCTCTTCTACTGTGGATGATCGGCGTCTCGATCGATCACGTGAATCGAATCGGCGATCCGGTATATCGACATTGTGGTATCGGAGCCAGGTTAAAGCGATTTTGCGATTTTGATTGCATAATTAATTAATAAGGAGTAAATTGAATAAAAATTGCATCTTTCATATATTTGTCATATATATGCGTGGTTGAATGTTGTGGTTGTGAGATGGATTGTGGTTGATATTGTTTACCCGTTTATCGTTGTTGTTGCTTTAAAGATTTTCGTTCCATAAATTGATTCAAAAGCGTTAAGTGGCGAGAATGGTTGGTGATGAAGCAATGGAGTTTAACATCTACGGTTCAAGTCTTGTTGCTTTGAATTTTTTTTTTATTCATGGCGGCTTCAATTTTTTTCTATTTTCAAAAAATGCGGAAGATTATGGAAATAAAAACACAATGTGGGATTCAAACCCGCATCCAGCTAAGAAAAAAGCATCTCACCAACTACGCCTAAAGCTTTTTGTTCAAAAGCGGAGGCGATTAATTAATATACTGAGCGCGACGAATATAATAGAAGATTAGTAAACCTATTAGATTGGGTTTTGTTTGTTTTATTTAATTTTAATTTTATAGATTAGATATGGGGTACCAACGATCCATCTCGATGGTTTATTTTTAGCATTTAGTTTCTCTTGTGATTATTTATGTGATATAACCATGTCATGCATCATATTCATGAATTTCACTCTAGCATATGAATACATGTAGAAAATTAATATTGGCATTAATTAGACATGTATGAACACGATAATTAATTTAGATTAATAATAAGTTAAATTAATTAAAGGAAAGCAATTTTATCGAGATATAAAATTCACATGATAAAGTTAATTTAGGATTATGAATCCTTCGGGGTTTTGGTTATGTAGTGTCTACATAAATTAGAATTTTGATAATAAAAAATTGGAAAATCATGAAAAAATGGACATCAACTAGACGGTAGTTGGAACCGATAAGTTGGTGGTTGTTTTTTGATTTATTGTTTTTTCTCAATTATTGGATAAATTATGAGATCCTAAATTTTTATCATGACAAGATTAGGACTCTAAAATTATCACGGAATTTTAGTTGTGTAATGTTTACGAAATATTTCTAAATAATTGATAAATTGGAAAATCATGAATATAGTGTCACTAGTTAGGCGGTATTTGAAACCGATAAACTAGTGAGAGCTTTAAATTTTGTGATTTATTGTTTTTGAATTATTAGAAAATTCATAAAGTCTAATGTATTAGGATTATGAAGTTCTTGGTGAATTTTAATTGTGTATTGCTACACAAGGAATTTTAATAAATCCATAAAATCGGAAAATCGTGAATATAGTGACACTAGTTAGGCGGTATTTGAAACCGATGAACTAGTGAGAGGATTAATTTAAAATATTCATGATCTATTGTTTTTGGATTATTAGAAAATTCTAAAATCCTAATGAGACGACCTAATTTTCAAAATAATGAGTGGGAGTCGGAAGATGACAAGCCCGACCCCACGGTCTCTCTTTGACCACAAGCACGTAAGAGAAGGGTGGCGCCTCGGCTGCTTTGATTACGGCCCTGCGGATGGCCTTCACCCTATCAAAATTCAAGGCTTGGTCTCGAAAGGATAGGATTTTGGGTACTCGTCAGTCAGCGACCGACCTGCTGATGGCATACTCGGGCGTACTTTGAGGTGCAAAGCGATGCGTCACACTCACAAGGATATTTTGGAAATACTTGGTGAAAAAGAATGTAATCAACAATTATATGGAGATGTCGATTCATAATTGTTTAATTGTTGAGAGAGATTGTCTCAATTTAATCGTCATTGTCTTGATACCGACCTGCGGCGCGATGATGATGTGAGTTAAATCTTGGAATGGTAGGATAAAGCTGCATGTATGACATCACGTTTATTATTCCTAAAATTATTATATGTTGTGGTGTATGATTTGATTTATATTTCTATCATAATTTATTTTACAACTACATATCATCTCAATATATCTAAAGCGCTAAATCGATAAATTGACTAGTACCGACTTAGTAAAAATGGAAAAGTAAAAAACGAACTCATAAATCGAGAATGCAAATTAATTTTTTGAGAAGAGGATGTTCCTCTTGAGTCTACAAACTTAAGTAACATTGATAAGTATGTCACTTCTTTGTCACTTGTGTTGAGCGAGAGACAAAACAAAATTAGTTCAAAGATGGCGAGAATGATTTGATATCAATCTCCTTTGGACATCCACAGATTCACGAGTAGTGTCTACTCAAATAAGCCCGATAGTTCAAGGCCATTTCCTTTTATAGAAAGCAAAGAATGGGAAGGTAAATGTCTACAGGTGTAAGTCATCTAAACTAAATAAGTTAAAGGCTAAACCGAAATATTAATAAAAGAAAATAAAGGATAAGGAAAGGGATTTGGATCACTAACCTATGAATCCTTAAAGACTTTCTTAACGAGTTATTTGACTCGAAGCTAAGTTCTTTTGTAAGAACAAGGTAGGCTGAGCATTCATGATGAAGAAAAGACACGGCGGCGATTATTGCGGCTAAGATAGTGGGAGTGATATAAGGAAAGAAATTTGGATTTTAATCCTTGAATATCGCATGAAATTTAATTTATGTTTTAGAATTCGTTGGGACGAATGGATTCACTTTCAAATCAATATCTTTGTTGCCTCAAAGAAAGTGAATATGACATTTGTATACGATTACGAGACTACGCACTTTTATCGACGATAAAGTCAGGTCATTAAGTAATGCTAAAAGGGTATATGTAAAACATTATAAGCTATTAAGACAAATGGTTTCCATATTAAGATAAGCAATTTTCAGCATCTATTAATTAGTGCATGTATCCTAAAGATAAGATCTAAAAGGCGGCTAAGGGTGATTCATATCTCGAGTCTAAGAACACTATATTAAAGGAAAAATGACTAAGTACCATTCGATTAAGAAAAGGTAATGTAGTGAAGAAGTATCACAACTTGTTCATATTAACCTTTGGGATCTTATGAAGGATACAAGCTAGTGGGAGGTTTTAAGTGGTAGACATTACAATACGATAACTACTCGAAAGCGCCGATTAGTTTATCTAAATATTTGGAGCAATCTTTGATATTACCAGAGAAGAGAGTATTACATGCTCCGATATATGCTATATACAGATTTTGGCACGATGCTCGGCCTACCTCCGAGTAAAAGCGATTTCAGCGAAAGGATAACCATGGATTGTCTTATATAGTTATTGATATGATACAATACCTTTGCTTAACTCAATTAAGATATTAGTTGCAAAAATAATGGTTTAAATTATTATGTAATACCGAGAAGTCTACCTAGAAGATGCTTATGAATTTGTAGATAATGAGTGAAGTACATTTAATCCATACGCAAATAGAGGCATTCGGATGGTATTTATTCATGAAGTATCTTAATGCAATGAGTAAAGGTTGGTTATAAGATTCTTAAGATCGATAGTGGCGATTACCTTTGTTACATCCTTTCTTAAAGAATGTTTAAATAACAACCTTAGACCTTGAAATCTGATTACTTAAGGAGTTACTATCGATTTAATCGGACCGCATCCAACATTGGTTGTTGGGGTTACGCTTATAAATACTACTACACGGATCGAATATCGATCCACCCAAATCTGATTGGGAGTATGGTTTAACCATTGACCCACTTGTGATCATCTGAACTTCTGATCCTCTTGGGGTGATTGATAACTTTGTAGTCTTTTCAAGAATTTGTATAGGATTATGATGAAAGAGGGTGGTTTAAAGCCACAAAGCTTTGAAAATGGAGTTTTGGTACTCTATGGTGTTCACACTCTTGTAGAACCACAGAGTGTCTCGAGCCTAGTGGGAGTAATTGAATATACATGGCAAAGAGTCGAATGAATGAGAAAGTTTATCGTTCTATGCAAAGCCAAGTGGTCTAGAGGTAATTCCACGAGAAGTATATAGTTCAATAGGGTGATGCCATGAAACTTTCTCTCACTCGGCCTTGCTTGACTCCATGGAAGCGAAAGATTAACGAGGTGATGCCTGAAACTTTCTTGCCGTACAAGCGGAGCTTGAATTCATTCGAACAAAAGGGTTTTTAGCTCAAAGCCAATGGTAGATTATTTGCTTATGCTTATATCCATCGGTGGATTAAAGCAAACATCTAGGTCATTAATAGACACATGTTTAAAATAAGTGGGCTTGACCAGAATATTGGATGAGTTTTTTGTAGACCAGAGAATCAATATTGGCAAAGTAGTAGATGTTGGTGTTTATAAAGGGTAACACTGCAACAATTTTGAACAACATGAGTGTGTTATCTGAAGTTGAGAAGCCCGCGAGCGAAGCTTCTCAAAACCGAGAATAAATTGTGGTTGTTTCCCATTCATCTTATTGTTCAAGATGATAATGCATTTTCATGTGCAATATTGAGCGAGAGGTTTCCTACCCAACCCGTCACGAATAATTCTCTCAATCTTGGATATAGAGAAAATGGGATAAAAAATTCTCTTTTGGATAGAAAGTCAGGTTATTAAAAGTCAATAACAGTCAAATATTGGATTCAGATGTTGAGTAGCAGTATAGTGCACCCTCAAGTACCTTCGGAGAATGAGGAGTAATATGCTTGTATATTCGGGTGCAAACTTGAGTATTGATTACACTGATTCTGACTTTAAGTCAGATTAAGGATGATCGTTAATTGATCTCGGGCTCAGTGTTTTCTCATAGAGATGGAGCTATAGTCTGGAGCAATCCAGCATTGCCAATTCGACTTTGTAAGTCGAATACTTAGCATCTTAGAAGCGACTAGAGGCGTTATAACTTGAAAGGTTCATTACTTATATGGGAGTAATTCCATACAGGTAAGTCGATATCACTTGATGTGAAAACAATGGAGATGTAGCTTATACAAGGGATCTTACGCAATCACAAGAGGTCAAAAGCATATTGAAAGTAAATACCCTTTGGTCAAGCAGATCATGCAAAGAAGCGATGTTTGGTCCTAAAGATCGCCTCGAGCCGACAACCTAGGCGATCAGTTTACCTTGGCGTGTGGCATCTAATGTCACTAATAAGCGCTTAATGGGTATGAAATTGGGAGATATGTCTCATCTGCTTTAGAGCAAGTGGAAGAATGTTTTGGATAGATAGAATAAGGGTGTGGTGTTGTTGTTTGTCTTCTACGGGCAAGTGGGAGATTGTTGGGTGTAGTGCCCGAAGGATAATTGTTGCTTGTCTATACGGGCAAGTGGGAGATTGTTGAAAGTAGCGCCCGAAAGACAATTTCTATAATTTTTTTTATAATAAATAAATGATAGATTTATTCTCATCTTATTACTTGCTTCGTGCTTGTAAGTAATACAACTGCTTTGAAAACCCCAAATAGTATCATACGTAGCCATATAACTTAGTGTGTGTCACCGCGTGAGGATTTTGTTTATGGTGATACACTTGAGCTGTTTGTCCGTGGTGAACTTAATCAAAGTATGGGGTCTATTGATTAAACCACCATTAATGCGTCGAGAATACTTTATGGTGTGACCGTCTTATCTGAACCGTCGATATTGGTTATCTAAGTGGGCATTTATATATGATCGATTCATATAGAATTTGGATTGATTTAATTTGCATTTCTCATATAATTCCGTGATTGAGAAATCTTATAAATCACAAGATGATCATATATGGATTAAATTTAATCTGAAGTGATTGCATACTCTACTTGTTTCAAGATAGGGTTCGATGTGTTTGTTAAGGATCGCTAAGGCGCGGTCGAATCACTTTCACGTTGGCACTATTCTAGAATGAGTGAGGAGTGTATGTCTCACGAGATATGGAATCCATTCCTTCTGTGGGAAAGCGAAAGATAATTTCCTTATTTGTTAATTTTAGAAAGCGATCGATCGGCCGAGTTTGTATTGGTTATTATTAATTGATCACTATTGAGTTAATGGTAAATAATGATAATATGTAATGAAGAAGGTTTACGAAATAATCCGCTTCATTCACGGATAGTCTATGGAGGGTTACTCTGTATGTAATGATTATATCAATGGACACTTATTGACTCGACACTTTGAGAATAAGTTATATCTATAATCGATAGAGTTCAGTTTCGGATTTATGGTGGCGTAATTCCGGAATTAATAAATTGAGTAGTAATATTCTTTTTGATGAATATTTTACTCAATTTATTGTAACTCTTAACTTATAGGTCCATGGTCCCCGGGTTGGCTCCTAACACGCTAGTGTTTTCTCGTTTATTGGAATCTCGAGAATAAATTAAATAATTGGTATATTTAATTAATATGCAATATTATTTATTTGGTAAATAATATGTAAAATAGAAAAGACATTTTCTATTAAATTTAATGGCAATATGGCGCTACATATTTGTGGGAAAAATAGAAAAAAAAAATTATCTAGAATATGTCACATGTGTAATTAATTATTTATTTATTTGTTAGATAATTAATGGAAAGATAAGAGATTCTTTTTTTAATCATTATCTCTTATTTTATGGCAAATATCTTTTGGTTATAGAAATAGGTAATTGTAGTGTGAAAAAGATAACTCTCTTTTGACTAGTTATTTTCCTATATAAAGAGAGTTCCTCCTAACACAACTACACATTGTAATTTGCGCCACACACTGAATAAAAGAAGATAAAATCAGTTTCTCGTTCTAGCCAATGGAAAGAAGAAAAACTAGAGTATTTTCTTGAGCATATTCGAGGAGGTTTTACTACGAGGATCGACGTCCACCAGTCGTCGCTTGGAGGTACAATCCAGAAGACTGCGGCTTCTCCCTTTCTGTCGATTGCTTATCTTTCTCTCCGGTTGGGGTAAATCTACTAACCTTCTTGTAGATTAATTTATTATGTGAATCATATCATGGTAAAATCGAAAAAAGAATTTTATTTGTAGCTTCCACTGTTCATGATCGAGCGCCTCGATCGATCTTTGTGAATCGAATCGGACGATCAATTATGGATCTGATATGGATTCGAGTTTTTGTATATCCAGCACTTCCCCCACTTGTAATGTGGATATCACATTCTCCCCCTCCCCCTCTCCCCCCCTTATAAGGGGTGGCGTCCTCGGCGGGGCGTCAAGATTTGTCCTATGGACTTGTCCCAATTAAATCTCTGCAGTCTTGAAGAGGTGGCATGTGGCATATAGGTCCGTCGGAGGTGATATGTGGAACTTAGTGTTGGAGAAAATGTGGAATTGAATTAAAAATGAATTAAAAATGATTTTATAATCATTTTATTGATGACTTTATAAGCGTATTTGGATATATTCTTGTATAGAATATATGTAATGTTTTATTAATTACGAAAACTACATGAGTCGTAGATGAATTCAGGATTTGGAATCATTCAATTCGGATAACGAGTGAATGAGAAATTAATGCTTAAAGTCGGTTTGTTGGAAAATTGATGATATGTCATAATGGGCCTATTGGGCTTAAGTGTGTGTTATGAAAAGGAAAAATGGGAAGAAAATTTTCTCCCACATTGGTTGGAAGAAGGAAAAAGAAGCAATATTTATATGATATTGTTTTAGTGTAGTTGGAATAAGAAACCAACATTATACACCGTTCTCTGCTGTGCGAGCGCGAGAGGGTGCGGGATTTGCCCTTGGGCTTGTGCATGCCCGTGTGTCCTGCGTACCTGAATCTGACTTCGGTTTGAAGGTTCCACGATCGAGTTCGGTTTTGCAAGCTGTTAATTTTTTTAAGGTTCTTGGTGAGGCTCGATCTGGCTTTGAAGTAAGGCTATTCATGTTCTATCCAACTTTAAGTCGTGATTAAAGTGAGGCTTTTAGCTTTCGAGTTCCAACATAATGATGATATTTATGACATTCAATTCGAGCTGAGGTTGTTCATTTTCCATCAGTTTTTCCATGTCCTCTGCTATATAAACGAGCTACATGAATGGGAAGAAAAACACATAGACACAGAAATACAACACCAGAATTGCATACATACATACATTCTTACGCATCTTGTTCTTGCATCAAGTGAAGAGTTTACGAAACCTTTGTAAAGTTAAATCGTTCTTGAGTTTGCGATGCCGCTATTACGAAAGGTAATCGAGAATTCACGGGAGACAATTCTTTGCAAAAAGCGGGGTACATACCGGGGCAAATTTGTCTTAAGGCGAGTTAAATCTCATTTCGGATCGTCAATATCCTTTATTTTTCTTTACTGTACTTCTTTGTTATTGTTTATTAAGATCAATAAAATTGTTGTTGATTTTATTCGTTTTATTTATTTTAATTATACACGGGGTTTAACGACTTAAGACAAATTTTAGAACCATAGTTCTAAATCAAAGCGTAATGTAATCGAAATATCTTGGCGAATTTTTCATCCTTTTTATTGATTGTTTAGTACATTGCGATCTGTAAACAACATGTTCTTCTTCTTGCTTTTCGTTTAAAGGAAAAACCGGAAAAAAAAAAAAAAAAAAGCGAGTTCGATTTGTTTTATTTGGAAAAAAAAAAAAAACGAAATTATTTGGATTAAGTGGCTGTTTTGGATAAGCGACTTGAAATTTTTACGATTAAAGTTTATCTTACATTTGACGAAATGGCAGCGACGGTCAAGCGACTCCTACTCTGATGGTGCGCCAAGCGGAGGGCGAGACATCCCGATCTCGGCTCTGTATGCGTGGTGACACAAACTACTACGCTTCTGGTGCTAACCATGAGAGACCAGAGAAGTTCAATGGCTCCAACTTTAAACGTTGACAATAGAAGATGTTGTTTTACATCACAAGCTTGGTCTAGCAAGAATGCTAGTTGATGACCCACCAGTGGCGCCACACGAAACTCTTTGAAAGACGGCTTTTCTTCTTTGTAGAAAATTTGGAAACACGGTGATTTTACGTGCGAAATTATATTCTTAATGGTTTAGATAACATGTTGTATGGTGTGTCTTGTACTTGTAATCTTGCTAAATCATTGTGGCAAGCATTAGAGAAGAAATATACAACCGAAGATCTTTGGTGCCAAGAAGTTTCTTGTCGATGAATTTTTAAAGTATGAAATGAATGATACTAAATCTATTGTTAAGCAGTGGAGGAAGCTGCAAATTCGATATCTAGATGATAGCGAGAAGATCGAAAAATTAATGAAAATTTTCAAGTTGCATGTGTGATTGAGAAGCTTCGACTCGTGGAAGGAATACAAGAGCTATCTCATGCACAAGAGGAAGCAAGTGACGATGGATGATTTAATTGTTCGACTTAGCATTGAGGAGGACAATCGAGCATCTGAAAAGCGTTACATTTACATTGGACAAGCAAAGGCTAACATGGTGAGGTGAAAAACGAGGAGAGAAAGAAGCCGGAGAATTTCCTAAGAAGGCGGGGAATCGTCAAGAAGCCGACACCATATAAATTCAATGGTGATTGCATAGCTGTGGCAAGTTTGGACACCGTCTTTGCGAGAATGCGGTCAAAGAAGCCTTACAAACCTATGGCTCATATGGTTTGAACATGAGGGAGATGATGACAATCTACGTGCCATGGTGGTGATTTGAGTGCAACACCATGGGAAATCTGAGGCGATGGTTTGTGGACACGGGAGCCACTAAACATGTGTGTCTTGACCGTGATATCTTATCAACCTACAAGGCCGGAAATGGTGAGAAGGCGTGGATGGGAAACTGCCCAATCAACCATTCAAGGAAGGCTGAAGCGTGATTACGAAGATGACTTAGGGGAAGAAGGCGACACTCACGAATGTTCTCCATGTACGATATACGTAGAAACTTGATTTACGGTGGAATCTTTGAATAAGAATGGTTTTAAACTTTCTTTTGGTAATGACAAGGTCATTTTGACCAAAAATGAGATGTATGTTGGTAGAGGTTATTTTACGAAGGTTTATTTAAACCCAGAATGTAATGGCTATGATGCCCAACAACATTGTGCCCACTTGAGGCTAATAAAAGTGCTTCTATACCTTACTTGATTGAGTCTTGTTCTTTCTGGCATAATCGTTTAGGACATGTTAATAATAAATCATTTCAAAGAATGATGAATTTGGATTTATTACCTAAACTAAAATTTATCCAAACCGGTAAATGCCAAGTGTGTGTTGAAGCAAAAATGACTAAAGCGCCGTTTCCATCCGTGGAAAGAAATCTGAGAACCTTTAGAATTAATTCACCTGATTTGTGTGATTTAAAGTTTGTGCAATCGAGAGCGGTAAAAAGTATTTTGTAACTTTTATCGATGATTGTACAAAATACTGTTATGTTTATTTGCTAAGTAGCAAAGATGAGACTATCGAGGAATTCAAAAATTATAAAAATGAAGTTGAGAATCAACTTGGCAGACGAATCAAGAAGGTTCGTAGTGAAAGAGGTGGAGAGTATGAATCGCCATTTGAAGGATTATGTCTAGATTCGGGCATTATTCATCAAACTCTTTGCTCCATATGCACCTCAATCTAACGGAATTCTTGAGCATAAAAACCGTACTCGAAAGAGATGATAAATGCTATGTTGATTAGTTACGGTTTACCTCGGAACTTGTGGGGGAGGCCCTTCTATCAGCCAATACAATTCTCAGCGAATTCCATCTAAAAGATGGATAAGACCCATATGAGTTGTGGAAAGGCCACAAACCAAGTTATAAATACTTGAAAGTGTGGGGGTGTTTAGCAAAGGTGGAAGTGCCTAAACCTATACAAATCAAGATTGGGCCTAAAGCGATAGATTGCATATTCATTGGGTATGCACATAATGATGAGTGCATATAGATTTCTTGTGCACAAATCGACAACCACGATGTGCATATAAACACAATCATGGAGTCAAGAAATGCGGTGTTTTTGATGATGTCTTTCCAAACAAAGAAAGACATAGTGAAGACTCTAATTCGACTAAAGGGCACACGAAAATGTGGGGATAATGCTCCAAAACACGAGGAAGTGGAACCTAGAAGGAGTAAGCGGGCTAGGACTTCAACGTCTTTTGGGCGAGATTTTCTCACCTACATGGTAGAAAATACTCCAGGACATATGCCGAGGCTATGACTAATCCGAAGCACCTTTACTGGAAAGAGGAAATTAATAGTGAGATAGATTCCATTATGCAAAATCACACTTGGGAATTGGTTGATATTCCACTGGGACATAAAGCTCTTGGGTGTAAGTGGATTTTCAAGAAGAAGCTAAAAGCTGATGGATCTATTGATAAATATAAGGCCAGGTTGGTAGCTAAGGGTTATCGGCAAAAAGAGGGTCTTGATTTCTTTGATACTTACTCACCATTAACTAGAATCACTTCATAAGGGTTCTAATTTCTCTTCTTTGCGATGTATGACTTGAAATACATCGGATGGATGTTAAAACGCATTTACGAATGGTGAATTAGACGAAGAAATTTATATGGAACAACCCGAGGGGTTTGTGGTTCCAGGTCAGGAAAAGAAAGTGTGTCGACTCGTTAAGTCATTGTATGGACTGAAACAAGCACCCAAGCAATGGCATCAAAAGTTTGATCAAAGTATGCTATCTAATGGGTTTAAGATCAACGAGTGCGACAAATGTGTCTACATCAAACATACACCTAATGCTTATGTGTTAGTGTGTCTATATGTTGATGATATGCTCATTATGGGGAGTACTCATGATATAATCATGAATACCAAAAGATCTTGACACGTAACTTTGATATGAAAGATATGGGGTAGCGGATGTAATCTTGGGGATTAAAATCTCCGAGATATATCGAGGACTAGTGTTGTCACAGTCTCACTACATTGAATCCGTCTGAGGAGATTCGGTGTTTATGATGAAAGTCTGTGAAAACACCTATTGACTTAAGTCTTCACTTAGTCAAAAATAAAGGTGACCACTGTGTCTCGGTTAAAATATTCTCCGATTATCGGTTGTTTAATGTACATAACGAATTGTACTAGACCGGATATTGCATGTCTTTGTGAATAAAGCGAGCCGATTTACAAGTAATCCTAGTGAGGATCATTGGAAAGCTCTCATTAGAGTACTAAAGTACTTGAAATATACAATGAACACAGGATTATGCTACACAAGATATCCAGCAGGTATTAGAAGGTTCTTGTGATGCAAATTGGATTTACGATTCAAAAGAATCCAAATCCACAATCGGATATGTTTTCATGATTGGTGGTGCTGCGGTGTCTGAAGTCCACTAAAGCGACGCGTGCATATCTCGTTCCACTATGGAGGCTGAGTTTATTGCATTAGACAAAGTGGTGAAGAAGCGAGTGGCTTGAAACTTCCTGAGGACATTCCATGTTGGACTAAGCCGATTGCTCTATCGGCATCCATAGTGATAGTCAATCGGCTATACACCGATGCACAAAAGCAGTATGTATAATGGTAAGTCTAGACACATCGTCGACGACATAACACCGTTAAACAATTGATCTCTACCGGTGTGATTTCCATCGAGTATATAAAGTCGAAGGAAAATCTTGCGGATCCGCTTACAAAAGGTTTACCTAGAGATCAAATGTCAATTTTGACACTTGGAATGGGACTGAAGCCTATTGAAAGATAAGCTTCGTAATGGTAACCCTACCATGTTGACTGGAGATCCCAAGATCATGGTTCAAAGGGACAACTAAGTTATGAAGCTATTGATGAACACTTACCCATTCTGTGAATAAAAGTGTTGTCTGCCAGAAGTGTGAAGGATAAGTGAAAACTTTTAATGATTCCTATAACTTGATTAAATTCGAGTGGGGTATGGTAGAATACTCTTGATAGGAGGTCACCTATGTAAGTGCGAAGTGGGGCCGCTTCAAAGAGAGTTTAGAGGCTAGAATTCTCTAACGCACTTTCTGAAACCAGGTGTGATTCAGGGCCAAAACGAATCCAGTCATGAGAACCAAGTACAGTGTTAAGGGAAATATTGTGTGAGTACTATTATGCAGTTTTACACTAAAAATTGAGCAGATTCAAGACTTAAGTTCAGCGATTAGCGAGAGTAAATCGATAGTATTTAACTAAAGCGGAGTTCAAAGCCAGAAGCTACCTCTCCTGATGCAATATTTTTCTGCTAGAATCTCTTCAGAGCCTGCATCTACATTAATTTCCATTCATGTGGGGGATTGTTGGAGAAAATGTGGAATTGAATTAAAAATGAATTAAAAATGATTTTATAATCATTTTATTCATGACTTTATAGCGTATTTAGATATATTCTTGTATAGAATATATGTAATGTTTTATTAATTCTGAAAACTACGTGAGTCGTAGATGAATTCAGGATTTGGAATCATTCAATTCGGATAACGAGTGAATGAGAAATTAACACTTAAAGTCGGTTTGTTGGAAAATTGATGATATGTCATAATGGGCCTATTGGGCTTAAGTGTGTGTTATGAAAAGGAAAAATGGGAAGAAACTTTTCTCCCACATTGGTTGGAAGAAGGAAAAAGAAGCAATATTTATATGATATTGTTTTAGTGTAGTTGGAATAAGAAACCAACATTATACACCGTTCTCTACGCGGGCGCAGGGGGGTGCAAATCCAATCCGGATTTACCCTTGGGCTTGTGCATGCCCGCGTGTCCTGCGTACACGAATACAGCTCGGTTTGAAGGTTCCACGATCGAGTTCGATTTGCAATTGTTAATTTTTTTAGGTTCTTTGGTGAGGCTCGATCTCTTGAGTAAGGCTGTTCATGTTCTATCCAACTTTAAGTCGTGATTAAAGTGAGGCTTTTAGCTTTCCAGTTCCAACATAATGCTGATATTTATGACATTCAATTCGAGCTGAGGCTGTTCATTTCCATCAGTTTTTCCATGTCCTCTGCTATATAAACGAGCTACATGAATGGGAAGAAAAACACACAGACACAGAAATACAACACCAGAATTGCATACATACATACATTCTTACGCATCTTGTTCTTGCATCAAGTGAAGAGTTTACGAAGCCTTTGTAAAGTTAAATGCGTTCTTGAGTTTGCAGATGCCGCTATTACGAAAGGTAATCGAGAATTCACGGAGACAATTTGTCTTAAGGACAGAGTTCGTCTCGACTCAGATCGTCAATATCCTTTATTTTTTCTTTCTGTACTTCTTTGTTATTGTTTATCAAGATCAATAAAATTGTTGTTGATTTTATTCGTTTTATTTATTTTAATTATACACGGGGTTTAACACTTAGATCCGTCTGATAGTCGGCTCTGATACCATTCTGTAACGCCCCCAGAACCCGTGTCTGGCAGCGCTAAATAAGTCATAACTCATAAATGGTCCGGTCAACTGCTTAAAACACCGTCCTCGCTTGGTCTAGCTAAAAAAGGGCTAACCCGATTTGACAAAGCCTTTTATGTCTCACACTTATATGATAGTGATGTGCTTCCCCACTTTCAATGTACGTTATCACATTCTTATGAGATCGAGTACACGTGGTAAATTTATTCTAGATCGTCCTTATGAAGGAAGATGCCCAAGGAAAAGTGTTCGATCTGAACCAGATATGGATACCAAAGTGAAGGCCATGATCAAGCATATATATTGAAGGAGATGCAGATTCATTTACAAGAAGTGCAAAATTGTATTTCCACAATTTCTTAGCATTACTTCAATGTTCAATCAGTACTTCTGAATTCACCATATCATCTACATATACTTCATTCTTAATTGGACTGCACTATTTGGTAGGAGGTTAACCTATGCATACATACATTTAAGAAAATCGAACAGATCTCACCGGTGTCCTGAAACTGATGTGTTCTTTTTTCTAATTACAGGATCAAAATCAATAAACAGAAATTTTATGAGACCAAGATTGGCAGCACCTCAAAATTAAGAGACAAATTTTGCAAATTTGCATAAAACAAATCCAGTACACAAATTAAACGATGATATGCATGCGAAAAAAGCTCAAGAAGGGATGGTTGGTGAAATGTAAATAAAGCTAACTACAGATTAAATTCAGAAAATAATACTAGCTAGTACAAATACAACTGCATTGCTAATTGTGAAGACGATTAGGACCTGAATATATTATTCTTTTATCATCTTCATACATAACACCATTACCTTTCCCCTTCTTATGATTTCTACCAGCAGATTTACGTGTTCTCGAAGCTTCATGAAACGTGGGCTCAAGCTCTTGAAACTCTCTTGAAGCTTTTAAGCCCAAGAGACCGATTTGAAGTATTTGCTACATTGATGCTCTCTGCTAAAGAAATACTGAAACTCAGACAAAATTAAGACAAGAAACATAAAGAAAGCGGCTGTTGCAATCCCCGTCTTCTAGTAGTTGTTCTTGTTCTTGTACATTCCACAAGAAGTTTCATTTGGTTCAAATTCTTAAGAATCAAGGTTTATAGTATAGGCCTGCAGGTTTGCCTTATAACAGTGTTTTGACTACCATTTGATAGACAGGTGAGATCTTTTAGTAGAAAGTCAAAAGAAGATGTTATACTAGTATATACTAAGAAAAAGAAAATCTCTTATTGTAGAGATTTTGGCTACACGGAGTCTATATAGAGCTTAAAAAAAAAAAAAAAAAAAATATATATATATATATATATATATATATATATATATATATATATATAAAATTATTTGTGCAAACGATGAGGGGTCTCATCCCAAAACTTACGTTATCAGGTTGCTCATCTTATATGAGTTTGGATCTAGATTTTCAACATAGTATTAAAGTCATCCCTCTATTATGTAAATGTTGGGTCACTTTGTTGGCTTCATAATGCCCTTTATATGCTTTGTGTGTTATGTGGCGCAGGCTCCTTATAGGCCATACTTAAGGAGACGTTTTAAAATTGACCGACATTGGGTATTTGTTATTGTATCACCCACCATATTATTTTCTCATCTCATTACTCAGATTTTTAGGATGAGACACCTCTCTTATATGAGTTTCGGCCTAGATTTTCACCCACCGTTGATCATGAAAAATTTTCATCATGGTTAATTTAAAGTAATCATGATTAACGATACAGACGATCATTGTGTTATTGATTATGACACAAACCTTAAGCCCTGTAAACTAACTAATTAAATCTATAACACTTTTTTTTGGGTCCTCAATATAGTATAGTGTATATATATTGTTTTACGTCAATAATAACCGCAGACATCGGCAGCTAATACTCGCAATTCCCACTATCCCACACCATTCTGTATGTCTATTTTATGTTTATATCAAATCCTTCCGAAACTCGACTTAGACTTGACCAATAAATATATAGTAGTCTGGCATTTTGTGTTCCAAGTAAACGGTCCACATTTCGATGATCGGAAACGGAAAATAAGATGTTCTAAAGAAGTTTCCCTGAATCATGCAAGATCATGTTACCTGACCATAAGATGAGGGGGAATATATACATAATAATACATATAGGCGGGTTATCGACACTTCTGATTTACTATCGGCATTATCTTTTTTGTTATTATTTTTCATTTACATCAATACCACCATGATATAACTAATAGCACCACACCCACTTAATAACATTCAAAAATATACATTTTAGTCTCTCATTTTTAAAAATTAATCACTTTACTCCCTAATTTTTAACTTCTTCCTTAAATCCCTTCAACTTCCACTACACATTACTTCTTCTTTCTTTATTTTTTTTTTCATTTGAAACAAACCCCCCAAAAACACAAGTGAAGCATGCATTTCGCCGGAGCATTCGCCGGAAACGCAAGTGACGCTAAACGCAACATGATTTTGAACCAAATCACGTAAGTATGTTGTTTTGTTTACATTTCGTTGGAAAATTGGTAGGAATCGGAGGTGGGAATGGTTGGGTTTTGTTCAATCGGAGAAATCGTGTATTTTATGTGTATTCGTTTGTTTGATTGTAATGTGTATTCGTTGTTGGTTGAAATCGGAATATTATTGGGTGTTTTTCGTTCAACCGGCCGTTTTCCGATCGGGATTTTTGGGTAGATGACCGGGTGCTTAAAACGTCGCCCACACTGACGCTGTGTTGTAGATAAAACGTCAAACGGGTGACGTTAAAGGCATACATGACCACTAGGATTACTTGTTCCTTCATAAGTGTAAGTGACGTTTACCCTACTTCAAAACGTCAGTACGACTGACGTTATAAGCAACGTCATCTCAAGGGGCGTTTTATTGTAACGAGGAACGTCACCTAATCTGACGTTAAGTTGTTATTGTAACGTCAGTGTGGTAGACGTTATATGCTGAATTTTAGATTGTATGGCAAACTTAATGTGCACAAAATAACTTTGTGCCTCTTGATTTTGTAAACAATTGTCTACCAACTTTGAGTTAGTGTACTTCGTCACATTAATCTAGTTACATTTTTACTCATGATTTATAATTTTTGCAATGTAAGTGTATTATGTTAGTTAAAAGTAAACGTAGATGTGTCTTGCCCATGATATGTGTTGTGTGGGCCCGATAAAATAAAGATGTGAGATCTCTTTGCTTTAACAGATTGGGATCTCTTACAAAGCCTTGAGATCTCTTTGCTGTTTTTGTAGAGTGGCTTACCTAAATCAGTTCCATTAAGAAATGACCAATTATATCTATTTGATAATATCTTCCAAAAATTGATATGCTAAGGATATCCATTTCTTAATGGACTGATTCAGGCTAGCCATTATCTACATAGAAAGTCCTGATGCCCCCTCACTTTTATAACGGGGAGTCTATCGACGAACAATTAAAAGAACTCACAGTAGAAGAACTTCAGGTATTAAAAAAACACTTGTTAATCATACAAGAACTTCAAGTTTGTGGTATGGATTAGGGTACCAGTTCTGTCTTGTGTGATTGGTTATGTTTGGCTTGAGTATATATGTTGTCTAATTTTCGAATAACATATGGACTGATTCTAATTCATATTCTGATTCCTCATTCCTTTTTAATATACAGTAAGGAAAATGGATCGTTTCTTCAAAGTTATGATGCCCGGTTTCCAAACATGTTTGGTATGTGATTATTAATTAAGTTACATTTTTATCGCTCATATTAAGATGAATTAACGTGATGTCTTTTTCCTCATAGAAACCGCGTCGACCCCACGTTGCAGAACACAACTTTGGGGGTTCTCAGTAGCCGCTTAAGGAGACGAGTAGTGAGGGTCGAAGGGATCGACGACGATTCTCTTCGTTTCTTTGGAGCCAGTTGGGAAGCATATGTGGCGGCTCATGATTTGCATCAACAGGATTTTATTGTGTTTGAACATTGTGTGAATATCAATTTCAATACAATAGTTTTTTAATGACACTTCATGTGACAATACTGACGGAGGTCGGACCCACACCTCGCGACGTGTCATCCTCATGATAACATATCAATAAATGTAGATAGAGGATGTATGAATCCTAAATGTCAATGATCCAACCTTAGCCTATAAGTATGTACAAGCTCCGACCCGAACCCCAGATCTAGGGGGCCAGCTCGGTAGCCTATTCTTGACCACCATAGGTAAGCCCAGGAGGTCTTAGGCATAATTCGCCCACGTGCATGCTAAAATCGGATTAACATAGGAAGATTCCTCGACCATAAAGGCTTTGATCCTCAAATAAGTGTGATTATCTCCTACAATTAAAGGGATTGAATCGCAATTTTCTCTTTCTTAGGGAACACGAAATCAATTCCAACAAGGACACGGCCAATGCAGGCCTAGGGCACTAGCCAATCTATATAAACAATTCCTAAGGAGCTACGATTGACTTTATTCCTGACTAATACATAGGATACATAGCTTGAGATACAATATCTCAAGTCCAGTCTATACCTCACATAAACCACCCCTTTCTTTTATCATTTTTATTGTTCTTAAAGCTTGAGTAGATTGTCAGTAGGAAAAAAAGGCCCCGGAATTAACACCCGATGATTTCCAGTGTTGTCAATGGCGCTATAAGGAGGGCCATCTTACTGACAATCCAGCTCGAAGAATCACCATGGTAACAACTCGACAACAGATCACCAACGGTAATAGCGCCAACAATGCCTCAGCTTCCAATGCCCTCAACGTTACCCATCAAGCACTGGGGATCAGTTGGTGGCTATGGATGATGCCACTAAACTAGCAATCCTCGATGTTGCCTTAGCAGAGGATGATGAGGAAGATAAAGATCTGGTGGAAGAAGATACTCTCGAAGAAGAGCTGTAGGAACACGATTTGGATGTGGATGATCAATATGAGGAGGAGAAATCACAAGAGGAAACACCTCCCCTTCCTCCGAAGCCTAAATGGTCCAAGAAGGACGACCATTCATCCTCTTCCAATCAGGAGAAGCAGCCGATAGACCCCCGTGCAATGGATGCGGCTAGAGCCGAATTGGACGTTATCATGGGTAAGAGATCTACGAACCTCTCCCTCATATCACCGTTCACCGAGCAGCTAGACAATTATCCATGACTTGCAAGGTTAAAGTGCCAAAATCAGAACCTTACGATGGAACTAAGGATCCCCAGGATCACCTCTTTCAATACCTGACACACATCAAAGTTGGACGTTATCTTGGGTAAGTGATCTCTAACTTTGAGATGCTATGAAAAATGTTTCTCAATGCCTTTATCATAGCCAAACCCTTCCAAAGGAATGCTACTCATCTTCTCACCCTCAAACAAAAGAAAGATGAGGCAGTGCTGTAATTTTAAAGTAGATCAACGAAGAATATACCCAGGTGAAAGACACCGACGAACGCATTCTAATCGCATCCATTGTAGCCGGGCTACGGGAAGGTAGGCTATACGCCAAGATAAATAGTAAAATCCCCAGATCAATGGAAGAGTGTATGGAAGCAGCATATAAGGACTGTCAAGAGGAGGAAGCAAACCGGCTGAAAAGAGAGTCAGAAAAAAGAGAACACAAAAAGGAAAAGGTAGATGAGCCATCTGACAAGAAAATGAAGTCAACCTAGGACCGAGTAGCCAACTCAGCCACAGATCGGTCAGAGAAATGGCAAATTTTACAGCGTAGGGACTTCGCCCTATTGAACAGAACACGCGAGAAGGTTCTCGCAATCATAGAGAGAAAAGTCAAGCCCGAACTCCACCACCGATGTGAAGTCCCCTCGAAATAAGGGATCAGAGCATGTCTAGTGCCTACCATAAAGAGGTTGGGCATGATTTAGACAATTGTAGGGATTTTTAGAGGGTTATTGATGCACCAATCATGGAAGGAAAGTTGGATGAGGTCGTAGATCGTTTCTAGTCTGCGGAGCCGTGAGGTCGGCGAGACTATTAGCATAGAAATTTCAACCAAGATCGGGGTCAGCAGGGAGAACCCTAGAGAAGACGAGACCAATCTCTGAAGAGAGATCAACAGTTAGATAACCGCCCCATATATGCAAGCAAAACCATTATGGGTGGCCCCAGCAACACATTCGGGGAAATAGAACCATAATGATCGACCTGCCAACTCATCTACGAACAACAGAAATCAAAGGCCAGCCCGGGAAGTGATCTATGGCCCTAGGGATCCACTTCCGTTGGTTACAAACAATGAAGGCATGGTCATAAAGGCCGTGGTGAATAAGAAACTGGTAAAGAGGATTTTCGTAGATACAGGAAGTGCTGTCAACGTCCTCTACTATTCGGCGTTCCATTCAATGAAGTTCAAGGATTTAGAGCTAATTCCGGTCTCAGCACCACTGTTCAGATTCACCATACCCTTAGTCCATCTCATGGGGATGGTTTAGCTCGCAACAACCTTTGGGTAGGGTATTCAGATCTTCATCAGCATACAACATCATCTTGGGAAGCCCACCCTAATCGACCTTCGAACTGTAATCTCCCCGGCTCACATCAGCCTAAAGTTTCCTACTGTAGATGGCTCGGTTGAAATCAAAAGGTATCTAGAGGTCGCCAGGAACTGCTATATGGCTACAATCAAAAACAAAAGAGTGATCCTGGATTAGCGAGTTCATCAGGTTCTAAGCAACTATGACTCACTTTTCATTCATGCAATTTCATTCAGTTCTTGAACAATTTTCTCAATAAATGGTGCTCATAAGCACCTGGTTCGCGTTTCTTTTCAATATGGTCTTATTTGAATTATCAATTTTTATCATGCTACTGTGAATGGCCTTGTTTAAGCCTACAAGGTAGATTTTTTTCGTAGAAACTAACTATGTTAAAAAAAATCTGAGCCTTATCAAGTCGGACTCAGCCTAAAACATGCAAGAAGTCAGTAAAATCTGGCCCAGCTCGCCACCAACTTAATGCAGTAAGTCAGCAAAATCTAGCCCAGCTCGCCGAGATATCGTTATTAATTGTGAGAAGTCAGTCAAAACTGGCCCAGCTCGCCAAAAATTTAATACTGGAAGTTAGTAAAATTTGGCTCAACTCGCCGCAAACTTAATGTGAGAAGTCAGTGAAAACTGGCCCAGCTCGCCAAAAACTTTATGCGGGAAGTCAGTAAAATATGGCCTGCGAGAAGTCAGTGAAAACTGCCCAACTCGCCAAAAAATCAATGCGAGAGGTCAGCACAATCTGGCCCAACTCATTGCAAACTTAACGCGAGTCAGTAAAATCTGGCCCCGCCGCCCAAAACATAATGTGAGAAGCCGGCCACGATCCGCCCCGCTCTCCAAAAACTTAACGCGAGAAGTCAATAACAATCGACCCGACTCTCTGTAAACTTAATACGGGAAGTCAAAAATAATCGCCCACCGATTTCGGCGAAAATCAATACTAGAAGTTAGTAAAATCTCACCAAGAGCAACTATATGAGCTCTGTCAGATATGACTCCGACAAGCGAATGTCCGAGCCCCGCATGTCGAGCTCGGCCAATATAGTAAGACTAATATCGTCAGAATATCAGGTTTGTGGTAACAGTAATATAAAGTGGATATATGGCTGATTATGGATGATTTCTCAAGTAAGAAGTGGTGGATATCATGAACCACGGTTGTCGGACTTATTCTATGAACGAGATAACGAGTGAGTCGACAAATTGACAGATTAGCTCTGTTTATATTATTTCTCGGATCTTTTTCTATTACAATGTGACCCCATATATATAGGAAAGTGCTAATGCGGTTTAGCTAAAACATGACAAGACCTTAAAAGAGTATAATTAAGTATAATTATATATAAGTCGGCAAGACAGTTGTCAATGAGGGATGATGGAGTGCGGACTCATTAATTCCTTTGTCTTGTTGTCATCATCTTCAAGCTGATTGGGCTGATAGTATGGGTGATATCCAAGATGTCTGATATGTCAGGGAACAGATGAACGTCGGTGTCAGAGGTCGGCATTCATCTAGTCTGACTTACTGGTTGCGGACTGGATTCGGATTAGCTTGATGAAGGCCCAAGATCCATTGTTGGACCTAAGTCTAGGCCCAACTTAGATGCTCGGGTTGTAATCCGGTGCAGGTATATTAATGGCCCACTACCATATGTCTTGCGTGTCCGTCAAGGTGGAGAGTAAAGTTGGGGGCGTACTGAGATGTCAAACTCTATTGTTTCCGTATGTGACAGAGAGATGCCGATACTTTGCTATCGGGCTTCGGTCAGTATTAATATCGTGTGACAAATCACTGAAATGTGCTGTGCATTGTAGTGGATAGGCTTAGATACCGCGCTATGTAGCGGACGGGTTTTAAGCATCTTTTATAGCATAAATTAACTCATTGCGAGGGGCCATGCTAGGAAGCGGACGGGCTTGGTAGCCCGTAATCCACTTCATGAGGTGGAGGCCGTAAGCCGTGAGACATCTTGCGGACTGAAGGCCGTAAGGCATCTTATGAGGTGAAGGCCGTAAGCCGTTTAGCAAGTTGTCTCAGTCAGTGAAGTCACGAGGCGTCGGCTTGGTTCACGGAGCGTTGCTGATGACGCTTAAAATAGTCTATCTTATGGTAACAACATTCTGTCCATTATGAGCTAAAAATAGTTGTTTCGACCTATAATTTTGAACAATTTGAGTTGAATATCATATGTCGGGTTCATGAGTCGAGTATTCTACACTTAACATTTTTTTTTCCCTATTTCAATATTATTTCGTGTGTTATTTGATTATTTTCAGGATATTGGGCTGAGCATTATGGACAATTCTGGAGTGGACTGAACGAGAGGATTGGGCCAAGGGTATTCCAGAATCATCCATGCTAAGTCGGCAGAAAGAAAAAGACAAAAATGCCCCCGATTAATCTGGGTATGCCGCCGATTTACCGAGGCTCTAGAATCATTCGAAATATGTTTTCTTGGACGAGAGGTAGATCTAGATGTTTCTAAGTCGGTTTATGTAGTGATAAATAAGAGGCTTCGCCTCAGAATTCAATGTACCCTACAAACTACAAGTATTATGCAATAAAAGTTCTTTGTTCTTTATTTTATTTTCTTTATGAGTTCTGGTTAAAGAGACGACGGAGTCGCCACCTAGGAAGAGATCCGAGGGAGATCTACACTCGTCTTTGGGGATATAATTTTCTATCTTTTCCAAGATGTAGATCTGTAGTTGTTCTATTTGACTATTATGTGCTAATTGTTTATTTAGTTTAATTATGTAGTAGTTAGTTTATTTTACCCATGTGTGTATAGATCTGATTCGTTGGTGAAGAAATCATGAAATAGTGGTTGCATTCTTTAGATCTGCGACGGTCTATATCGCTAGATCTGAATACCTAGTAAATTACTAGTTCATGATAATCGGCGCCAGCTACGTTGATCGGCGGATTTAATTTACATGTTAGTAGCCTGATCAACTATTTGCATGTCATCGTAAATTAGCATGAAGGACTGTTAGTGAAGTGTTAATTTGGACATTGTCTTGATGGATACCTAGGAACGTGCTAGTCATAGTCGATAGCTACTTAGGGAGGTTTTCGGTCTTGAGCCGGCAACTCTAGAACTTATTGCGTATGAACTAATACAACCAACGAAGGAGGTTTGTTGCGTATAGATTGTCTACTGTTATTACAGTGGAAGTAGATAGGTTTAGGAGTTACACCCGTACCTGAAAATGAATTAAAATTTACCAACGGGGAGGACTATTGCATGTGTGGGGGGGAATAACTAATCACTCATAATTAGAGTAATACACTAGAAACTCTTGTTTACTCTATGTGAACTAGCGTAGTATTGTTAGTTTGTGGCACCAATTTTACTTCTGTCTATATTATAGTTGTCGTAGACCGTATTTGTGACAAGCTCAATCTCGAGAATTTGCATTCTCATGAGTCTCTGTGGGATCGACATTGACTCGCCAGTACTCTTTTACGATAGACCTAGTCCTATTGCTAGTAAGTGCTTGCACGCGATCAAGATTTTGTGGCGCCATTTCCGGGGACTCGTGTCAAGAATACATTTTATTTGAGATTGAGTTTTTTTGTATATATTCGAGTCTGTTTTATAGTCTGTTTATACTGGAGTCGTACAGAGTCAATTCAATTTAAATCTGGAAAAAAAATGCATCCGATTTATCGAGGGTTACCCACGGTAAATCGAGGGTCCCAGATTCGCGAATCGGTTCTGCTCGATTCAATCGAGTCAGAGAGTCGAGTCTTTACTTTTGAGTCTGCCAGGCGAGTGTAATAGCCGCCGAGGCAAGTCACTAACTTTTTATTTTCTTTTTGTGTCTTGTAGTACGCTACACGGAGTTCAGCAGCAAAACTCGAGAGATTCATACCTGAGATCAAAAAGTTTTCTAGAAAAAAAGAAAGGAAGATCGAGAGAATACTGTTAGGCTGGCGGACGACGTGAGTTCACACGAAGGAGATCACAGCGAGAATGAGGAGGAAATTCCACCTTTGGAGGATAGAGATATCATAATGGCACAGAATGGACAAAACAGGTGTCAATGGAAGAGGAAACGGAGAAAGAGTGGTGGTACAAGCAGATAGAAGAACTCTATAGAGTTATGCAATGACAACGATTGAGCAATTCATGCCAGCGATTTTTCAGCCATATAATGCGGTTGAGGTCTTTCACCCAAAGCCAAACATGATACAAAGGGTGACAAATTACACTACCTTCCATTGAGTAATGAACGAAGATCCTATTATACACGTCACTAATTTCTTGGAGATAGTCAAAGACAGTCAAACCAAATAGAGTAATGAAGACAACATTAAGTCTAAATTTTTCCCATTCACTCTGAAAGACAAGGCGAAGATATGGTTATTTCCTCTAGCACCAGGATCGATCCAAACTTGGACCAACCTACTATAGAAATTAAAGAATAAGTATTGCCCACCTAGAAAGTCACTATAGATGAGACAAGATATCATGAATTTCAAGCAAAAACCCACAAAAACGTTTGAAGAAGCTTGGGAAAGGTTTAAGGAAGCACAACGGAGATGCCCTCACCACGATATCACTCTGCCCGTACGAATGCATAGTTTCTATCACGGATTATGGCCAAGTGAACAAATGAGAGTTGATGCATCGAGCAAAGGATGTTTTGCTTTGCAGTCACCTAAAGAAGCTAATAAAAGTTAGAGCAAATAGCACTTACAAGACAATGGGGAATGCATCAAATTGAGACTGCAAAGGTAGCTGAAGGAGTATTTGGAGAAGATACATCACAGAAGATCTTACACCAGTTAATGGCAATGAACCAGAAAATAGATGGCATGCAAGATCACATTGCCAAGGTTGAGAAAGTTCAAGAAGTTGAAGTAACCAACACCGAAGATGTGAACAATCTAGGGAGGCAAGGAAATCCCTATAGGGGCGGATATCACCCAGGTTCTCACGACCACCCAGGTTTTCGACTAAGTGATCCTGCAGGTGGGGAGAGACCAAGACAAACTGGGGGATTCATGCCTCAATTCAACAAGTCAGGTGGTTGGTAAGCAGCCATGGATAAAATGAGCTCAATTGTGACCGACACGGTCAATCAACTCACAAAATCCATGACAAAGCTGAATGCAAACTTCACCACATATTGTCACAAGAATGATACAAGACTGACCAATCAGGAAGCCTTAGTGCAGAATCTGTCGCACCAAGTAGGGCAGATCGCCGAACAAGTGTCAGCCCATTGTTTACGACTAATTTTATGGTTTTTATCGAGTTATTTCGTAACATTATCTCCCGTGTTTTAGTGATTTTTATATAAAATCACTCGCCAAAAGGATAAACTGAGCAAATGATGTTTAAAGATAATAAATTGCAAAATGTAACGATTTATGTGCTTAAATTGGGATTTTATGTTATTTTGGGATTGTGTTACGCTTTGGTATATTTTCCTATGTTATAGATACATATTTTGGCATGCAAGAGGATTAAATGATGAGGTTTTGCATGGAAGAGAAGTGAAATGGAAGGAAGATGGAGATAAAGCTTGGAATGAAGCTTTCAAGCAGCCGAACTTCCGATGCAGTTCTTGATATGATATACACTGATTTGACTCTCGACATCAAGAGAAGATTTGTAGGGCTTGAAGAGAGGATTCTACAGGATTTTGAATCACTTCATTCTGACTCATGAGGCCCGAGATATGAGCGTTACAAGTTTGAATGCTGTTGCTGAAACTAGTGGAAAATCCCGAAATATACTCGGGATACGACGGGCTAATCAAAAAGGCATTTTCTGAAGAAGAGTCCTTAATGAAAGTTGTAGAGTTTTCCGAGAGCTTTTTTATGACATTCAGATCATAATTTTTGGATGTCTACAACTCAAGATATGAATTTTAGAAGTTTTATTCCAATCGAAAGAATTTGGTTCAGAGTCTTCAGCAAAGTGGACGAGCGTCTACCTTGTAAACGAGCGTTCAAGTGCCAGCACTGTAGCAACCGCCTTGCTTTTATGTGATTAGCCGCATGTGTAACCCTAATTTCCAGCCGCCTTACATACCCTATAAATATACGCATGCATCCCATAATTCATATTACCAATTCATATAACAAAATTCATTCAGCCGCATTATTGACAGCAGCAGCCGCAGCATTCAAAGAGGAGATTCAAAGATGAATCTCTCCATCCCAATGATCATGATTAACATCATGGTTGTTGGCTAAGCACATCGCGGTGGGACAACGGATGAAACCGATCAACATCAACACCAACTAGAGAGATTTTTAGCCGTACTTTTAGTGAGTAAAGTTATAGTTTTTCATCAATTAGAATTTGTTATTTATCGTTTACGTTTTATTTGAATCAAGAGATCGATGAAACCATCTTTTATGCTTTGAATTTATATGAAAATATTGTTCAAGTTGTGATCTTTTTAATTGATGCGATTAATTATAATTCGAGAGATCGTTTATAGTTAATTGAGTAAGAGTATTAGAAATAATCTCGTGATCGTGTTTTTCATGTTGTTTAGTTTTACTTGAAAAAGAAAACGAAACCCTAGAATTCGTTTAGAGAAATTTAATCGAATTCGTGATAGATCATTACTAAAAATCATATCTTTAACTTGCCGTCTAGTTGGGGTTGGGTTGGTTGATCGGTGGATTCCCGTTGCCTTGCCGTTGTTTTAATTACTTGATAAATCGAATCATTAGTATAAATCGTTGATTGCTAAGTTAGTTGTTTTAAATTCTAGTTGTTAATTGTTAATTTTCTGCAAATTTACTATTCATCCAAGTTACTGTTCATCATCGTTTTTACTGTTCATCGTAGTTACTGTTCATTAGCTTTATTTTTAGTATAAACCCTAGTTTAATTAGTTTAAATCTAGTTTTAGTTAATAATTCGTGACATAATCGATTTAATTATTGCACTTCGATCCGATAAACATTCCACTCCCTTAGGACGACCCGTTAACATCCTATACTACGAACCTTATACTTGGGGTGTTTCGGTTATAAATTGTAAACTTCGTTTTACCGAACAAGTTTTGGCGCCGTTGCGAGTCGGTAACGGTTGTCGGATTCTTCTAGGTGCAATTTTTATTTCGATACTATTTTTTCTAGGTAATAATCTAATTGTTACGTTTTTTTTTTATTTTATTTCATTTTATCATAGTTTAGATTTTAGATTTTAGATTTTTCATAAGTTTTTCTGTCTTTTTATTTTTATTTTTTTTTTCGCGTTTACCTGTTAATTCTAATTGTCATATTTTAGATTTACTTTAAATTTTAGATTTTAGATTTTGTAAATTTGATTTTAATTATCATAGTTTATATTTATTTTATATTATTGTTCACGTTAAATTTTTATTATTTTAGCAACCTTATACGTAGCTTTAGATTTTTATTCTAGCCTTATATTTTTATTCTATTCTTTGTTGTTTAGATTTAGTGTAGACTACTAGATCTTTTAAAAATTTTCTTTCTTTCCTCCTGTTATTCTTTTCTTTATCTGTTTTATTTTCACTTTCCAAACGGGCGCCCATCCTTTCGAGACGCCCGTCTGCATTAAAAATCTTCTTCTCTCTGCATCGTTTAAGTTTGATCGACGAGCGGCCCAACTACCAAACGCTTGTCCAGCCTCTAAACGCCCGTTTCTCCCCAATCTGTCTTCTGAACGCCAGTTCAGTGATCTGAACGAGCGTCCACTTCCAGAATTTCCTCTGAACGAGCATTCACTCATCACCAACGCCAATTCACTCTCTTCAATTGACACTTCTTTCTCTTCTCTTCTAAACCCTCTAATTTCCTCTACATTTCGCTCTCATCAACCCTAAGGTTGATTTCTTTCCATTTTTGCTCTTCCGGTTTATGCAAACCAGAGCAAGAAGGGACCTCTTATCTTTAATCCCGAGCCTGAGCGATCTATTATCGTGAGAAAACTCTTTCCCAATCCGGACATCATGGCTAACGGTCCCGAATGCACCCTCAAGCCCGGATGAATCGATCCTTCAACAGATGCAAGCAATACAAAGAACAACGTAATCAACAAGTCGGGCATAAATAATCGGCTTCAACAATTCCGTCAAAACCAAATAAACCCGGTTAAACCAAGACCCCTATGCTCCCTATCTTGACCAAGACTTCCTCGAAGGGCATAGACCCATTCGCCTCCGAGAAATGGGGCAAGTTAATTTCGATCCGAAAAATGGAGTGGTTGGACCGGTCGAGAATAGTTTCTTTCATGGCACTGGCCGACGAAGATCCTCATGACTTCTTGTCCACTTTCGTTCAAATCTGCGAAGCAGGCCACTATCCTGGTGTTGATTCTGAGATTGTCAAGTTAAAACTCTTCCCGTTTGCTCTCAAGGGTGAAGCGAACCGTTGGTTTAAATCTCTAGCCCATCATTCTCTCCGCTCCTGGAATGATGTCAAAAGAGCCTTTGCTCTGAAGTTTGTCTCACCAGGGACAATCATGGACATGAAAAGGGAGATAGCCACATTTGAACAACTTGATGGTGAGAGTGTGGGGAAAGCATGGGAGAGATTAAATCTGTTGATGAGGAAGTGCCCCAACCATGGATACAGTAGACATGAGCTACTAGAATTATTCTATCAGGGTGTTACTCAACCCAATAGAGATTTCCTTGATTCAACTGCCCATGGATCCTTCCTAGGGGGAGGTGATGATGCTGCTTACAGGGTAGCTGAAACCATAGCCAAGAATAACATGTGGTCAACTCCAAGGAAGACCAATGTTAATAAGAAAGAATCTGCTGCAAGCAATTCTGAGACTAAGGTGTTAGTTGCTCAAATGGAAGCAATTAGCAAGCGACTAGCCATTTTACAAATGCAAAGAAAAATAAGGGCAGCCAGATGTGAACTACCCGGAATGCAGCGGAGATGAAATTATCGAGGAAGTGAATTTCAACTGCACCTTCGAAACTCCAATCGTAACCGGAATTATTCTCGATTTCAACGTCCCAATGTACCACCTGGCCCATCCAATTCTAACCCTTCTTTCAACCCAGGTTATCAAAGAACACCTCCTGGGGTGGTTAATCAAGCTCATAATCCCAACTCCCAAAGACCTCAAGGTGGTTGGAATCAAAGCCAACATCAAAATCATACCACCTCATGTGTCCCTCAACATAAGTTTGATGAGCTAGTAGATATGGTGAAGACCTTGTCCACTAGTGTCAAGGCAATAGAGAGACAGGTCGGGCAGATGGCGCACTGCCGACAAGCAAGCAGACCCCACGGTAAACTTCCAAGTTATACCGAGAGAAATCCAAAAGCAGATATCAATGTTTGCACTGCCATCACACCTCAATGGGAGTATGGAGACCAAGAGTTGAATGAAGTTACCTTGAGAAGTGGTAGCGGCGGGACCCGGAAAGGTGTCGGAAGCGAGCAGCCCTCCTCCCGACGCAATAAGTTCGTGGAGGGGCAATCGAAATCTTATACTGAAGAAACCAACAGTGATGAGGAGCTTAATGACGGCGGTTCTTCGGGGGATGAGGATGATTCTGATTCGAGGAAAAGTCAGGTGGCTGTTCCCCTGACAAAGAGGAGAGAGGAAAAGTTTGTGAGATGGAAGGATAAGGAAGACGAGGCCATAAAAAAGTCAGGTGGCTGTTCCCCTGACAATGATAAAGCCCTTCCTTATCCACCAAAGAGGAAAGAGAATACCCTCAGTCTTGACAGACAATATGACGGAGTGAGGAGGATGCTTATAGACACCAAAGTGAGTATACCCCTAGCTGAGGTATTGACTGAAATGCCCAAGTGCTCTAAGTATCTTAAAGAAGTTTGTGGAAGCAAGAAGAAGCTTCAAGGTATGGCAGAAGAAGTTTTAAGAGAAGAATGTTCCATGGTCTCACAAAAATTTGCTATTAAGCGAGGTGACCCGAAGACCTTCAATCTCCCCGTGAGATTGAAGGCCACAAGTTCCAGAATGTCTTATGCGACTCGGGGGCCTCTATAAATGTGATGCCATTGAACGTCTGCAAAAAGCTCGGTTTAGACAAAAGAATGCGGGAACGCCCTATTTCTCTTCAGATGGTAGACCGATCAAGCCGATCAGCAGCCGGTTGTGTCACTAATGTTCTTCTCTATGTTGAACATTTGGTTTTCCCTACCGACTGGGTTATCTTAGACTACCCACCTGACAGAGAGATGCCTCTAATTCTAGGCCGACCTTTTAGACACCTCTGCCGCCTCATTGATTTCTCGTAAGGTCGATTACACTTAGATTTGATGATACATCTGTCACCTTCACACGAGGGCAAAGTCCTGAGATACCCTTGATTGAAGAAATCTCGCTCATTGAAGCAATTTATGAGGACGAAGAAGATGCCAAATCGAGGAAGTCAAGAGTCGACAGAGATAGGTGTTTTCGAAGTTATAAGCATTGAAGATCAAGTCGACTGGACCATCTTCTAGTTCATTACAGGCCGTAGTCTCGACGAGTCGTCTTCACGACTTGCTCACACCGAGCTTGTCAATGAGAAAGAAACATGGAATTTCCCAAAGAATGAACGATGATTTAAAAGAGCGCATCGAATGACTTTAACCCTGAGAAGAGGAAGCCTGATGGGTAGTTGGGATGAAGTGGATTTCTGGAGAGAAGCTACTCATTGGGAGATTGATGATTGGGAACAGCTAGCAGAGGAGCTAAAAGATGAAGAGTTGAGAAAGATGATCAAGCATCAGAAGGAGGAAGGCAGTGTCGATGCGGAAGAATCCCTATAGATGATGCTATCCAATATCTTTCTGGGGTTATGCCTCGGGAGGATGAGGTGTTCTACTGTCAACCACTTCAAGCCCAAAAGGAAAAAGGTGGCCCTTTAAAATCTAGTATTGAGCAACCACCTACTGACTTGGAGCTTAAACCGCTTCCTCAACACCTTAAGTACATTTTTCTTAAGAATGGTGATAAGTTACCCTTGATCATCTCTTCAAAACTTGAGCCTTGAGCAAGAAGCACCGCGATAAAAGTGCTTGAAAAGAATATCCTCGCTCGGATGGCAAGTGGGTGATATCGTAGGAATCGGACCCGATGTGTGCATGCATAAAATCCGAACGGAGGAAGGAGCTAAGAAAGTAAGACAACCTCGGCAAGGCCGAATCCGCATATCAGGAGGTTGTCAAGAAGGAAGTTATAAAGTGGTTAGACATGGGAATCATCTATGCAATTGCCGATAGTGAGTGGGTTAGCCCCACCCAAGTTGTGCCAAAGAAGGAGGTATCACCGTTGAAAAGAATGAAAAGGGGGAAGAGATAGCTTTACGCCTTGTGGATCGCTATAGTCTCGCATTGACTATCGTAGATTGAATGAAGTCACCGCCAAAGACCATTTCCCTTACCCTTCATTGACCAAATTATTGAAAGACCGAGTGGTCACAAGTATTATTGTTTCCTCGATGGATATTCGGTTACTTCCAGATAGCCATCGACCCTAATGACCAGGAGAAGACTACGCTTACGTGTCCATCGTGCACTTTGCGTTCCAGAATGCCCTTTGGCTTATGCAATGCACCGCGACTTTTCAAAGGTGTATGCTTGCCATTTTGATGGACTTGTGGAGAAATGTATGGAAGTCTTCATGGATGACTTCTCGCCTATGGCGATAGCTTCGATGAGATCTTGGCGAATCTAGATATGGTACTTCAACGCTGTGTTGAAAAGAATTTAGTGCTCAACTGGGAGAAATGTCATTTTCTAGTTGATGAGGGGATCGTTCTGGGACACAAGGTGTCCGGCACTGGTATTCAAGTTGATAAGGCCAAAGTGGAAGCCATTGAGAAAATGTCGTACCCGAAAACTGTCAAAGAGGTACGCGGCTTTCTTGGTCATGTTGGCTTCTACATTCGATTTATTAAGGACTTTTCCACCATCGCCAAGCCCCTGTCCAACCTTCTGAAAGATGATGTTGTGTTCTTGTTTGATGAGAAATGCAAGAAGGCTTTCAATTGCTTGAAGGAAAAGCTCATAAGTGCCCCTATCTTAATCGCACCTGACTGGACTAAGCCTTTTGAATTATTATGCGATGCCTCTAACTACGCAAAGATGGCGCAGCTTTTTAGTCAAAGAATTGATAAAAAGTTCAGGCCCATTTACTATGCGAGCCGCACCTTGAACCCGGCTCAATGCAATTACACTACGACTGAGAAGGAATTCTTAGCCGTCGTTTTTGCTATTGACAAGTTTAGAAGTTACCTTCTAGGGTCTCAAGTTGTCGCTTTGGACCGACCATGCAGCCTATGCTACCTTATGGACAAAGCAGATGCAAAACCAAGGTTACTCAGATGGATTCTAATTTTGCAAGAGTTTGACCTTGAGATCAAAGATAAGAAGGGTAGTGATAATGTTGTGGCTGATCATCTTTCTCGTCTAGTAAATGAGGGTGGCGTAAATCACAAGGAAATAGGCATCGACTTCCCGACTGAGCAATTGATGAAGCTTGATACTGTTAGGCCATGGTACGCTGATTACGTCAACTATTTAGCGAGTGGACATTTAGAGGAAATGACGACGAGAGAGGAAGAAGTTCTTTTCTGACCTAAAATATCTCGTGTGGGAGGATCCTTATTTGTTCAGGGTTTGTAAAGATGGGTTGCTTAGAAGGTGTGTTCCGGAACATGAGCAATGGGATATTCTGGAGCAATGTCATAGTGGTCCCACAGGAGGACACTACGGAGCACCCAAGACAGTTGCAAAAATCCTCCAAGCCGGATTCTACCGGCCGACTCTTTTAAGGACGAAGCCTTTTGTAAAGGTTGCGATAGGTGCCGAGAATTGGGAGGCAGAGTAATAGGATGGAAATGCCACTTAGACCCATTCTGGAATGCGAAGTCTTCGACGTGTGGGGAATTGATTTCATGGGACCCTTTCCATCGTCGTGTGGAAATAAATACATTCTCGTCTGTGTAGACTACGCCTCCAAGTGGGTGGAGGCAATAGCCACCCAAACTAATGATCACAAAGTTGTGAAGAAATTCTTGCAAAAGAATATCTTCACCAGATTTAGTCATCCTGTAGAGCCCTCATTAGTGACGAAGGTACTCATTTTTGCAACGCTACGCTTGATAAAGTTCTTGAAAAATATGGTGTGAGACATAAAATCGGTACACCGTATCATCCCCAAACAAGTGGCCAAGTCGAGATAAGCAACCAGAGCCTTAAAAGGATTTTAGAAAAGACCGTGAACTCAAATAGATCCAATTGAGTCTAAAGTTGGATGACGCGCTTTGGGCCTATCGCACCGCGCTCAAGACCCCGATGGGCACGCTACCCTTCCAAATGGTCTATGGCAAAGCTTGCCATCTCCCAACAAGCTTGAGCACGAGCTTCTTCGGGCTATTAAATTCTTGAATTTCGATAGCCACCTGTCTGTGAGAAGAGATTATTGCAATTAAACGAGCTCGATGAATTTAGACTCGAGCATATGAGAATGCGAAGATCGAAGGAAAGAACTAAGATACTCCAAGACGCTAAGATCAAGGATCGAGAATTCAAAGTGGGTGATATGGCTTTACTTTATAATACCCGGCTCCATTTGTTTGCCGGTAAGCTCAAATCTAGATGGTCTGCCCCTTTGAGATTCTCGATGTTCATCCAAGTGGAGCGATCACGTTAAACGGGTATGGTGATCAACCCTTTAAGGTCAATGGTCCAGAGACTCAAAAAGTATTTTGGGCAACCAAGAGAAAAGCCTGAGACCTTGTACTTTCAAAAGAGAGTTGAGGTGCCTGATATTCTGATTTGCGATGAGATCCCATCCAACTTCTTTAGTTCGGATGATGACATTTCTATATCTACCCGTTAACATCCTATACTACGATCCTTATACTTGGGGTGTTTCGGTTATAAATTGTAAAACTCGTTTTTACCTAACATGTTTTTATTTGTGAAGAGATTCCATCCGACTTCTTTGGAGTGGATGATGACATTATTACCCCTATCCTTGCATATCCCTCTCCTGAGCCTGTTAGCATACCTCACCAATTAATCGAGAAACAAGAACAAGAAGAAAAGAGTCGTGTTGTCTGGAGAGAAAATTTCATGATCTTCTCGCAAGACTTGACTTGTTGTTGTGGCGAAAACCATTTCCGTTCTAGTCATTCTCGATTCGACGGAGAAGTGGCTAGCCTCAAACCCAAGTGGCCCGATCCGGGTTAACTTTGAAATCAGGTCAAGCTAATGACATTAAAGAAGCGCCTCCTGGAGGCAGCCTAGTCTCTTAAGTTAATTCCTTTTAGTTAAGTTTTTATTTTATTAGGAATAAAACCTGGGTGTTGTGTGTTGGTTATCCTTGTCCTATTTGTGAATGCGTTATTTGCGTGCTTGTTTACTCATATACCCCGTGTACCCCGAGATTATGTGTTATGTCGAGTGTTGTAGATATTTTCGAGCAGGTTTGCAAGCTTCTACTTTCGGTATTGTCTGTCCCTGATACGAGTGCAGCGGTTTATTCATGCTACGGCCTGACCTCTGCCAACCTACAGCCGACAACCACTTCATAACCAGCTAAGTATTCTTTTCTTTTATTTGCACATTCTGAGGACATAATGTGATTTAAGTGTGGGGGTGCAATTCATGCTTTATTTCGATAAAGATGAGTAAATATTTGTGATCTTTGATAAATGGTGAAATTTTAAAATTTTTACACTTGGATAATTGTAAATCTTGAGCATGTAATTGGATCAAATGCTTGCTAGTTGTAGTTTCCTGACGATGATTTTATGTGACTTTGAGAGAAAATTATAGCATGTCTTTACTTTCATGGAGCTAGTATTCATTTTTCACGCTCACGAGAGCCTTTGATTTTGAAGCAAGATTTTTGAACTATATCCTTTCATTGTTTTAGTGATTTATCTTAGGAAGGTCAAGATAGTAACACCTTAGTTAGACCGTGTCTTTGTGAATATCATAAAGTTCGAATGTGATAAGTGAGATGTAACTTATGTCTTGAAGAAAAGAATGAATAAGAATCATAATAAATACGCTTTGTCGGAAGTCGGTCGATGATTGGAGTGAGGTAGGGCATTATCTCGAAATGTCCTATACCACTATGATGACCAAAAGCTCACGATACCATGTGAGAAGCTACCTTATGATTTGAGTAAGGTAGGGTGTTATCACGAAACATCCTATTCTACTATGATGGGTAAGAGCTCATTCTCGATATGCATCAAATTTGAAAATTTCGAAATGATGAGTAAAAATAAAGTGAAGTCTTTGTTATCATGGATCTTATACCCAGAGAACCGCATGATATGTCAGAGGATTATCCTACCGAAAGTGCGTGGAAAGGCTTTGAGTGGAGCTATTACACGCCATATCTAGGATAGTCATTGGATTTTTGAGAGGATATTTCTTTGAAAGGCTTGTTAAATTTGAAAAGGGCTTGTCACACATACACCGAATCTATCTCTCGTGATGGTATTGTTTGCTATAGTTGTTGTATCTTTTGTTACGTGAGTTAGAATCTATTTGGATTACATATAATGTGAGCTAGTTTTGATTGTTTTGTTCGGGACGAACAAAAGTTTAAGTGTGGGGGAGTTGTTTACGACTAATTTTATGGTTTTTATCGAGTTATTTCGTAACATTATCTCCCGTGTTTTAGTGATTTTTATAGAAAATCACTCGCCAAAAGGATAAACTGAGCAAATGATGTTTAAAGATAATAAATTGCAAAATGTAACGATTTATGTGCTTAAATTGGGATTTTATGTTATTTTGGGATTGTGTTACGCTTTGGTATATTTTCCTATGTTATAGATACATATTTTGGCATGCAAGAGGATTAAATGATGAGGTTTTTCATGGAAGAGAAGTGAAATGGAAGGAAGATGGAGATAAAGCTTGGAATGAAGCTTTCAAGCAGCCGAACTTCCGATGCAGTTCTTGATATGATATACACTGATTTGACTCTCGACATAAAGAGAAGATTTGTAGGGCTTGAAGAGAGGATTCTACAGGATTTTGAATCACTTCATTCTGACTCATGAGGCCCGAGATATGAGCGTTACAAGTTTGGATGCTGTTGCTGAAACTAGTGGAAAATCCCGAAATATACTCGGGATACGACGGGCTAATCAAAAAGGCGTTTTCTGAAGAAGAGTCCTTAATGAAAGTTGTAGAGTTTTCCGAGAGCTTTTTTATGACATTCAGATCATAATTTTTGGAGGTCTACAACTCAAGATATGAATTTTAGAAGTTTTATTCCAATCGAAAGAATTTGGTTCAGAGTCTTCAGCAAAGTGGACGAGCGTCTACCTTGTAAACGAGCGTTCAAGTGCCAGCACTGTAGCAACCGCCTTGCTTTTATGTGATTAGCCGCATGTGTAACCCTAATTTCCAGCCGCCTTACATACCCTATAAATATACGCATGCATCCCATAATTCATATTACCAATTCATATAACAAAATTCATTCAGCCGCATTATTGACAAAGAAAGAAATTGCAGCAAGATTCAAAGAGGAGATTCAAAGATGAATCTCTCCATCCCAATGATCATGATTAACATCATGGTTGTTGGCTAAGCACATCGCGGTGGGACAACGGATGAAACCGATCAACATCAACACCAACTAGAGATTTTTAGCCGTACTTTTAGTGAGTAAAGTTATAGTTTTTCATCAATTAGAATTTGTTATTTATCGCTTACGCTTTATTTGAATCAAGAGATCGATGAAACCATCTTTTATGCTTTGAATTTATATGAAAATATTGTTCAAGTTGTGATCTTTTAATTGATGCGATTAATTATAATTCGAGAGATCGTTTATAGTTAATTGAGTAAGAGTATTAGAAATAATCTCGTGATCGTGTTTTTCATGTTGTTTAGTTTTACTTGAAAAAGAAAACGAAACCCTAGAATTCATTTAGAGAAATTTAATCGAATTCGTGATAGATCATTACTAAAAATCATATCTTTAACTTGCCGCCTAGTTGGGGTTGGGTTGGTTGATCGGTGGATTCCGTTGCCTTGCCGTTGTTTTAATTACTTGATAAATCGAATCATTAGTATAAATCGTTGATTTCTAAGTTAGTTGTTTTAAATTCTAGTTGTTAATTGTTAATTTTCTGCAAATTTACTATTCATCCAAGTTATCGCTTCATCATCGCTTTTACTTGCTCATCGTAGTTACTTGTCATTAGCTTTATTTTTAGTATAAACCCTAGTTTAATTAGTTTAAATCTAGTTTTAGTTAATAATTCGTGACATAATCGATTTAATTATTGCACTTCGATCCGATAAACATTCTACTCCCTTAGGACGACCCGTTAACATCCTATACTACGAACCTTATACTTGGGGTGTTTCGGTTATAAATTGTAAAACTCGTTTTTACCGAACACCCATCCTCCGGGAGGATTACCAAGTAACACTGAGAAGAATCCGAATGACGTGAATACAATCATGACTAGAACCGGAAAAGAACTATCTGGACCTGTTATACCAACTATCCAAGAAGGATCAGAAAGTATTCAGCATCAGAACGTAGCAGAATCAGGAGAAAAAGAGGGCCCGGTGAACCGGGACACTACACCGATTAATTGGGCGTCTGAAATTCAACAGATGAATAGGCAGAGCAGCAGCAGGTAAGTCTTCATGAACTATAACTATTAATCCTACTATTTTATCCTATGCCCCTAGAAAATATAAACCGAATAATGATGATTCTCGTTATAAAAAGTTTATAGAAATGTTTAATAAATTGCAAGTGAATATACTTTTGGTAGAAGCTCTGGCCGGAATTCCAGAGTAGGCAAAATTCTTCAAAGAAGCAATCTCTACCAAAAGGAAGTTGTTAGACCTTGAAACAATTTATCTTAACGAGGAATGCTTGGTAGTTTTGCAATGCAAACTGCCTCCTAAGTGTAAAGATCTTGAGAGCTTCCTCAAACCTTGCACAATTGGAGGAGTGTGCCTAAATAAAGCATTGTGTGATCTTGGAGCCAGTGTCAATTTAATGCCACTCTCCATCTTTAATAAGTTAGGCATGAAAGAGTTAAGCGAAACATCTATAACCCCTCCATTGTCCGATAGGTTTATGTGTTGGACTTATTTTTATGTTTTAGTGATGAGTGCCAGACTAGCTGTTATAGAGCAAAGGCAAAAAGATGTCTAGATCAAATGTATAGGTTTATTAGAGTTTGATCTTGTATAGGTTTGATCAAACAAGCACTGTAAATGCTCAGCTGACTAATATCAGCAGACCTGTCTACATCAGTTGGGTACCTAGGTCAGTAGACTTGTTAGGAACCTGTTGAAGACTGAAGGTTGAGGGCTCAAACTAAGTTATTGAAGGCTATGGGATCAAACTTAGTATTTAAAGTCAGGGATATGGAATCAGAATTTAGGGAAGTCTGTGATGACCTAAACTGATTACATATACCTTGTGTACAAGGTCTAAGTTCCACAAGTTAAGTGATGATTGGAACTTAGTTATGATTAAATGGTGTAATCTAACTTCATAAATAAAAGTTAGATAAATGAAGTCAGCTACATTGTTTCATAAACATAGCAAGATATGGATCAGCTGACTGATATGTATTTTAGTAGACTTATGGTCACAGGAACCTGCTGATACATATACTTCGAATTATTCAAAGGCTAAATTGGCAGATTACAAAGAAAGGGACAGCTAACAACCTCTGATTTTATCAAACAAATCAATGGTTAAGATTAAAGGGACGTTGGGATGATTCAGACCTTTATCCAATGGATACAAGTCAAAGGGTGGACAGATCAGATCATCATCAAAAAAGAATCGACAAAGTCACCCTAGAACAATCGAAAAAAGCAAGTCAAATGGGACAAAATCGAAACGGCTATGTTTGAATTTTAAACATAAGTCACAAGGATTCCTACCTATAAATAGATGACTCCTAACTCAGATACAAGTGATGAACATTGATGAAAATTAAGGATCCATCTTAAGCTATCAAAATTAAATCGATCAAACACCTCGCGACCTTCCTGAGAGCATAAGGCTCTCGATCCAAAGACAATTCTTCAAGTGTAATCTGCATTCAAGCTACATCAATTTTACACACTTGAAGACGTCAAGCTGCTGATCATATCATCCTGATCAAGCTACTGAAAGTTGAATCATTTACTTGATTCAATCTTTTCTTTTACAAGGAATCTACTGAAGGCAGTGAAGCATCCTTTGGGTGTCAAGGACAGCTTGTTTGTGGTGGAGTCGGTGAAGAGGCAATCCTACCTTCAAGGACAAGTGGAAGACTTTGGAGCAGCAATCCTACATGTTCCAAGTGTTCAGTTTATGAAGCATTTGTTATTGGTGAAGGACAAGCAACTTAGGGATTTTTGTAACAGCTACCTCAAGAATCTCTAGTGAATTACCTCCAACATCACATGAGAAGAGTGGATTGACAAGATTACACCACCTGGAACCACTATAAAATCAGCCTACTTACTTTCTGCATTTATATTCTGCACTTCGGATATTTAGCACATCAATCTACTGAATCTAGCAACTGAATCACACATATACACTACTAAGTATCTAATACTTGGTATCATATTTATCAATAAGTAATAAGGCTTAATTTTTGATATATTCCGCTGCACAAATTCAGTAAACTCATCAGTCAGCAGACTACTGAGTATCAACAGACTACTCAACAGTCAGCAGACTACTGAAGTGGCTGAGTTTGTTAACTCCAAAAGTTTTAAGTGTTATGTTTATTCACCCCCCCCCCTCTAAACTTAACCAAAGCCTTTTCAAGGGACCAACACTATGAAGAAACCATGTGGAGTGGTGGAGGATGTACTGGTGAAAGTTGATAAGTTCTTATTCCCTATAGACTTTGTAGTGCTAGACATGGAAGCTAATCACGATGTTCTGCTGATCTTAGGAAGACCTTTCCTAGCAACGAGTAAAACCTTGATAGATGTTTATAAGGATGAGCTGATTCTAAGATTAAATGAGGATAGAGTAGTATTCAATATGATGAAGACAATGAGATATGCTCAAGATGAAGGATAATCATGTCACATGCTAGATACCACAGACAGCTTGTTTTGAAACAGCACCAGTAAGTGGCACTAGACCTTGAAGTAGCAGTGACTTTACTTCTAAAAGAAGATGAAGGAAGTGATGAGGAAACTTGGCCTAGGTGTAGCGAAGGTCAAGTATGAGAAGTAGAGCCTATATCTTTTGTGGATTTAGGAGGAACAATCCATTGACCTTCGTGGCATAAGTTCTTTGACCTACAATTGACTGGTAAACTGTTAAGATCATCATTGGAAGAGCCACCAAGGAATCTAACATTGAAACCTTTGTCATCTCACCTGAAATACGTATACTTCCAAGATGATACTCTCCCCCTCATAAATTCATCGTTACTATCACCTTTAGAGGAGGCGAAACTTTTAAGAGTATTGAGAGAGCATAAGAGAGCATTTGGGTGGACCATTGCAGATATTCGAGGAATAAGCCCATCTATGTGCATGCATAAAACCTCTGTAGATCCAGAGAAGAAAGTCGTGGCACAACCTCAAAGGAGGCTGACACCGCAGATAAAAGATGTTATTAAGGAAGAGATTATAAAGATGTTGGAAATGAGAATCATTTTCCCAATTGCAGACAGTGAATGGGTGAGCCCGATTCATGTGGTGCCCAAGAAAGGAGGATTCACTGTTCAACCTAATGAATTCGATGAGTTAATCCATGTAAGGCTAATTACTAGACATCGAGTTTGCATCGATTTCAGGAAACTGAATGACGTAACTAATAAAGATCATTTTCTCCACCATTCATTGACCAAATGTTAGAAAGGTTAAGCGGCCAAGCTTTTTATTGTTTTTTAGATGGATATTCTGGTTACTACCAAATCCATATTGCCCCCGAGGACCAAGAGAAAACAACTTTCACATGTCCCTACGGAACTTTTGCATACAATTGCATGCCTTTTGTACTCTGTAATGCACTAGCAATATTCCAAAGATGCATGATGTCATTGTTTGCGGACATGGTGGAGGACTTTCTGGAGATTTTCATGGATGATTTTTCTGTATTTGGAGATAGCTTTGATAAATGCCTGGACAACTTGAGTAGAGTGCTAAAGAGATGTGAAAAGACCAACCTTGTACTTAACTGAGAGAAATGCCATTTCATGGTAACTAAAGGAATAGTGTTGAAACATAAGATTTCAAAGAAAGAAATGGAGGTTGATATGGAAAAGATAGAGGTAATAGAGAAGTTACCCCCTCCAACAAACTTAAAGACGTTGCGAGCCTTTCTTGGCCACGTAGGATTCTATAGGAGGTTTATTAAGCATTTCTCTAAAGTTTCTAACCTTTGACGGAATTACCAGAAAAAGATGTACCTTTTGTGTTTGGAGAGGAGTGCAAGCAAGCATTCAACACATTGAAGCAAATGCTTACAACCGCCCCAATTCTAGTAGCCCCAGATTGGAACAAACCCTTTGAGCTTATATGTGATGAAAGTGACACGGCAGCTGGAGTGGCCCTGGGACAAAGAGAGGATAAAATATTTAAGCCTATCTATTATGCCAATCATACCCTCAATAGTGCCCAGAGGAATTATACGACTACAGAGAAGGAACTCTTTGCGGTTATCTTTTCATTTGACAAGTTTCAACCATATCTGATAGGATCGAAAGTCACTGTATTCACTGACCATGCAGCTTTGAAGTACCTTTTAACCAAGCAAGACTCCAAGCCATGATTGTTGAGATGGATTCTACTCTTACAACAGTTTGATGTCGAAATCAAGGATAAAAAGGGATCTGAGAACCAGGTGGCTAATCACCTGTCAAGATTAACTTTGCTAGAAGAGGAGCAACCAACTGAGATCAGGGAGAGCTTTCACGATGAACAACTCTTTGTTGTCTAGGTAGTGGCTCGAGTTGAATCTCAGCCCCAACAAAATACATCAAGAGTGGGCAAGGTATACCCTTGGTTTGCTAACATTGTCAATTATTTTGCAGGAAGGTATCTACCACCAGAATTCACAAGTGCTGATATTAAAAAGTTCTTTACGGATCTAAAACATTATTATGGGACGATCCCTAACTATACAAGATGTGCCCTGATACCATTCTTAGGAGATGCGTCCATGATGACGAGATTCCAAATATTTTGAGCCAATGTCATTCTAGAGAAGTTGGAGGTCACTATAGGTCGGACAAGACAGCACCAAAGATACTATAGTGTGGATTCTATTGGCCAATAATTCATAAATCTGATTATGAGTTTACAAGAGCCTGGCATTCCTGTCAATTGACTGGTAACATTCTAAGCGGAATGAGATGCCACTACAGAGTATCTTAGTAGTGGAGTTATTCGATGTGTGGGGAATTGATTTTGTTGGGCCTTTCACAACGTCAGAATCAAATCGTTACATCCTAGTAGCAGTCAATTATGTTTCTAGATGGGTGGAGGCGGTGGACTCACCTACTAATGATGCCAGGGTGGTCCTGATATTTCTTAAGAAGAACATTTTGACGAGGTTTGGAGTGCCCAAAGCCATAATTAATGACGGATGGAGTCATTTCTGTAATAGGTTGATTGAAAAATTGATGTTGAGATATGGGGTTAGACATAAGATTGCAGCAACATATCACCCCTAAACGAGTAGACAAGTGGAGGTCACGAACAGAGAGATAAAAAAATCTTAGAGAAGACTAAATCCTACGAGGAAGGACTGGTCTTTGAAATTATATGACACTCTTTGGATGCACAGAACAACTTATAGGACCACAATTGGGATGTCACCATATATGATAGTATTTGGAAAAGCGTGTCATTTACCGGTAGAACTCAAACACCAAGCGCTGTGGGCTATGAGGTTTCTAAACATGGATGAAAGTTTAGCCACTGAGAAGAGATTGCAGGAATTGAATAAATTGGAGAAGTTTAGACTTCAAGTGTATGAGAATGCAAAGATTTACAATGAGAGAACGAAGCGTCTGCACAATAAAAGGATTCTCAACCGCACATTTCAAGTTGGAGATGAGGTACTGGTATATAATTCACGTCTTCGTCTTTTTTCTGGGAAACTGAAGTGTAGACAGTATGGACCACAAGTAGTCACCAAAGTCTTCAATTCAGGTGCATGTGAAGTTAAGAATGAATACTCTGGGAAGACTTTCATAGTAAACATCCACAGGCTGAAGCATTACTTAGAGCGCAAGTATAACCCTGAATTGGATGTCTTTATGTTGGAGGATCCAAAGTACGATTAAAGGAGCCTAATTAGTATAGTTGAGCTGGCGAACTATTTCTAGAAACCCTTATTTATTGCTTTTATTTTAAGTTATTTTGAGTCAATAAAGTAGCATGGAAATCGTAAGATTTTTTCATCACATATATCTTTGGTCGTCTAATTGGAGATATATGTGGTTTTTCCTTCACGACTCTCATGTGATACCCTCGGAAAATTTTTTGCGTCTTTCTTAGGCCAATATAGGATAAAGTGGCTTAAACTATTTTTGCGCCTTTCTGAGGTGAGATGACAAATTGTTTGAGCTGAGATGACAAATTGTTTTAACTGGGAATCATTATTTGTCTATTTATACTTTAACAAATTGTTGTAGGACAATGGAAGCAACTTGAATGCCACCAAAGGTAACCGGGACAAAACGGGCTTGTGAGAGAAAGAGAGGTAAAAGGGTAGGAGCCGATAGAGCGTAAAATGCACAGCTATTGTATTTTTTTTATGGGAAAAAAAGGAAGGAAAAAAAAAGCAAATTAAAGAAAATAATACAAACAAACGAGGACCTAAGAGTAATACTCGGTCCAGAAGTCTGCCCGGCCCGATTAAGGTACCATGTTATGTAAGCAAGTCTGAAGGCAAGGTGAGCGAGTGTATGCGCACGTAAGTTAAGATTGTGGGGTTAATACAACTTGATTCTCTTCGTGAACACACTATCACGAAAGATTTATCACACTACACATTAATGTGTGGTAGGCAGTGATTAATGAGGAGCTTATGGATTGTGGCTTGATGTGTGTTCTGCCGGAAATCTTTATTGAATATGTGGTAGTTGATGGGGATTGCTCTTGGAGGTACATTCCGCCTTGATACTCTTCTCGATGACGAGCAAAGGGCTAGTAGGGGGTAGTTGATGACGCTTAAAATAGTTTATCTTATGGCATCAACATCCTATCCATTATGAGCTAAAAATAGTTGTTTCGACCTATATCTATGAACCATTTGAGTTGAATATCATTCGGGTTCGTGAGTCGATTATTCTACACTTAACGTTTATTTTTCCTATTTCGATATTATTTTGTGTGTTATTTGATTATTTTCATGATATGAAATATTAGGCTGAGCATTATGGACAATTCTGGAGTGGACTGAATGAGAGGATTAGGCCTAGGGTATTCCAAAACCTTCCAAGCTAAGTCCGCAGCAAGAAAAAGCCAAAAATAACCCCGATTAATTGGGGTATGCCACCGATTTACCGAGGCTCCAGAATCTTCCGAAACGCTTTTTCTTGGATGAGGGGTAGATCTAGGTGTTTGTAAGTCAGTTTATGTAGCTATAAATAAGAGGCTTCACTTCAAAATTCAATGTAACCTACAAACTACATGTATTATGCAATAAAAGTTCTTTGTTCTTTATTTGTTCTGGTCGAAGAGACGATGGAGTCACCACATTGGAAGAGATCTGAGGGAGATCTACACTCGTCTACAATGGTATGATTTTCTGTCTTTTCCAAGATGTAGATCTGTCGTTGTTCTATTTGACTATTATGTGCTAATTTTTTATTTAGTTTAATTATGTAATAGTTAGTTTATTTTACCCTATGTGTGTATATTTGATTCGTTGGTGAAGAAATCATGAAATAGTGGTTGCGTTCTCCATATCTGCGATGGTCTATATCGCTAGATCTGAATACCTAGTAAATTACGAGTTCATGATAATCGGCACCAGCTACGTTGATCTACAGATTTAATTTACATGTTAGTAGCTTGATCAATTATTTGTATGTCATCATAAATTAGCATGAAGGACTGTTAGTGAAGTGTTAATTTGGATTTTTTTTTATGGATCCCTAGGAACATGCTAGTCATAGTCGATAGCTGCTTAGGGAGGTTTTCGGTCTTGAGCCGGAAAATCTAGAACTTATTGCGTATGAACTAATACAACCAATGAAGGAGGTTAGTTGTGTATAGATTGTCTATTGTCCTTACAGTGGAAGTAGATAGGGTTAGGTGTTGCACCCGTACCTAACAATGAATTAAAATTTACCAACGGGGAGGACTATTGCATATGTGGGGGGAATAACTAATCACTCATAATTAGACTAATACATTAGAAACTCTTGTTTACTCCGTGTGAACTAGAATAGTATTGTTAGTTTGTGGCACCAATATTACTTCTACATATATTATAGTTGGTTGTAGACCGTATTTGTGCCAAGCTCAATCTCGAGAATTTGGGTTCATACGAGTCTATGTGGGATCGACCTTGACTTGCCAGTACTCTACTATGATAGACCTAGTCCTATTGCTAGTAAGTGCTTTGCACGCGATCAGTTGCTTCGGTTCCATAAGTGATATGACGTTTGATGTGAAGCGTCATGTGCTCTGATTGGTGAGGATTTCGAACGGTGCCTTGCAATTATTATGTTAAAATTTCAAAATTTGAATCGATGCCTCACCTCTCGTCCCTGTCTATATAAAGAGGTTCTTACCCTCATTTATACACTTTTTCCATTTCTAAATTTTTTCTAGTGAGAAATCTGGTGGGTGCAAGCAATTTCTAGCGAACCATTACTATTTCTGGCCGTCATTCAAGTTTCAACCTGGATTCTTCCAATTTTGTCAGGTATGGCTCTGTTCATTCCCTTAATTTCAAGAGATTTTATGTCCCGGATTTGTTAGGATATAAGTATGTGATTGATTTACCTTATTTAGTTAGGCCTCAAAATGTACTTGAGTCTCCTTGTTTCACCCAAATCTTCATCCTTTCCTAGAGATAGGTCCCCAGACGATTTAAGGGTTTTTTAGGGTCTATCTGTTGTTCGTCGAACGGAGGGGCTAGGTGTTGGGGTGTGATTATGCTCACCTTGGCCCGACTTCCATGTCTAGGCGACTAACTGCTACACCTCGCCCTATGTTTTTCCAGGATGTCTTAAGAGTCACATTCCCAATCGGATGAAAAAGATCGAGTGGTTGCAGGCTATGTTTCGGAGGAGGAGGTCGACAAGAGCGAGCAAGATATAGTCGATGTCGGTGAGTGGTGATATGGGTTGCGGTGAAGATGGCATTGAGATTATCGGTGAGGCTAGCGGCGAGCCTAGCAATCGGGATGACGCTACATTGTGCTGTCATATCAACAAATCTCACAAGGTGACAACCCAAGGTGTGGCAATCTATGAAGCGGTGATTAAGGTTTTGGCTCAAGAGACCGGGGGTGAACCGAAGAAAAGAGCTCCTAAAAAGCAGTCCCCTGTGGCTACCCATGAATTGGCCGAGCAAACGAGTTTTTATTGTGATGTAGGACTTCGATGGAGAGAATTCTAAGGCCGGACCGATTATACCACATCGTTGATGGCTTACGATATTCTGTGGCACTATCGGTTCACCAGCTTTGGTGTGATGAACGTTGCCCGCATCTATGGCAGAGATGTGGAAGACTTCTTATGGCTGCACTATGATAACCTCGTTGCCGGACTTTGCCCATCTTCTTGTTAGATGTAGTGCCCGAAAGACAATTTTGTAATTGTTTTAAATTAATAAATGACAGATTTTATTATTCATCTTATTTGCTTCGTGCTTATATAGTATACACTGCTGCAAACCCTAAGTATATCAGTATGTAACCACTTAACTCAAGGTGGTATGGATTACACGTGAGGATTGAGTTAGTAGAGATATGCTTAAATCTGTTAGTCCGTGGTGAACTTAATCGAGTTTAGGGTCTCTTGATTAAAACACCAATAATGCGCCTGAAACACCTTAGGGTGTGATAGTCTTATCCGGACTGCCGGTAGAGGGTACCTACGCTGGGGCATTTATATATGATGGCATTCATATAGGATCGACCGATTTAATCTGAATTTCTCGATATAATTCCGTAATCGAGGAATCTTATTAAATCATTAGATGATCATATATGGATCAACCTTAATCTCGATGTGATCACGAGGTGCCGCTTGTCCCGGGGTAGTGTTTGATGTGTTAGTTACGGTTCACTTAAATATGTGTTCCAAGCCACTTCTCATTGGCACTATCTCCAGATGAGTGAGTAGTTTTGATTTTCACAGACATGGAATCCATTCCTTCCTGCGGGAAGTAGAGACAATCCCCTTATTTGTTAGCCCTAAGAAAATGATCGATGGGCCCAGTTCATGTTAGACTAATTGATCACTAGTCGATATGTGAACTAATTGGTCATCGTGGGTTAATGGTAAATAAGGATAAGATATTCTCGAGTCGGGTTCACGGAGACTTCCCACTCAAAATGGACAAATCTATGGAGGGTTAATCCGTATGTAGTGATTATATCAATGGACGCTTATTCACTCTATGGGTTGAGTATAAGTATACATCTATAATCGGTAGAGTTCGATTTGGGTTTATGGTATGCGTAATCCCGGAATTAATAATTAATGTACTTATTCTGTTCGATGAATAATTAATTATTGGAGCTACTGGTTATAGGTCCATGGTCCCCGATGTGGCTTATGTAATTCGGACAATAATCTTGTTATTTGGGACTCAGTGATAATTAATTGGCTGGGCTAATTAATTGATATGCATGGATATTATTTAGTTGGGCTAAATAATATAATACACATAAAAGACATTTTATGTGGGCTTAATGACCCTATATGTGGCGCCATTTGTGATGGTTATTTGTCATGTGATTTATCTTTTATTTGTTAAATGATAATTCATGGAATATTAGATAATAATGTGATTTATCCTAATTTGTTTGGGATAATCATTTTATTTATCTTTTATTTGGAATAAAGGATTAATGAAATAATTATCTCTTAATTATTTAATCCTTGGAGGACAAGGTTTACTCTATTATATAAAGAGAGTTCTCCCAAGCCTCAAAACACTTGGCAAATTTCGACCACTATAGCAAAAAAAGAGAGAAATAATTAGTTTTCTTGTCTAGGGTTTTAGAAGAAGAAAAACTCTAAGTTTTTCTTTGTGTTGCATATCAAGGAGGTTCGTGTAACAAGAAGGGTGTCCACCAACCGCCGTTTGGAGAACACATCGGAAGATCTTGGCTTCTCTTCCTAATATTGGTAACATGATCTCAACCCCCTTGTAGTTGTTAAATCCTTTGATTATGTTTTATGATATGTAAATCGTGATCCGTCCGCTGCGTATAGATCTAACTTGGTTAGATCTAAGAACCTGCATCCTTCGTGTGGTATCGGAGCCAGGTTCCATGATTTATATAGTCATAATCGTAGTTAAACGATTTAAAGGAGTGGAATTGCATGTAGGTATTTTTTTTACTTATTTTATGCATTGATGTGATTAAAATTGTTATGGTTGAAGAGATGGATTGGGGTTGGCATCGTTTACCCGTTAGATCTATTGTAAACTCATATGAACGATGAAAATTCGTTCATATGAGTATAGGAAATTATGTAATTTTTTTTTATTGCAATTTTTTATTTTCAGAAAATAGATCTGTACACTAGCTGTTTAGTCGTTTCGTTTTTTCCGTTGCTTGAGCCGTTAAACGAAGATCCCTCCGGTCAGAATCAAGATTTGAAGTTGGTGAACAATCCCACAAAATTTGGCGTCAATCAGAGTCCGTTTGGATGTCCGTTCGTGGATGAGAAGAAGCTGCTGTAACAGAAAAACTCAGGATTCACAGAAACCCTACCTGTGACTTCTTCGATTTTCGGGGAGAGTTTAGACCGTTGAAACGTAAATCCAACCGGTCAGATCGATAATCATGGAGTTTTAGACGTGAAATAAAATTTTCAGGACGATCGGGATTCATCTTGATCCCCGATCGGCCACGGGAAGTAAATTATGCGCTGCTGTAAGAGTCTGTTTCAGCAGCAAGTTGGGCGGCTCACTGGAGCAGATTGACAAGTCAAAGCTCCGATCCAACCGTCCATCTTGAAGTCCGAAGAATGAAGATCAGATCTGGAAAGTTTCGTCCCGATCCGAGTTCGTTTGATATGCCAATCGTCGAAGATTCTATACAGCTGCAGATTAGGGTTTTAATTTATTTTTCGAATAGATTAGTTACGGGGGTGTCAACGGTCCATCTCGGTGTTTATTTTCCGCACTAGAATACATGTTTAGATTGTATGTGTAGAACCGAAAAATTGCCATGACATGCATCATATCATGAATTCCACTCCATATGCATACATGAGAGAAATTAATTCGAGGAATTAGTTAGGCATGTATAAAACACGCAATTAGTTTTAATTAATTGTTTGATATTAATTAGAAACTAATTAGGTAAAAACCGAGGAACACGGGTTTTTCAATCGTCGAGGTTGGGTGATGGATTCTCGGTGAATCCCACTCTGCAAAAGCATAAGGAGTAAAATCCGAATCCTCGTGGTTAAGGTGTTGGATTCTCGGTGAATTCCACCTTACCTAAGACGAGATTACGCTTTTGTTCCGTAGTGTCTACGTGAATGTTTGATGTTTAAGGATTGGATAATCACGGGCAAACAGGTTCGAAAGTGGTTTAACCACGGTTGGGTGGTCAACAAAGAGCTACGGCTCAATCGACTTCACCTCCACGTGTGGCGTTTGCACGGGGGTCTGGCAATACTGAGGCATCCGAAGAGCCACTATGGCTCAACGGAGCTCTCCTAGCCTTGACCCGTCCGACGGCCACATATGTTCTAACGAATAGGTCGGGTGGGCTAGCCCACTTAACCGACAAATATTCGGGCCTATGATTTATTGTTCCTTAATGTAACATCAAGTCCAAAACGTGATCGAGAAACCCACCACTTTTTCAAAATATTGAGTGGGAGTGGGAGAGGCGACAGCCGACCCCACGGCCTCTACTGTTGACACAAGCAACGTGAGAGAATGGTGACGCCTCGTGCCGGCTTTGATTTCGGCCCCCTAAGGAAGGCCTTCACCGCTATCAAAATTCAAGGCTTGGTCTCCGAAAGGATAGGATTTTGGGTACTCGTCGGGTCACCGACCGACCCTAGGCGCACACACTCTCGGTCTACCTAAAAATCTGAGACAAAGAGGTCACACTCATAAAGGGTATTTTTGGTAGTACCTTGGCTGAAAAAGGAAAGGTGATTGACGATCACAAATGAGATGTTCGATTCTCTATTTGATCTTCAATATTAATCGAAACCTCTTTGACCTACCCTAAGGTGGCACCGAGGTGAGAGATTAAGTCCTTGAACGGTAGGATAGACTATAAGTACTTAGTTTATAGTTCCTAAAATTTATTAGCGCTTTATGAACATGAATTTAATTTCTGCCATTTTACTTTATAGCATCATGTCGTCTCGCATTTCTTTCTTGTTAAATGATAAGTTGACCGGAAACAATTTTTCAAAGTGGAAAAGTAACCTCAACGTTGTTCTCGCCTTTTGAAAATGTTCAACACACCTTGACTTCGGATATTCCAAAGACTTACCACTCGGTCTTCCAAAGCCGAAAAAGAAGTCGGCGAAGTGGAATGAGGCGGAGATAACAAAGCGCTGGGCATCATGTTAGCCTCAATGTCGGAGATTATAAGGACCAAATGTGAGAACTTTGGCACTGCAAAAGAAATGATGCAGCACCTTGTTTCCATGTTTGGCTCACCTTCTGATCAGGCCCGACATGAGGCTGTCAGGATGGCTGTTAACGCAAAGATGAGGAAGGGTCAGTCGGTGACGGGTCATGTAATGAACATGATCAATTACTTCCGATGCCGAGACTCACGGTTCCAAGTTTGACGAAGTGACTCAGTGAGCATGATTCTCGAATCATCACACCGATTTCCTCCGCTTCAAGACCAACTACGCCATGAACAAGCTTAAGTTTGACTTGACGCGTTGATAAACGAGCTGCGAGATATTCGAGGGTTTCACCTAACACCGGGCCCGAGAAGGGGAAAAGAAAGTCGAAGCCAATTTACCGAGGCTAAGTCGTCGAACAAAGGGACAAAGGGAAAACCGAAAGCCAAGCCTGTGAAAGAACAGAAATCAAAGCCCATGAAGAAGAAAGGGCAAAAGGCAACACCTTCCAAACCTAAGGGTAAGTGCTTTCACCAGGAGAAGTAGGCATTGGCGCAAGCATTGCCCGAAATACCTGAATGAGGCGAAGGAAGGAAAGGGCCAGGCAAACAAGGGGAAGGATAAGACAGGTAATCTACTTGTCTTGGAATCCTACAATGTAGCTAAAGATGTATCGACTTGGATACTGGATTCTGGTGCTACTAACCACGTTTGTTCTTCTTTGCAGATCCTTAGTTCATATGAAGAGCTTGGAGGATGGGCGCACTGTGATGAGAGTTGGCAACGGTGCAATCGTTTCACCAAAGCAAAGAGAGTAGTTAGTTTAGTCTTTGGGAATAAAGTCCTTAAGTTGGACAATGTCTTTTATATTCCGCATTTTTGAAGAAATTTAATTTCTATGTCTGCTTTGCAAGAACAATTGTATTCTTTATCTTTTGAGTATAATAAGATTGTTATTTCCGAAATGGGCGTGACTTATGTTCTGCAATGATAGAAAACGGATCAGATGTGATTAAACCAACCGATACTCCAACGCTTAATATCAAATGTTTAGAGTAGCACATCAAAATTCTGCCAAAAGGCAGAAGGTTTCTCAAAATGATAAAACATACCTTTGGCACCTTCGGCTAGGTCATATTTCCTTGAAAGAATCAAAAGATCAAGCTAAAGATGGTCCCTTAAGTGAGTTATCTGTTGACTCACCGCCATCTGTGATTCTTGCCTGGAGGAAAGATGACCAAGCGACCCTTCGTCAAAGGGTAACAGGGCTAAAGAACCTTTAGAATTAGTACATTCGGATCTGTGTGGTCCGATGAATGTGCAAAGCAGAGAGCGGATTCGAGTACTTTGTAACTTTCATCGATTTACTACTCGAGATTCGGATATGTTTATCTATCGCATAGAAATCCAAACTTTTGAAAAGTTTAAGGAATTCCGAGCGAGTGCGTAGCCAAAGCGCTGGGAAAGTCTCTCGAAATGCCTTCGCTCGATCGCGGAGGTGAGTACATGGATACCGATTTCACCGACTACCTTTTGGAACATGGGATTTGTTCCCAACGTTCTACGCCTAACGCCTCAAAGAAATGGAGTTGCCGAAAGCAGAGAAACAGACTTTAATAGACATGGTCGATCCATGATGAGCTACGCCACACCGCCGTGTCCTTTTGGGGACATGCCCTTCAAACAAATGTCCGTATTTTAAATATGGTGCCGTCAAAGTCTGCCGAGAAAACACCTCTCGAAAGTTATGGAGTGGGAGTAAACCTAGTTTGCGTCACTACCGTATATGGGGGTGTCCGGCACATGTGCTGGTTGAAAAGACTAGCAAATTGCAAGCACGTACGAAAGTATGTCTGTTTGTAGGGTATGCGCAAGGAACAAGACGAGGTCTGTTCTATGATCCAGAAGATCAGAGGGTGATAGTTTCAACTCACGCCACTTTTCTCGAGGATCAATACATGAAGGACTTCAAGCCTCGGAGTAAAGTTGTACTCGAGGACTTACTCTCTGATGAAGTCAGACCACTGGTGACACCTAGTGTCACAAACAACAACACTACTGATACACCTATCGACCCTGACAGTCCTAGATCACTCAGACGTACCACCAGAGTGGTTCGGCCACCAGTGCGGTACGGTATGCAACCAGAGGCAAATATCGCCGTCTCTGATGGAGTACAGGATGATCCAGTGTCCTATCGTAGGGCTATGAATGATTCTGATAAGGACATGTGGGTTGAGGCGATGAATCAGGAGATGGAGTCTATGTACTCTAACTCGATCTGAAACTTGTGGATTGCCCCGAGGTGTACAACCCATAGGCGAGAAATGGATCTACAAGAGAAAGCGAGGAGTGGATGGAAAGGTTGAAACCTTTAAAGCTCGGCTAGTGGCTAAAGGCTACACACAGAGAGAGGGAATCGACTACGAAGAAACCTTCTCCCCTGTGGCAATGCTGAAATCCATTCGGATCCTCCTTTCGATTGCTGCATGTCTAGATTATGAGATCTGGCAGATGGATGTTAAGACAGCCTTCCTAAACGGCTATCTTGACGAGGAAATATATATGCAAAGAACTGTAAGGATTTGTCGAGAAAGGCCAAGAGCACAAAGTGTGCAAGCTGCTCAGATCCATTTATGGGTTAAAGCAAGCATCTCGGTCTTGGAATCATAGATTTGATGAAACAGTCAAGTTGTATGGTTTCGAACGAAACTTTGATGAGCCTTGTGTATACAAGAAGGTCATCAAAGATCAGGTGGCGTTCTTGGTGTTATATGTTGACGACATTCTCGCTTCATTGGACCCAATAAGGGATGTTGTCGATGTGAAGAATTGGTTATCCACGCAATTCCAAATGAAAGATTTGGGAGAGGCGAGTTATATTCTCAGGGATCCAAGTTATACGGGATCGCAAGAATAGGATGTTGGCTCTGTCCCAAGCATCTTATATAGATAAGATGTTGTTGCGTTACAGCATGATGAATGCAAAGAAGGGTTTCCTACCAACCCGACACGGCATTCAACTCTCTAAGAAGCAGTCTCCACAGACTCCTGAGGAAATTGAGTGCATGGGACGAATACCATATGCTTCGGTCCGCTTGGTAGTCTAATGTATGCTATGTTGTGTACTAGACCGGACATCTCATATGGCGTGGGCTTGGTCACCGATTTCAGTCCAATCCGGGCATGGACCATTGGACAGCGATAGTGAAGAATCTCCTCAAGTATCTTAAGAGAACGAGGAATTATATGCTTGTATATTCGGGTGCAAACCTGGATATAGCAGGGTACACCGATTCTAACTTTCAGTCAGATAAAGATGATCGTAAATCGACATTAGGCTCGGTGTTTACTCTGGGAGGCGGAGCAATTGTCTGGAGGAGCGTCAAGCAATCCAAAGACGGCCGACTCAACTATGGAAGCCGAATACATAGCGCCCTCTCGAGGCGCCTAAGGAAGCGGTATGGCTCAAGAAGTTCCCGGGTGATTTAGAGTAATCCCAAATCCGTAAGATCCGATCGCTCTCATCGTGACAACAACGGGGCGTGTCGAATTCTAGAGAACCCGAATTCACCGTAAGTCAAAGCATATAGAGAGAAAATACCATTTGATTAGAGAGATTGCTCAAAGAGGAGACATTTCCGTCACGAAAATCCTCTCAGCCGACAACCTTGCTGATCCATTTACGAAGACGCTTTCCATTGATGTATTTACGAGGCACTTGGAAAACATGGGTATTAAAGACATGAGTCATTTGCTTTAGAGCAAGTGGGAGATGTAGTTCTTGTTGTAGTAGTTAGTGGGTATGCTCTAAAACAATTATTACTTGTCATTCGTGCAAGTGGGAGATTGTTAGATGTAGTGCCCGAAAGACAATTTTGTAATTTTTTTAAATTAATAAATGATAGATTTTATTATTCCTCTTATTTGCTTCGTGCTTATATTGTATACACTGCTGCAAACCCTAAGTATATCTGTATGTAACCACTTAACTCAGTGTATGGATTACACGTGAGGATTGAGTTAGTGGAGATATGCTTAAATCATTAGTCCGTGGTGAACTTAATCGAGTTTAGGGTCTCTTGATTAAAACACCAATAATGCGCCTGTAACACCTTAGGGTGTGATAGTCTTATCCGCACTGCCGGTAGAGGGTACCTCACGTGGGGCATTTATATATGATGGCATTCATATAGATCGACCGATTTAATCTGAATTTCTCGATATAATTCCGTAATCGAGGAATCTTATTAAATCATTAGATGATCATATATGGATCAACCTTAATCTCGAGGTTATCACAGTCTGCTTTTTGTCCCGGGGTAGTGTTTGATGTGTTAGTTACGGTTCACTTAAATATGTGTTCCAAGCCACTTCTCATTGGCACTATCTCCGGATGAGTGAGTAGTTTTGATTTTCACAGACATGGAATCCATTCCTTCCTCATGGAAGTAGAGAGACAAATCCCCTTATTTGTTAGCCCTAAAAAATGATCGATGGGCCCAGTTCATGTTAGACTAATTGATCACTAGTCAGATATGTGAACTAATTGGTCATCAGGGGGTTAATGGTAAATAAGGATAAGATATTCTGAGTCGGGTTCACGGAGACTTCCCACTCAGAATGGACAGTCTATGGAGGGTTAATCCGTATGTAGTGATTATATCAATGGACGCTTATTCACTCTATGGGTTGAGTATAAGTATACATCTATAATCGGTAGAGTTCAGTTTCGGGTTTATGGTGGCGTAATCCCGGAATTAATAATTAATGTACTTATTCTGTTCGATGAATAATTAATTATTGGAGCTACTGGTTATAGGTCCATGGTCCCCGATGTGGCTTCTGTAATTCGGACAATAATCTTGTTATTTGGGACTCAGTGATAATTAATTGGCTGGGCTAATTAATTGATATGCATGGATATTATTTAGTTGGGCTAAATAATATAATACACATAAAAGACATTTTATGTGGGCTTAATGACCCTATATGTGGCGCCATTTGTGATGGTTATTTGTCATGTGATTTATCTTTTATTTGTTAAATGATAATTCATGGAATATTAGATAATAATGTGATTTATCCTAATTTGTTTGAGATAATCATTTTATTTATCTTTTATTTGGAATAAAGGATTAATGAAATAATTATCTCTTAATTATTTAATCCTTGGAGGACAAGGTTTACTCTCCTATATAAAGAGAGTTCTCCCAAGCCTCAAAACACTTGGCAAATTTCGACCACTATAGCAAAAAAGAGAGAAAGAATTAGTTTTCTTGTCTAGGGTTTTAGAAGAAGAAAAACTCTAAGTTTTTCTTGGTGTTGCATATCAAGGAGGTTCGTGTAACAAGAAGGGTGTCCACCAACAGCCGTTTGGAGAACACATCGGAAGATCTTGGCTTCTCTTCCTAATATTGGTAACATGATCTCAACCCCCTTGTAGTTGTTAAATCCTTTGATTATGTTTTATGATATGTAAATCGTGATCCGTCCGCTGCGTATAGATCTAACTTGGTTAGATCTAAGAACCTGCATCCTTCACTTTTGACCCCTTTTTATTAGGTTTATGGATGCAATCCAGGTCATGTCGTGCAATCTTATGCTTGGGACTGTCAGTGTAGTGATGGCCTTTATCGTGATAAGTCGACTGTGCTGGCGGGAACCATCACTGCCGGTTTTGTTTTATTTCTATTGTTTTTACAAGAAGGCTGGAGATGGTCAAATCCAACCTCACAGTCGAATGAGCAGCAACAGACCCGGCTTATTCCACCTTTCGACAAGATATTGTCCAGAATGAGAGATGTATGAAGGTGGAATCGCAAATAGGTTGGCCTTTCCCAAAAATCCCTGCAAACTCTGGCGAAACTGACAATCTGACGAAAGTGAAGACCCAAGATGAATTCATAGCCGATCTTAAGGAGTTGCTTGGGTATGTTCGGAAACCGTCGAAACTTGAGCAGGTCTTTAACTGGAAGCTTCTTTTAGATGTTGGTCAACCCTATGCCAGGATGGCCGGACTCCCTGGGGTGGAGGCAGGTGATCCCTTGGTCCTGGTCAAACCTTTGCCTTAAGATCCCGATTGGAATGGGGAGTGTCATTTTGGCAAATGTATTCCCTTTTTGTGCAGAGTATGCCTAGGCGATCCTTCAAAACAGGCTCCGAGTAAAGCTTTACTTGTTTTGATTTGCTTGTTTTCACTTTTGTTTCTTTATATTTCCTTGATTGCATATTAATGAATTTTGTCCTTCTACAGGCACTATGAATGCATTAAAACAACGCAATATGATCGCCGCTTGAAGACCTCAAAGCGAGGTGAAGAGGGGTGAAGGGCTCAAAAGGATTAACAAGGTCGATCTTCTCATGATCGACGCCGTACTGACTTAGTAGGCACATCTTCTGGGTCTAAAGCCGTGAAAGCGACATTGCCATTAGTTAAACAAGCTGTGGGGAAAACTGCTACAAGCATGCCTCTCAAGAAAGTCGTCTTGACAAAAACTCCGGCTCCTGAGAAGAGACCTAGGGTTTCTAAGGCAGATGGCTCGGGTGAGTTTGACCCTGTCGAAGGTGGGAATGTGAGAAGGAGGCTCGCATTTCTAAAAATTCAAAAGCAATCGATACTCAACTAAGGCCCGATGCCTCTCTTCAAGAGAAATCCCAGTCTAAGGACGCCGGTCTTCGTAAGGAGTCCGTTGTTCCTGTTTTTGATAAAGGCAAAAATCCAGCCGGCAAATCGAGTTCGGCAGACACGACCGCAATGTTTCCTTTCTCTAGTCTGCCAGTAGGGCCTTGTACCACTGCTATCGGGCTGGACAAGAACTTTATACGCCAACAGCCAATTGACTTGTCCCGGGCGACTTTGATTTCTACGGCGATAGCCGACATTGCCCCATTGAGGCATATAAAGTGAAGCCTTCCCAATCCCATTCAGTTGGAGATTGGTCGTGGAATTATGGACTGGATCATGTTGTCGGATCAAGTCGACCCCCGTCATGCCTTTTTGCAGAATATTGAGGATTTTCTGGGTTTGTTTAGGGCCACGGTGAGCATGGTAAATCTCTACTCGTCTCAATATTATTTCTTTTGTATCTTGATCATTTGTCCTGTTTTATTATTCAACTAACTTGTTTGATTTGCTTCCTTTTTTCATGTCGGCACCGGCATGAAGCAATTCGTGGAGGAGTATAAAGAGGCCACCTGGGTCAAGGTCGGCTATTGATAAGGAGCTAAAGGCCGTTAAAGTTGTTGTAGCTGACCTGCGTGTGTGTCTTAGTGCTTTTAAGGAGGAAAACGTCGAGTTGAAGAAGCAGCTTGCTGAGGCAAGGAAGATGCAGCTCGAGGCTCAGGCGACCTTTGAGCATCTTGAGGCCCTTAATCGTGAGCTGGTGAAGAGGGATAAAGAGGCTGTCCGATCTATGAAAGAGATGCAGAAGCGAGCTGATCAAGCCGGAAGCCTCTGGAAAGCGGAACAGGAGTTGACTGCTGATTAGAAGCAGAAGCTGGCCGACTTGGGTGCTGAGGTCGCTAGAGAGGAGGCCGTGGCAGCATACAAAGCCTCTGAGCCTGCTGAGGAGATAGCCGGCTAGAACTTTTTGATAGGATATTACCAAGGAATTTACCATCTCGCTAGGTGTTTGTGGGCTCAAGGCGGCGATGTTCCCAGTCTCGAGACCTTGCAGGATTGGATCGTTACCCTGCCTTTCTCTAACCATCTATGAGTTTTCCATCCTTCCATTCTTTATACCGAGGTCGAGCTGAACGATTATGCTAAGGATCGGACCACTGAAGGGAAAGAGGTTTGGGATCCACCCAGATCGAAGTTGTCAACCATCGGGAGCTAGTCAAACAGGTTACACAGGCTGATGACCAATGAGGGGCTGAGGTCGCTGCTCAAGAGGTGGATCAAGAGGCGGATGAAGCTGATGCCAATGCTGAAAACCTATTGCATCCCTCTCTTAGTGTTTAAAATGTTAATAACGCCGAGATGCGGCCGGATGATGTTTAAAGTTTGTTGTAACTTTTTCTTCAGTATCGTAGATGTTTTAAAACATGAAGATAACTTTGTAATAACATTTCCTTTTTTCTTATGAATATATTGATAATAACATTTCCTTTTTTCTTCTGAATATATTGACAAGTATTCACTGTTCATGAATGTGTTGATGTGTTTTGCTCGAAATTGTTGTATCTATCGAGTTCGGTTTAGTTTGAGTCCGGTGTAGTGGTATATGTCCCCCTTGTTTTAGATAAGATTCAAAGTCGTAAACTTGCGGGCTTTTCTAAAATAACTATCCGATTTTAAGTTTGAAATTTTTGCAAGGGATAGCCCTCATTTTCAATAAAGTTCGAGATTATTGATCCGAGACCATTGTTGGAAATCATATTTAACACCGATAGCAAGCATACTTCAATGATATGCATTAAAAGATAGAACGTAAAATCGGACTTTTATTAAGTTCACCTCACGATGCTCGGTGAGTGAAAATTATAAGAAATCTTCATCACTCACGCGTAAACAAGAGGAAAGCCATAACCCTAGCCGATTATTACGTGTAGTACCTTTTGAGGTATGTGCATGCCATGGTCTATTAAGCTCAGAGCCGTGTTGATCCTTGAGAACATAAGTCCCTTTTTTTATCTCTCTGGTGACCTAATATGGACCCTCCTACTTCTGTAATTTTACCCTATCGGGTGAAGACCGGTGGCCTACTTATTTTGGAGAACGAAGTCACCGACCTTGATGAGTGGTCGCAGATTCACTTGTCGTGATGTCGTTTAGTGATTTTCGTATAGTTCACAAGCCGATGGTATGTCGTTAATCTTTTTTCCTCCGCTAGGTCGAGGTCAATCTGCCTGTTGAGCAGGTTGTCCGTCGGATTATACTTAGCGACCCTGATACTTGGAAGTGCCATTTCGATGGGAGTCATGGCCTCCGATCCGTATGTTAGAGCAAATGGCGTTTCTCAAGTGGGTGTTTTGATCGTGGTGCAGAGATCCCATAATATGGCGGGTAGCTCATCGACCCATTTGCTTGCGGTTGCTTTCTCACTCACACACTTTTTAAGCATTTTGGTTATTTGCTTATTGCAGGCCTCGGCTTGGCCATTACCCTGGGGATAAGCTACGGATGATTGCCAATGTTTGACGTTATACTCTCTACAAAAGTTTGAGAACTCATCTCTGAACTGTGGTCCGTGATCTATCACCACTGCTCGCTGGATGCCGAACCGAGACCATATATGGTCATGTAAGAAATAAACCGCATCCTTTACTCCAATCTTGACAAAGGGTTTAACCTCAATCCATTTTGGAAAATAGTCTACAGCCACTATGATAACCTTGCATTTGCCTGTTCCCATAGGGAAGGGTCCGATGAGATCGAGTCCCCACATGTCGAATGGCCAGGGTGAGACCACAATACTTTGTTCTACAGATGGTAGTCCCGGGATGTCGGCATGTTTTTGGCACTCTGGACACTCTCTAACCAATGTTTCCGAGTCCTTTATGATTGATGGCCAGTAGTACCCCGCTTTTATAACCTTTTGAGCTAAAGAGCGACTAGAGGGGTGGCCCCCACAAACTCCTTGGTGAAGCTCTGCGAGTATTTTCTCTCTTTCCTCTTTCGGACACATCTCAACAAAAGTTTAGAGACATATCTTCTGTAAAGTACTCCGTCGTCTATGATGTACCTGGATGCTCTCCTTTTGAGGACACGAGCTTTATTGTATTTTGTTTGGATTACTTTTGAATTAATTTTGGAATATGTCTGGATCAGTTTCACATTTTTATTGTATTACGTTTTATTTAAGTTTGGATTAATTGTTTGAATTAAGTTGTTTTTATGATTTTGATTGTATTACATTTTGATTGTATATTTGTGTTTGAGTGATTGTTTGTATCATGATTGGATGATGCAAAAACACACAAATATTTTTAGTGTTAGGATATAAACGTCATTCAAGGTGACATTGGTATTACACAACTAACGTCAATTACGCTGACGAAATACAACATTTTTGAACCAACGCTAACAAATCTGTCATTGGTTTGCAAGACCAACATCCCAAAGGCTGCCGTTTAACAAACAAAAAATCATTAAGTTCGAGTCAGAATATCGGGAGTAGTGACGTTTGGTTCCAACGTCATAGTTGGCGGCGTTATAGCGGCAAAAAAAAATTCAGATTCTGACTATAAAACGCCTCAAAGTCGATGTTTATTATACACACGAACGCCGCCTATACTTGGCTTGTTTGGATGCCACCGGAAAATCCAATGGCCGATTGGAAAACTCTAAAAACTTCATTTTTCTCCTAATTAATGGTGTTTCAAGACATGAAGTGTGAATTTTGATTCCATTTTTCTTCCACATTTTTTGAAAATGATATTTGGGTGAAAAAGGTTGGGGAATATGAATTGAATTTTGCTGATGAAGAAGGTTGAAGAAGATGAAGATGAATTTTGATGATGAATAAAGTTGAAGAAGATTAAGATGAATTTTGATGATGAAGAAAGTTGTAGAAGATTAAGATGAATGATGAAGATGAAGAAGAAGATAAAGATGGAGATGGATATGGAGATGAAGATGAATGTTGATTATGGAGATGAAATGAAGATGAATTTTTTTTGGAATAAAGAAATAAATATAGATGATAATTTGGATGAAAATTAAGTTTGTGGTTTGTTATTGATATAAGTTATTAATTTTGGATTATAATATTAATTTAAATAATCAAAGGACTAAATTGTATTTTTTAAAATTTGTGGTAAAAGGATTAATTTTTTAATTTTTTTGGTGGTGCTTGAAGTAAAAAAAGTAATAAAAATAATATGGTGGTGTCAAAAGCAATTTAATGAGTGTCGGAAGTAAACGTGGCGTCGATAGTAAAAGTGTGGTGCTAATACACCTATATATACTCTCTGTTCCAAAATATAAATCATTCTTGATTTTTCACATAGATTAAGAATGCGCTTAAATATAATTAATGTATGACTAAATGCCTAATACATTCTTTTGACTAATCTAAGTATAACTTCAGTATAGAATGTAAACATAGTTGGATAAATATAAATTAGTGGTAAGATGAGGAAAAATGTTAATAACTGCTCCCTTGTTATTGTAAATTACGTATATTATGAGACCAATATTAAAAAAAACTGTAACGCCCCGCCCCCGGATACCGAGTCCTTATCCGGAAACGAAACGCTCGTCACGTATAATATTAAATAAATCTAATATTACACGTAAGCCTCTACGTCGTCATATCAAATAAACGCAAACGGAAGCTAAAAAGACTCGGCAAACACCATAAATGCTACTAAGAATAGGAACTAAAGATAGAAATGTAACGTCTATTACAATGGAAAAGAAACCAACGAAATCCAAAATGTATGATAAACTCCAAAAGAGAAAACTAGAAAGTAATTACAAGTTCCCAAACGAAACTTCAAGTCTAATGTAATAATTATAACATAAATAAATAAACTCTTCAACTTCGGCATCCTTAAACGTCGTCATCGAAGTCCTCCTCGAACTCTGAATTCACTTGTTCGTCTTCTCTCCCCCAAACACATAGAAAAACAATGCATTTGAGGTAAGTACTAAGTACTCGCAGTTAAGTAGAAGCTACAATTTAATTGGGCTCTTTAACAGCTTTTAGTTCAATAATTATCTTTATGAGACCGACTCGATCTATGGTTCATTCCATGCCCATCGACACTTCATGACTATACATTTCTAGCCTAGTTTTTCTCTGTTACATAAGAATTCAAGAGAACTACGCATGGTGCTACTCACCATGAAGTAACTGGGTGCAACATATTGGTGGATCTCACCAATAACCACGGAAGCCTCTTCTAGTAGACTCTGATAGTGCACACGTTCGGTGAAGTCCCTCCATACGTAGGTCTCGGACTTACGGGGTGGTGTTCCTCCATACGTAGGGTCCAAAGACTTACAGAGTTATTCACTTTCAGAACGCACACACATTGCGATATAGACTTGTGCCTATCCAAGAATGGATTGATGTTTAATCTTTTAGCTACACAAGTATGTTTATTATTATGTTGTTAACTAGCCACTTAAGTATTTTCAAGTAAGCTCCCTCACAAACTCCACCCTCTTTCCGAGACCTCTATACATGGACAAAGCCTAGCAATTACACAGACATTGATGAACTCTAGTTCATCAAAGCACATGCCCTTTTATGCCCTTTCGACGGTCCCAAACTTCAACTCCCTTTAAGAGTACGTCCGGTGCCGGAACCAAATGCATCAGAAACTCAATCGGAGCTTGTTCATGTTTAATTAATGTTATTAGATAAAGACACGTTGTTTAGAACACACCTTGTAGCATAAAACATAAGAAATAACCATAAAAACAGTGTTGGGGGGCGCCAACACCTTTGGCGTGCGCCAAAAATGCTTCAGAGACTCTTCAAAACTTTCTGTTCAGGTTTGGGGGCGCCAAAAATGTTCCAGAAAGTCACTGAACTCTCTGGTTCAGCTTTGGGTCACGCCAAAGTGTTTGGTGGGCGCCAAAAAGGGCAAAACTACTACAATGTGATTTTCTGTGCACTCGATTTCTTCTCATACCCAAACATGTTCTAAATAATTTTCCTCATAAAAACACTAGAAAAACATACCGTTTATGATCCAAAACAACCCTTAATCCTAAACATCTTTTAGGCACAATCATTGATACAAAACGTATCAAAAACACAACCTAATCACTCTAAACCATAAACGAATTGTAGGAAGAGCTTCTTACCTTTTTAGGAAGCTAAAAACCAGTCCCAAACTCAAAAAAACAGCAGCAAACAATTCCTCCTCTCCTAGAAAACCTATGTGATCAATCCCAAAACAATTTAGAATCAATCAACGGCTTCTAGAACGATCAAACTACGATTATTCGAACCAAAAGAGGATCATGACTTCTCAAGAACAGCCCTTAGGAAGAAAATCATACCTTAGCCAAAGATTCAACTTTCTTGGGTTGAAACGATGCTCTCCTTACGACGATTCCGATGCTTCTCTTGAAACTGAAAACGATTGAGAAACGACTGAGTAATTGAAGAAAGTCACTAGCCTTTTTCTAATGCTTCAAAGGTGTTCTTCTTACGTAAAAGCCAATTTTCTGAATTTGTAATTAGGTTAAGGAACAACTCTGAATATATTTTCCAATTATCCATTTTTCCTTAATTACCCTTAATTACCAAAAAATCAGAATTTCCTTAATATATATATATATATATATATATATATATATATATATAAACTTAAACTCCGAATAAAAGGAACCGAACCCAATATTTTGTTTTCGCAAAATGACACGTCTGCCCTTTCCCGAAAATCGGAATATTACATTCCTTCCCCTTTATAAGGAGTTTCGTCCTTGAAACTTGACCGTACTCAAACCCTTGACATTCCTTAGCATCTCCTTTTTCAACACGAACCAATTCGAAGCTTCACTTGTTCCCCATGGTAACAAAACTGCCCTTGTCAACCTCACTGACAAACACTACTGATTCCCGGATTGTCCCAAATCCTTGCTCACTAAACCGACTGATCAAACACTCCTAAACCACTGGACCGCACTTAACTAATCTTCTACCAAGCGCTTTAGCTGTATCTAATTCACTGTACCCAGATGATCCATAAAGGTTTCTTAAAGGTTAAGGGTAGGCTTAACTTGCTAGCTATCTTACTTAACACAAAAGTTTTGACACTCTCGTATTAATTAATGTTGTCATAGCTATGTTATCCATTAACAATGTTCCTAAGAGTTAGTTCATCTACTTAACTATAATTACAAAGTGAATTTAATTCGTGTCGTAAGAATATTTTAAGAAAACAAACGAACTAAAAGGTACCTGGTATGGCTGCATCCATAGCAAACACCCTTGTTGGTCAACTTGCCTTTTCTTGGTTGATCCCCTAATTTCTCCTAGCACTCCTTACAGGGCAAGCTTTTGAGTAGTGTCCCGTATCTTCACAAAGGTAACATCCATTCGAACCTGCTCAACATTCCCCGGAGTGGTTCTTATTGCACTTCGGACAAACTAAGGCACTGCCAGATGCCTTTACCGTTAGCGGTGCCGTAATCCTTTTCACATCTTGATGTTGAGGTGCTTCTTGATCTTCTATTTGGATACTCTCCAACGGTCTTTTTACTCCAATGACGACGGTGGCCTTCTTCCTGAAGGTCTCAACTTCCAAGGCCTTATTCAGTAGTTCAGCCATGGTTCTTGCCGTGAAACCCAACATACCAGATTGTATCTCATAGGCCATCCCTTCTTTGTAGAGTGCCATCTTCCTTTCTTCGACCTTCATCAGCTAGGTGTAAAACCTTCCCAACTCATTGAACTAGTTGGTGTACTGAGATACCGTCATATAAACACCCTGCTTAAGCTTTAAGAAATGACTTGCCTTGTCTGCCTGCACTGTCGCCGGGAAATACTCATTATAAAACATAGCCTTAAAGCCTTCCCAGTCTGTCACTTTCCCGTAGCTGCTCTGTATAGCATCGATCCAAGCTTCAGCTGCACCCAAAAGAAATCCAACTGTTAACTGGGCCATCTCAGATTTAGGGGCATTTATGTTCCTGCAAGCCTTTTCAAAACTTCTTATCCACTCTTCAGCCTTTGAGTGTTCCACATTCTCAAGAAAGTCTTGAACTCTATTCTTTCTTAGCCTCGTATACCCATCAATTGGTTGTGCTTGCTCGAAAGCCGGTCTAACTTGAGGGTAAACATGTGGGTAAACCGGTGGATAAGCTGGAGAGTAAACGGTCTGATAACCGTAGGGTACATGTGGTACTTGAGGTGGATAAAGTGGTGGATATGGCTGTTAAGGAGGGATCACTTGAGGTTCAGTCTGATGAGGGTGATAACTCTGATGAAGTTGCTGGGGGTGATAAGGTTGGTAGAAACCGTAAGGGGGGTAAACAAAGCCTTGTTGCTGATCAAAACATGGTGAAGGAGGTATAGTAGGTCGAGGAGTGTGACCTACTGGAGGTGGATAGAAGGTCTGCTGCTGATGGAAAACTGGTGGAGAAGGATGACTCACCGGTGGTGGGTAGACACTGATCGGTGGAGGGTAGAAGGTTTGTTGGTGTGGAGGGTAACTTGCTGGTGGCGGGTAAACTTCTGTCACGGGTGGTGGTACAAAACCTGCTGGAACATCACTTACCATCGAAAACTGAAATGAACTTCCAACATGCCATTGTGGAGGTTGCTCCTGATGAGGTCGCGGTGACAGGCCCCGCTGAGATAGTGGTGTGAGGGTCACAGTATGAGGGGGTGGAGAAAAGCTCGGGTATGGTGAGGGATTCTGCCTAACAAATCCGCCTCCTACAACTGGCCGGACTCTCGCGCCGCACTCCTGAAGTCTCTGCACCAGCTCCAGTTCTAGTGAACACCATCCTGATGATCAAAGAAAACCAGAAGGTTACTAAAAGGTCTAGAGAAAATTATCTTAAAAGAAGGAAGCCAAAAGGACGCTTCGCTCTAATACCAACCAGAACGCCCGCCTCGTGATACCGAGTCCTTATCCGGAAACGAAATGCCGGCACGTATAATATGAAATAAATCAAATATTACACGTAAGCCTCTACGTCGTCGTATCAAATAAAAGCAAACATAAGCTAAAAAGACTCGCAAACACCACAAATGCTACTAAGAATAGGAATCAACATACTAAAGATAGAAATGCAACGTCTATTACATTGGAAAAGAAACCAACGAAATCCAAAACGCATAAATAAACTCAAAAAGAAAACTAGAAAGTCATTACAAGTTCCCAAACGAAACTTCACGCCTAATGTAATAATTAAAACATAAATAAATAAACTCTTCAACTTCGGCGTCCATAAACGTCATCATCGAAGTCCTCCTCGAACTCTGAATTCTCTTGTTCGTCTTCTCTCCCCCAAACACATAGAAAAACAATGCATTTGAGGTAAGTACTAAGTACTCAGTAAGAAGTAGAAGCTACAATTTAATTAGGCTCTTTAACAGCTTTTAGTTCAATAATTATCTTTATGAGACCGACTCGATCTATGGTTCATTCCATGCCCATCGACACTTCATGACTATATGTTTCTAGCCTAGCTTATCTCTGTTACATTAGCATTCAAGGGCACTACGCATGGTGCTACTCACCACGAAGTAACAGGGTGCAACATATTGGTGGATCTCACCAATAACCACGGAAGCCTCTTCTAGTAGACTCCGGTTGTGCACACGTTCGGCGAAGTCCCTCCATACGTAGGGTCTCGGACTTACGGGGTGGTGTTCCTCCGTACGTAGGGTCCAAAGACTTACAGAGTTATTCACTTTCAGAACGCACACACATTGCGATATAGACTTGTGCCTATCCAAGAATGGATTGATGTTTAATCTTTTAGCTACACAAGTATGTTTATTATTATGTTGTTAACTAGCCACCTAAGTATTTTCAAGTAAGCCCCCTCACAAACTTGACCCTCTTTCTGAGACCTCTAGACACGGACAAGGCCTAGCAATTACACAGACATTGATGAACTCTAGCTAGTTCATCAAAGCACAAGCTCTTTTATGCCCTTCCGACGGTCCCGAACTTCAACTCCTTTAAGAGTACGTCCGGTGCCGGAACCAAATGCATCGAAAACTCAATCGGGCTTGTTCATGTTTAATTAATTTATTAGATCAAGACACGCTGTTTAGAACTCACCTTGTAGCTTAAAACATAAGAAATAATCATATAAACAGTGTTGGGGGGCGCCAACACCTTTGGCGTGCGCCAAAAATGTTCCAGAAAGTCACTGAAGTCTCTGGTTCAGGTTTGGGGCACGCCAAAGTGTTTGGTGGGCGCCAAAAAGGGCAAAAACTGCTACAATGTGATTTCCTGCGCTCTATCGATTTCTTCTTAAACCCAAACATGTTCTAAACGATTTTCCTCATAAAAACACCAGAAAAACATACCCTTTATGATCCAAAACAACCCTTAATCCTAATCGTCTTTTAGGCACAATCATTGATACAAAACGCATAAAAAACACAACCTAATCACTCTAAACCATAATCGAATTGTAGGAAGATCTTCTTACCTTTTTAGAAAGCTAAAACCAGTCCCAAACTCAAAAAAACAGCAGCAAACGATTCCTCCTCTCCCAGAAAACCTATGTGATCAATCCCAAAACAATTTAGAATCGATCAACGGCTTCTAGAACGATCAAAACTACGATTATTCAAACCAAAAGAGGATCATGACTGCTCAAGAACAACCCTTAGGGAGAAAAATCATACCTTAGCCAAAGCTTCAACTTTCTTAGGTTGAAACAATGCTCTCCTTACGACAATTCCGATGCTTCTCTCGAAACTGAAAACGATTGAGAAACGACTGAGTAATTGAAGAAATTCTCTAGCCATTTTCTAATGCTTCAAAGCTGTTCTGCTTATGTAAAAGCCAATTTTTCTGAATTTGTAATTAGGTAAAGGAACAACTCTAAATATATTTTCCAATTATCCTTTTTTCCTTAATTACCCTTAATTACCAAAAATTCAAAATTTCCTTAATATATATATATATATATATATATATATATATATATATATATATATATAAACTTAAACTCCAAATAAAAGGAACTAAACCCAACATTTCGTTTTAAAAATGACACGCCTGCTTTTTTTTCCCTAAAATTGAAATATTACAAAAACTATGATGACTTATGCATGTATACATTTTTTTCTCTCTCCCCTCTCTCTCTCTCTCTCTCTCTCTCTCTCTCTCTCTATATATATATATATATATATATATATATATATATATATATATTGGAGTTAGTATCGGAGAACTTAGCGTTTTAGCTCAAAATTGAGCTTGTGTTCAAGTGGAAAACAGTCCTTCCAAAAAACAAAATACTGCAGAAAACACTCAACTTTAAACTCAATTTAGAATAAGTTATAGTATGAATTAATGGGAGATAATAACAGTTTTGTAAACTGTTACAGTATATGGAAAAATCAATGTTGGGTGCAAAATTAGCAGCTCAGCATGGACAAATAGCTGAGTACATTCAGTTGACCAACACAGACTCAACAGAGTGTTGATGGCTCAGCAGGACGCAGCAAATGTGTTTATACAATTTGTAGTTATAAAGGTTATTCTGTTATAACTACCATGTAACCTCGCTTAACTGATTCATGTGGTGTATGATACTATAAATACCTCATGTTAAGCATCATCGTAACTTAGCTCAGTTATTATTTTGAGTAATATGAATTCCACATTCTTTTAGTTGGGTTTTCTTAGTTTCACAAATTCAACATGGTATCAGAGACTGAAGCTTGAGAGATTCAGTTGCTTTTTCTATGTTTTACTCTAATACTGGAGCAACTTGAAAGTTTTCTTAATCTTTCTTGTGTTTTACACAGTTTCTTGTGAGAAATCCGTGTTTATTTTGAGTTCTTGATCGTTTTCTGGTCATTTTTGGTATAAACTGGTATGAATTTCATGCTTGATGACATGGCAAAGAAAGAAGCAAGAGTTGAGCCCTTCCAGCTTCTTTCTATGTTCATCCAAATAAGAATCCATCCTGGTGTTGGTGCAGCCATTGACGAATGACAATAATTATAATCCTCGGCAGATGTCCATGAAGATGGTGTTGATGACCAAGAATTGTTGGAAAAATTTTAATTAAATATTAATTCTGGCATGTTGCATTAAAACTCATACAAATAATTTGCATAAATTCGAGTCAAGAAGAGATTTACAGAACAAGATCGGTTCTTTACTGCTTCTGATTGAAGTGCAACAATCTGAAGAAGTTATGACTGTTGTATCTTAGGAGACGATTGTCATTACCATGATCACATAATCGGGGCAAAACGTCTTACGGACAGAGTGATGCACTCGCTTCAGACAATAAGTTTTCTGTCCTAATTTCTATTTTTGTTTTTACATGAATTACATGATGAACATAATGCTAGATTGATATTTTCCCCAACATTCTTAAGTTATTTTTGAGATTAGGTTTGTTTGCATGTTGTCTGTTATTTGTTTTTGTAATATTGAACTCGAAAATTGCATCTGGAAATCTTATAATATGCTCTGTTATTTCGGTGCGCATTAAACTGAAAATCCCATCCGAAAATTGTTGATCACTATTATCCATATTTAAATGGAAACTTTATGTCCCCCTTGTATTTTGAATCAAACCTCTGTTTAATAAATTGGATTGATTTTGCAAGAGAACACAATACAGATATGAGTAATGATACGGACACAACGGTTGTACCACAACGAGTAACACAACGGGAATCTGCTCGAAAGAACAATATTTCACGTACTTTACATGTCACCACGACTTCCAAAATTATCTTAATCATCTAGTGCACAAAACTAAAGGGATGGGAAAGGCTAGATTTGAGTGGGAAACAACTAGTGATGACATGACATGGTATCGATCAGTTGTCGTGTGTCGATTGTCAGGTGTGAGCAAACAGAAGCGACGACATTTGAGAGAGGTTTGTTGTTGTGCAAAATCATTAAGGAAATACATAGTTGAATTTTTTTGTGTTTCCATATAGGATGAGGAAAGAAAGATCAAGGTTATAAGCGCCTTAGATGATGTCATGAAAAATCATTCGAAGATGAATAAGAAAGATATGTTGAACGTAGTTGGTATGGTAAAACAAGTTCTTGGTAACCGGAGTATATAGCTCGGATGTTCCGGTGGACGTACAGACAGGAGAACAAGGGCCGGAAGAGCAAGGGTCGGAAAGAAGACCAGCTAAACGTTCAAGGGCATAAAAGAAAAAAAGTGATTGTTGCATGTTTTCATTATTTCTAGTACGTTAACATTAAAACTCGTTACTTTTCATTTTTGCACATGTTTGGATTTCTTTATCGTTGTTTGATTCATCTTTGGATCTTGTTTGGATCAGTGTTTTTATCATTTTTTGAGTAATGTTTGGATAATGTTTTGGTTTGATTTGGTTTTTATGGATCATGTTTGGATTTGTATGGTCGTTTGTGTTTGGAATGTATCATTCTACAGGTCATTGTGTTTGGAATGTATCATTGGATTGACATGCATATGTTTGGACAATGATTGACCAAACGTTGGTGAATCTGATGTTGTTTTGTAAAAAAAGACATTGGATGTGTTGACGTTATAGGTTCCAGAAGGTTATAGGCCTCTGTTCCCTACAACGTCAACTAAGTGGGCGTTAATAAAGATAGAAAACGTCAGGCATGATGACATTTTCAGTTCTAGAGGGTTATAGGCCTTTGTTCCTCACAACGTCAACTTGTTTGACGTTAATAAATACATAACACGTCAGACACGATGACGTTTTGAGTTCCAGAAGGTTATAGGCCTCTGTTCCTCACAACGTCAATGTAATTGACATTAAGAAAGACAGAAAACATCGGGAGTGATGGCGTTTTGATTTCCAGAAGGTTAAATCCCTCTTTTCCTTAAAATGTCAACTACTTTGGCGTTAACAAATTTATATAAAACGTCAGGCACATTGACGTTTTGAGTCCAAAAGGTTATAGGCCAATGTTCCTCACAACTTCAACTTACTTGACGTTAATAAAGACAAAAAAAAGTCAGGAGTGATGGCATTTTGAGTTGTAGAAGGTTATAGCCATCTGTTCCTCAAAACGTCATTCAGTGTGACGTTATAAAAAAACCTTAATGTCATAATTGGTGACGTTTTGATTTCCAGAGGGTGTTAACCCACTGTTTCCCAAAACATCTTCTACCTTGACGTAAATAATGGCACCACACGTCAGACCTGTTGCCAATTGTTATAACGTCAACAACCTTGATGTTAATACCATCACCTAACGTTAAATTTGCTGACTTTCTAAGCTCCAGAAAGGCAATAACTAGTGTTTGGATTGTCATGATCAAGCTATGAACAAAAACAATGGGTACACCAAAAAAAGCAGAACTTTACTAGTCCAAAACATTTTTTTATCTGTTGACAATGAAAGAGAACTTTACAAAACAATCGAAAGGTAATCTAAAGCATTTAGCTTTCCGATTTACAATACTAACCCAATCTAAACCATACAAAACATTTGGAACGTAATCTAAACCATTTTGTTTTCCGATTTACAAATTGAACCAAATCTAATCCATATTAAAAAAAAAAAATCAGAAGTTAATCTAAACCATTTGTATTCCGATTTACAAAACTAACCAAATCTAAACCATTTAATCGGAATAAAGGTATATTTACCCGATTTACAAAAGTAGGCAAATCTTAGAGTTTTAGTCTAAAATTATGGGTTGGTCAATCTTTGTCTCCTCTGGCTCCACATCCACCCATAGATCAATCCTATGTAGCAATTTGTCGTACCATTGACTTGCGTCCGATGAACGAACTTCACGCCAAACCTTCGGGACCTTTGGATCAAGACAATTGTCTTTCATTTCCACTAGAATAAAATGGATACCGTCGCAGAAAATAGACCATATATGCATAAGGGGAAAACTGAAGGTTTTTTGAATAATAGAAGGAACGTCTGCTTCCCATACGTTTTAGACAAAATAGAAAATACACAACCATACACATTGCAAACAACCCAACCTAAAAAGCTTTAAAAGAATTTGTCTCCTTCACACGGCCCAGCTTCATGATCCAGAGCTGACAAACATTTGTCATACACATATGCATGTTACGCAAACAAACACGTGTAGAACGCCTTGTTCACCACCATTTTTTGTTTCATTGCTTTCACCCCCTTCCAACCAAGACTATAGAAACCCAAAGTTTGAGCTATGAATCTAAAACTACAATTACCACTTGCACTAACATAAATAAGCTCAGAAACGTGGCTATGAACCAAGTCGGGCATGTGTCTATGATACCGCCTGATGTATCCAATACTTTCAAGCCTAGGCATTAATGCATCAGGGATCTTAACACTTCTACTTGTCCTTTTCTTTCTTCCTTGGGAAACCAAATCTGGAACTTCCATACTTGTACTAGTCTTTTTCCTTTTTCCAAAACCTGTCAAGTCATCACCATTGGCTAACTTTTGTTCAACACGCTCATGCATGCTCAAATCCCTCTTAGTGGATGCATTTTCCACTATCTTTCTCTTGTTGCCAGATCCATTAGGCTGGCCCCATCCAGTCGATTTGGTTTTCGGCTCTTCCATCAAGGTTATCACAGGTTCACAAATTTCTCGTATCTTCACTAGAATTCTACGCTTCTCCCACACGTTAGCCATTTTCATTTCTTTTCCAAAGCATGTAACGCCAGCATGTGGTCTAAATCTGACTCATTTGGAGGTAGGCCCTTAATATAAAGAGTCTATCAATGAATATCAATCGATGAAAACGGAATGAACCTGGCTTTTTATTAAACCGTGCCATCTCGTGTGTAAACGGAAACCTGTGTGCCTTTTGAATAGAGCATCCACATTCCTTTTTTGAAGCACCATCATCTACTTTTTTCTTCTAAATTCATCAAATAACAACTCCAATGCATGTATGGATACATGATGCCTGAGCTCTTTGAACATCGGCTCGTTCTTGAATCTTTTGGGATCCATGAATATAGAAGTGTCAAATGATATCTTTATGTTCCGTATCTCTTGTTCTACCATGAAAACGCCAGCTTCCCAAGACGACACCAAGTCACCAATGCTGGTTTATAGCCAATTTTTAAAAACAAAATACATTCCCTACACCCTCGAGGTTGATGTGTTTCTTAGGTGAAACACAGAGTCGGTCCATGCAAAAACAAAAATCTCCTTGTGTGCCTCTAACCATGTACCTGAAATGTAAATCATTGCTTCTTCGCTAAATGTCTTCTTACATTCCTCCAATCGGTCATTGAGCTCTTCTACCGAACAGGAGTTAACAACTTCATTCCACGTTGTTATTAAATTCTTCCAAACCGTGCTCGTCGTCTTTGTCTTCAAGTTTGCAACAAGACCCTTTTTGATGTGCCGGCATAAGAGAATCTTTGCTTTTGGGAATAGAACACGTACGACATTCATTAATTCCTCTTCTCTATCTGTCCTAGTACAAGATATATTCTCACTTTTGTTGCCTATTGCTTGTCGAATAATATTTAGAGCTCATGTGTAGGTCTCTTCTTTTTCCAAACATTACAGTGCAAACCCCACTGAGAAAGACAAGACCGTACGTAGAAGTAACACCAACAATTTGTAAAAGCGGGATCTTGTACTTGTTCACCTTGTACGTACAATCCATAAGCATCACGGAAGGGAAGCATCTAGCAAGAGACAAACTTTCGGTATGTGCCTAAAAAACATATTTTACTACATTATTGTCTTGTCTGCAGTGAACAAAAGATTATCCGCAAGATTGAATACTTGTTGCATCACAGAACAACCATCTCGTATTTTCTTTCTGAACTTCGAACGTATGTTGTATATCATCTTCGAAGATATGCAATTCTTATCATCTTTCGTTCTCAACTCCGCTAGTATATGTTTGGGCAAAGTACCGTTCTGTGTCATTCTAGCAACCTCCTCACATTGTCCTTTATCAATACTTCCAAGATATACTTGACAGTGTTATGATTATGAGTCCCATGCAAGACTTCTACCATCCAAAACCCTTTCAGTATATCCTACATGGTTTTTAATACTAACGGACATCCAAATTTCCTTGTCGATGATTCCTTTGGTGCGTTCTTTCTATTACCCCCCACTTTTTTCTCATATTTACCTCCTTTGTAATGGTCCTTTTGTACTCCGCCCCTCTCACATTGGAATTTTATGTACAACGTCCGTTTTCCGGTCAAATTTGATCTCAACTTACTAATGACAACCCCATTTGATCTTGCCAATTCCTTTAGATATTTGGTTACCTCTTCGTGCGTATAAAATACATGTTAGAAAAATAAAATGTAATCAATATAAATCAAATTTACATTGTACAAATAATACAAAAATATCATTTTAGTACTACATTAATAATATAATCTTTTTTTTTTGCAACGTTAATAATATAATATTAACATTAACCGATAATCCATATCCTCCAAAATCTTATCTTAATCCAAAACACACTTTAATCTTCTTATCATTAATTTCATATAAAAAATCTAAAGCTCTTTCATTTTCATAATCCTTCTTCATCTTTATCGAAAATTCCATTAAGAAACACTACACACCATCTTCTTCTTCATCTCAACATTCTTCTTCATCACCTTCATCACCTTAACAATTACATTAACACAAACAAGATGAATTCTTTTTCATCTTCTCATACAAGCCTTCAAGAAAACCAAGTTCAATCTACTCATTTCATTCCTCCCAAAATGCATTCTAATGAAGAAGTTGATGGAATCTCACTTGAAGGCATACCATTTTTAAGTCAAATGGAAGCACAAATACAATCAAAATTGGTATTTTTTTTTTATGTTTTAAACACTAGTTTTCAATTAATACTTGAATTTTGTGAATGGGATACCTTATTATGCGTATATTATGCACACAATAACATGATTTTGGTGATAGAAAACATGTTTTTGGCGCTTTCCGATCGATTATATGGTTTATCCGGCGTTACATTACGTTTTGCAACGTCCCCGATCATTCTGTTCCCGTAACATCGGTAGGACTGATCTTGTGTTAGCCACAACACGTCAATGTTGCTAACGTTAATTTGAGCTGTGTAAAAAAAGGTTCTACAATGTGCGAACGTCGAATACTCTGACGTGTTTCCTTTACTTAAACGTCGTTTTTGTTGATGTTACGAAGATGTCAATAACCACAAACCACAATCCATCGCCTGAAGAATGAGGTGAGTAATGGACAGATTTGAACATGCAAAGGGGTATAAAGGTTATACTCCCTTCGACATGTAGATCCGGCCACCGCCTAAAGCCGAACCCGGAAATCGCCAGCCGCCAAGTCTTCATAAAAGCGTCATCTCCGGCCAGTACTCGACTATTAGGCATGGATTCATCGCCGGAAGAATCTTCCCTTAAAAGACATCGTCGATCTACATCAAAACAGAAGGAAAAACCATTTTCCGGCGAGAAGCACCGACCAACAGGTACAGTCTGAAGAGACTTCCGATCTGTGAAAATGAGGAGAAAAAGGGACGAAAAACAAAGAACGAGCAACAGAAATAAAAAGAGGAGAAGAGAAACGAAAAAAGGGGCCGGCGCCGGAAAAGCTGCGCACAAAATAGGGACGGCTAGGGATTTTCGTAGAGAGAGGTCAGAGCCTTGGTTGTAGTGATGTTTTAACTTACGGGTTTTAGCCATTTGTTTTTTACTATTTTATAATATAACCATTGTATTCATAGCCGCATAAAAGGTATGAATATGCTTTCCCTCAAAAAAAGGGAATGAATATGATGCAACCAACATATTCGTAGACCCTGCTACATGTGAAAGAGCATACAAATAGCTATATCATGTACATTTACTTAATAAAACTAGCTCTTGTGCCTTAAAAGTATTCCAATAGAAGAACTCCTTTTTATGCTTATTACAATAGAAGATCATCTAGCAAAGGGCCATGAAATGGTAGCTTTATGATCCCGGAGAAAATGAATAATGCAATAATCCAAATTGGTAGCATCCACTGCACTAAGAAGAGAAGAATTGGTTTTGCTGCAAGGCAAAAAAGACAAAGTTAACTCACCATGAAAAAAACATTGACCAAAAGGTAGGGAAAATACTCTTCATTAATAAACAAAAAAACAAGATAAATCAAGGAGAGGAAATTAAAAGGGTCCGTGAAAGATTGTTAGAGAAAACATAGTTAAGTTAAATGGAGAAACAAAACATAAATTTAATGTGTAAAAGACATTGTCATATATCAATATATTTGAATTTGTGAGAAGAAGCCGATATTACTTCTGCATCATTATAAAATATAATGAATAATCCATCTTAGGCTATTTTGAACACGAGAGACTGCGTTTGTCATGTAATCTGGATTAAACATAAAGTGAGGGTTAGAGCAATGAATTAGTATTGTTGGCAAATATTGGAGCATCTAATCACTAGAAGATAAATTGGTTTTCCAAATATTGGAGCATCTGATCACTTAATGGCAAAGATTGTGTTTTATTACCATAATTAACATATTCTTGCATAAAGGGGAGTAAAATTGCATTGAATTGTTTTTAAAACATAGATCAAATGAAGCTTGATCCAGGACGATGAGGCCTAACTTAAATGGCTAGAGCTGAGGTCCTGAGACGTGAAAGTCTCAGGTTCGAATCTCTGGAGGCAAATTAGTCCTCCAACGTACTTTTCCTCTTTAAGAATGTTATACCCACATTATGTGGGTGTTAGTCCACTTTGTGTGGTTGTAAATAGTTGTATTGTTCTATCTTTTAATTGTAATTAAAAAAATGAAGATTGGTCCAATGAATGTAAGCAACTCCAATGACACCCAAATCACCTAAAAATATATATATAATAATAATAATAAATGAAAAATTGGCATGCCTAAGCAAACATTGACATGTTTGTTACATAGGAATGTAATGATTTTTCATCACACTCCAATTTTTGTGTATGATTATAAGGTAATAGAATTAAATGAAATTTTATACCAATGGAATGATATGACAATTTTCATTACCTTTAAAATGGATAGAATGAGATTAAAATCGACAAAACACGTAGGTGGTGGGTAAGTGTAAGGTGAAGGTGGGTGGGTGGGTGGTGAGGTGGGGTGGATTGAAGTTAGGTAGATTGTGGGGTAGGATAGGGTGGGTAAGTTAGGGAATGGTAAGGTAGGGTAAGACATGGTGGGAGGGGTAGGGTGTTGTAAGGTTAGATAGAAGAGTGAAGAGGTAAATTGAGGTGGTAGGGTAAGGTAGGGTAGGGTGGGTAGAGAGGTAGCATGCGTCGGGGTGGGGAATGGTAGGGACGTAGGGTATGGTAGGTATGGTGGGAAGGTGAATGGGTGAGGTGAAGTGGTGTGGGTTAGGTAAATCTTGGTTCGTAGAGTAAGGTATGTAAGGTAGGGTAGGGAAGTAAGGTAAGGCGAGGTAGGGTAAGATAGTGTAAGGAAGGGTGAGGTAGGGTTGGGTGGGTGAGGTAGGGTTGGGTAGGTGAGTGGTAGAGTAAGTTGGGGTAGTGAGGTAGTGTAGGATGGGTAACGAGGAAAGGTGAGTAGTAGAGAATGAAAGGTGGGTAGAGTAGGGTAGAGTGGTGGCGTGGGGTGGTGGTGGGGTAGGACTACCCCACCCCACCTATCCCTACCATTTCCACGATATCCTACCTTATACAACATATCTAACTCTACCCACCCCACCCAACCTTAATTCACTACCTTGCATTACTCATATCTCAATGTGTCACATTTTGTATAATTTGTTTCATTCCATTCTTTTACATTCCAAACAGAGTAATGGAATGAATTTATTCCATTTCAATTCATTCCACTCTTATGATTTTATTTCATTCTATTCAATCACAATCCTGCGTAACAAACAGGCCAAAAATGCTTTCAGAGAGCGTTTCACAAATTTAATTAAGCCTACAATGAACACTTCTATTATTCTAAACAATCTAAAGGATATGCACACACCAATAACACTCTACATCCCCCTCCAAACAAGGTTATTTTTGTTTCCGTTATACTTTTCAAATACTTTAAAAAATAATTCAGTACAATGAACACCTCAATACAACACTATAATTGTAATGGGAAGCAATACATCATCTCAAAGGTTGTAGTGATATCCCACATTGGTTGTGGGGGAAGCACATAACACCTTATAAGTGTGAGACATAAATATCTTGTCAATTAGGGTTTAGCCCTTTTAGATCAAACGAGGACGACGGTCTAAGCAATTGACAAAATCATTTATGACTCATTTAGCGCTACAAAACCCAAGGGTCTGATGGCGTTACAGAATGGTATTCACAGACAACTATCAGACGGATCTAACTGCCACACCGTGAGGGTGGGGGCCACCTCTAGATCCTCTGGTACGGACGAAACTGGGACAAGTCCAGTGAGACAAGTTTTGGCCGTCCTGGCGAGGACGTCAGTCCTTTCTAAGGGGGTGAGAATTTGATATTCCACGTTGGTTGTTGGGGAAGCACATTACCACCTTATAAGTGTGAGACATACATGTCTTGTTAACTCGGGTTAGCACTTTTAGACCAAGCGAAGACGACGATCTAAGCAATTGCCCGGACTATTTATTACTCATTTAACACCAGTAGACGCAGGGGTCTGGGGTGTTACAGTTGCAAAGCACGACAAGAATTGAGAGAAGAAAGAGGTAAATTGTAGGTAATTTTATTGTTGTGGTAGGATCAATAGTTTTACATTGATGATTTATTGATTATGGACTTATCGTCAATATTATAAATAAGAGTGAGATGTATCACTTAAGATAAACTCTATTGCGTATAAACTATTTTTTAGGCTATTGCGTATTCGGCATTAGAAGTTTGGGAGCCATCTTGACTAATTTTAAGAGATTTTGACCGAAGTGTTAGTTTTGGGATTTGACAGCTTAGGATGGAGGCTCCGATGCAGCCTTGTTTTGGTGGAAAAGAATTAAACGGACGATAGTCAAGAGACAGACTTTTATTTGGATGATCAACTTTAGAAACAATTCTTTTAGTTGTTTTAGCAGTGGTTGGACTTCATTTAGTTGTTTAGCATTGGTTGAACTTCTTTTAGTTGTTCTATTAATTTACTATTTTAATATTTTTTTAAGCGGGTCAGTTGACCCAAACCTTTTAAGGTATAGTCGCCCCTGGCCGGAAGTATATAAAGAACAGAGATGTTTCAGTAAGATTAGGCTGCACCTAAACATTTTTTGTTGCAAAGAGTCGCTCTACACCGGATTCGAAACTTTTTGACTAGGCTAAACTTTTCTACAATACCGAAATTTTTTAACCACCTAGCAATCTGCCTGCGCCATTAACTCAAACAGCCAGGTTTTTACGAGTAGAAAGGAAATGGAAATATTAATAGAAAAGATAAAGGAAAAGCAAATTACAAGCAGAGCGAATTCGCCTCTCAGCTTTCTGGTTTATCCACTCTCCAGTTTCACGCAGCTGCTTTTCTGCAAAACTTTCATTTTTCCCAAAAGAACTCAACATGCTTCTAAATGAATCCATGTTCTCTTCTGATTCCCTAACCACTCAAAATAACAACAAATACCCATCAAAACACTATTCAATAATTATACGTTCAACACAAAATTAAAAGGAAACATAAAACCAATTAATGAATGGGTGCTTGCCTGTTGGGATCGCTGTCAGTAAAATTTCCTGCATCGATTGCTTTTTCCACCTCAATAATCGTGGGTTGCCTCTTGCTTGATTTGGACTTTTCCTTTGCTTTTTGATATTCTTGTGTAGCAATTTCATTGTGGCTTTTGATTGTGGAACGTGGTGGATTTATGCTCGCAGAAAAAGATGAAGTGTTGTTGGGAAATACATAAGGATGAATGTATGGAGCTTTGTTGATGGAGAAGCAATTTAAGGTAGTATTCATTTTTCACCTAAAATAATAAAGAGAGTAGGGATGAACTATCTTCTTATCCTATTACATGCTTCGCTTAATCGGTTGTGGGCCGTGGCAGCATGTTTGGAAGGAAAAATATCCCTAGTGACTTCGTTTATTAAATAAATGGATAATTCGATCCACACGCTTTAATCAAATCAGATTTGTGTAATCCATAATCATCAATACTGGTACAACTCTTTATGTGGAGTAATCATGTAAAAATCACTTGAATAATCAGGGCCGACCTTGCTTTTATTAGAGCCAAGCAAAGTCCCGACTTTGGCGATTTAGTTGAATTTTTTTAAAACATACTTATTGTTAGATATTTTTCATAAATAAATATTTTGGTTATCTTTTGCATATATGAAATTGTCGTGCGAATTAATGTTATCGCAACGAACCGGGTTCGACTCGCCTTGGTCGGTCGCGTGAGTCAGTCGAGGGGTAGCGTCCTTCAGAAGTGGTCGAGGCGGCGTCAACTAAATCATGGGGTTCGAAGGCAACGCCTCGACACTCTAAACCAATCGTCGATCGATTCACGAAGGATATGATTTTGAGATATATCATTTTCGAATGATATATACTTACCTTTCGTGTAAGATTGCACTTTTCATCCGCGAACATTGATAACTCTACCCTTTCATAAATGCAAGAAAGATTTCCATTCATTTGTATGTGATTTTAGAATCTATAAAAGCGTAAGTATGCAGACGAAAATTCATAAGTTTGACAACATTATCAGAAAAACTTTGAGTGTACTCGTGTTTGATTCAAACAAGGTATCGTAGATATATATAATAAGTTTGTTTTATTTATTTTGTGTGTACTTTTTTTTTCCATATAATATTGATATATATAATAAATTAATAATATAGATAAAACAAAAAAAATTGTTTGTATATCTATTTGCTTGGGTCAAGTAAATGTTTTTATCGAGACCTTTATCAATTGGAGTATAAAAAAAAGGGCCTTTATAAAAAAAAAAACATATTATATTAGGTTGGATCGGATTGAATCTACACGATTTTTTTTTTCTTTTAACGAAACACGTATCGCCGCCTCCCAAGACTGGGCTGAGCCAAGCACCAGCCTCACATCCTCACTGATGGGCCGGCCTGCGAATAATACTCCTCGTCTTATATTACAATACATTTTGGTTTTTTCAAATATTTTAAGAAAACTCATAAATAATTTAATTTTTAACGAGAAAATTTTGTGGCATAATAAAATTTGAACAACTGATGACGCTCAACTTTATACCCTTATTTCATTATTAATTACCCCCCGATTCCAGTTTAAAAGGGTTATAAACGGATACGAATTGTGTGGCTCGTGCATAATTTGTACCTTAACCGACTCACGATTCGTTATTCTGCATTTAATCAATTTATTGTATTATTTGGTATTACAAGCCTTGATTTATTGGTTTTATTAGATTGGGCTTTGTAACGCAAGCTAGATGGCTGGGCTTCGGGAAGACAATTGAACAGAAATGGACCTAGACTGAAGAAGAAACTGTAAAGCGAAGACCGGGCTGAGAACACATTTCGCCCCAGCGAAATGGTGCCCTAGCTCCAGCGAAATGTACAAAACAGAGGACTCTCAGCTGACGCGTTTACTACTCTGTCCTACATTAAGAGATATACTTAATACGACTAGGGCTTATCCCTAGGTCGGCGAGAATAATCTATATATAGTTTCATTCATCACAAATAAAAGGAAGGAAGACATATATTGAAGACGAGCATTATTATAACTTAGATCTAACATTGTTGAGAGAATTTCTAGCAACAATGTAAGTTTTATATTATTATTTTGAGTTCTCTTTTGTTTGATTAATTCCCATCCAATCGTTATTTATCGTTTGAGTTCGTTCATTTATAACGAACGATGTGGATCTAAGAATACGATTCGAGGGAGTATTCATCTTGGTCTATAAGGATGAATATTCCACGAATCCGTCTATTCGGTGAGCCATAGATGACTTTGTTTATAACCGACGAATGTGTATTTAGCGAATCTATGTATTTTCGTCATAAAACATCTATTTAGTCCTTCACGTATTTAAATACGCTGAGATTTAGAATTTCATCGACTTAGCCCCAGCCACGGTCTTTACGGCTGGAGCCAACCACCCATAATTTCCAGTTGTAGTGGTACGGCTACGACTACGTTGGTTTATCTGTTTTAACCTATGTATACCTAGAAAACCACGCGTCTATTTATACATTTTCATATATTAGCATGATACCTAAAAATGGATTGTTAATTTGGACATAGTTAAATCGATCGTTTAGGAGGTGTTCCACCCCACCCGGGATGGTTGCCTAGATGAGGAATATGGTTTATACAGGCATCCCTAGCTTTGTATACATGTCTATATGAGATGGAGACCTACCTGGTGAAGTCACGTAATTAGGCATAGGAGTCTAATGTCCTACCCGGAATTAGAACCATATTAGGGGATGGCTCCCGTAGCCATGATAAATAAGAAATACGTATTGGGTTGATAGTTGTCTAGTGTCGTTAGTTGTATAGGTTAGTTGAGTCCAAACCATAATATAATTATTGGGGAAGGTTAATTATTATTTTGTGTCTTTTTACCTTTATGTCTTTCGTTGGTCATAGACCGCCTTTATTTTCTTAATACGAATAGTTATTTATCGAATGATTAATTGAGCAATGGTTCTTTGTGGGGTCGACCTTGATTCACTTACGCTATACTACGATGGACCTAGTCCTCTAGCTAGTATTTAGTATTAAGTTGATCAAGTAATTTAATTTATTACTTGACCGACCGTTCATCAAATTTTTAGCGGCCGTTTCCGGGGAACCAATGGTCAATTTTATAGAAGATAAATTTTCATTCGTGTTAAGTTTTTTTGTTTTAGAGTCTATTTTTTTTACGTTTTTGAGTCCCTTCGGTTGTCTGCGTTGTACAAAAATTCCAGATTCTGGACAGCTGAGTTCGCCCTAGCAAAGTAGGTATCTCGCCCCAGCGAGCCTGGCTCTAAACCGGGAATTTCGCGTGTCGGGTTTACTCCATTTGTATAGTCTGTAGATCTAACGGCAGTAGGGGCAACCCTACTGACTGTTAGTTTACTGACATTTTTTGTGTTGTTTCCTTATGTTGCATATTTCCGGAGGAAATAAATCATTCAATTTAATTCTTATTCGAGCCGAGCCTGAAAAATGTCAACAACTCAGTCAATCAAGAAAAAGGAAAGCGAGGTGAAGGTCTTACGCACTAAAACCACTCTAAGAAGGCCAAGTAGGAAAGCCTTGATTAAGGCGAGTAAGAGAAAAGAAACGGGCTTGAACGGAAGAACGACTCCAAATGTCTTCAATCCGGAGCCAGTACAAGGTGAGTGTATGTATAATCCTTATGTTATTTCTGATTCTGAATCAGAATATGAGTATCTACCTTCTCTTCCACCCAAGTCCGAATCGTCGTCCGACTCAGAGTTTGACATGATACCCCGAGTCCCTTTACGAGTATACAGCAGCTGAGCTACAATCGAAAGCTAGGTGACCCGGGAGCGTTCATTGTGGACGTCATTCTCTCTGTGACAAGATTTAGGCTTTTACTCTTATGGATACGTTGATGACTATTCGCTTTGCGGATTCATCACGTCCGATACTGATGGGCAGGCTAAACAACATGACTATCACAATCGGAAAGTTATCCTTTCTGGTCGATATAGTCGTGATGGATATAGAGGAGGACGTCCACTGCCCGATTATATTGGGTTGAGGGTTCCTCGCTACTAGCCAGGCTTAGATGTGTATGAAGAAGCTGGAATTAACGTTGTTTGATGCCACGAGCTTCAAGATCAATCAGATTAGACACCCAAAGTTCCAACTCCCGGCCAGTATTAATATTATCGAAGTTTTTAGTGCTGAGGAAGCCGCCTCAATTATGGCTCGTAGAGAGACTGGTGTTGATGTTGTCGAGAATGGAAGTTGTGAGCGAGTGTTTCTCACTATTCTGCAAAGAGAGAGATGCCCAGTCTCAATATCCGGTACACGAGCATGCCTTGAGGCTTCTGGCCAATGAGGTAGATGCTTTGTATGGTGAAGGGTCTAACCCTTCCGGAGGAGATATTGAGATTAGGGAGGACGTAGTGGCGTAGAATAGGCAAGGAAGTGCGAAACGGAGGGTCTGAAGGTCCAGATCTGCTAACCGTCCACGACTTCTAGAAGCAAGCACTGAGGTATGCGCTTGTTTAAACGGTATGGATGACTGCCTTTTCTTAGGTCTCACAACCAAAGGAAATGCACTTATTCAAAAAGATGGAGAGCGCGTCTCAGTAAAGGCTAAAGGGTGATAATCTGGAGAGCCAAGAATGAGGATTGTGTTGAATGAAGTTTTTGGAAAGTCGAGCTGAGGACTTAAAGCTCAGAACTATTTCTAACCCTTAGGATTTTATGTATTTTTTATTTTTTTCATTTTCTTTTTAGGTTTTATTGTTTTTCTTTATTTGAGTCAAATAAGAGTAACGTGGAATGGTTTGAGTTTTTTTTTTATTTTGCCGTGTTCCGATGGCCATTAGGCGAAGGATGTGCAAAGCTTTTTTTCTACTTGATACATGACACGTGAAGTAGAGTTTTTAGGAGAGTCTAGAATTAGATACTTTTTAAAGGAAATTTTGTGCAATCAACAGATAATGGAAGCGAGCAAAGCCTGATTCGTAAAAGATAACATGCAGGAAGTAGGATGGTGGAAAGTCGGAGCAGTTTGGCTAGCTGGCTCCAGCAAAACAGCTTCCTCGAGATGCACTGTTTTCTGGACCAGTGCCCAGAACGTTTCAGAAACAGAACCCAAATGAAAATTTGAAATGTGAAAAATTTCGGTTCTCTCGCTCCAGCCAGGCACGTACTTCGCTGGAGCTAGGTGACAAAATGGGTTGAATTTAATTCTGCACAATCCCCAGAATCACTCCTTTCACTTTATCAACATTACACCTCATCAATCCTCACACCATCCAACACTAAAACTTCAAAATTAAAAATTTTGAATTTCAAATTTCAAACCACCCCTCTCTTTCTTTTCAATTTCCACTCCTACGTAAACCCACTTCACTCCATTCATTTTACCACACCTAAATCATCAATTCTTACTATCTACCATTTCTCTTCTAATCATTCTTTCTATATCTCATTTTTCTAAACCCGTCAAAAGTCTAAACCTCCAATTTTTCTTCTACACCACCCAAAAAATTGTGCTAGAATAGAATGATGTAAATTGCTTATCATTCTACCATTTTCATTCCAATTTTTTTTGTCAATTTTAGATTTTCTGTAAAGCTAATTCGTAATGAGTTCATTACTCATTCCAATTTGTTTCTGAAATTTCTGAGTTTTGTCAAATTTGGACTTGTCTCAGTCCTGGAAGCAAAACAGGCAGAAAATTTCCAGATTTGACACTGTGGCTCCAATGAGACTGGTTTTTCCCAATGAATCGTCGAAAAGTTCGGGCTTTCCGCGATATCTTGTGTCATAGCAATTTACGGATATACAAAAACCCGAATCCGGATCCGATCCATAATTGGATCGTCAGATCTGATTCACAGCACCGACCGAGACACTCGATCATGCACAGCGGAAGCTATGAATAAAATTGCATGCGATTTTACCACGATTCAATTCACATAAATAATTAATAACTACAAGCTAGAAGGTTAGCAGATTTACCCAAACCAGAGAGAGAAGCAATCGACCAAGGGACGTCGATCCTCGCCGTATAACCTCCTCGAATATGCACAAGAAAAACCCTAGATTTTTCTTCATTTAATGACTAAGGCAAGAAACTAATTTTTCTTCCTTTTTTATGTAAGAGTGGCGCCAATAATTAATGTTGTGTATTGTGTTAGGAGGAACTCTCTTTATATAGGAAAATAACTAGTCATGAGAAAGTTATCCTTTTCACACCACAATTACATATTCTCATAAGGAAAAGATATTTGTCAAAAGATAAGAGATAATTCCCAAAAAATCAATCTTTTTATCTCTTTTCCCTTAATTTTCCAACAAATAGATAATTAATTAATTACACATGTGACATAATCTAGAAAATTTTCTTTTCCTGGGCACCACATTTTAGTCATTTTTTAATAGAAAATGTCTTTTCTATTTTACATATTATTTACCAAATAAATAATATTTCCTATTCATTAAATAGACCAACTATTTAATTTATTCTCAAGGTTCCATAAAACGAGAAAAAACTCACGTGTTAGGAGCCAACCCGGGGACCATGGACCTATAACTAGTAGCTACAATAAATTGAATAAAATATTCATCGAACATAATATCTCTTCTCAACTTATTAATTCCGGATTTATGCCACCATAAATCCGAAACTGAACTCTATCGATTATAGATATAACTTATTCTCAAAACGTCGAGTCGAGTCGATAAGTGTCCATTGATATAATCATTACATATAAACTAACCCTCCATTGACTATCCGTAATGAAGCAGGATTATTTCCGTAAACATTCTTCAATGCATCTTATCCTTATGTACCATTAACCCACTAGTGATCAATTAGCTCATAACCAATACGAACTCCGCGGATCGATCAGTTTCTTGGATAAACAAATAAGGGGATTGTCTTTCTACTTCCGGCAGGAAAGAATGGATTCCATATCTGTAAGACACACACTTCTCACTCATTCCAGAATAGTGCCAACGTGGAAGTGATTCGGACTGCGCCTCTTAGCGATCCTTAATGAACACATCAAACCCTATCCTGAAACAAGTAGGAGTCTGTAATCACTTCAGGATTAAGGTCAATCCATATATGATCATCTTGTGATTTAATAAGATTTCTCAATCACGGAATTATATGAGAAACTCAGATTAAATCGGTCCAGTCCTATATTACTCTCATCATATATAAATGCCCCACTTAGACAACCAATGTCGACGGTCCGGATAAGACGGTCACACCATAAATTGTTCTGGGCGCATTAATGGTGGTTTAATCAGTAGACCCCATACTTTGATTAAGTTCACCACGGACTAACATTTCAAGTGTATCACCATAAACTTAATCCTCATGTGTGACACACACTAAGTTATATGGCTACATATGATACGACTTGGGGTTTTCAGTAGTGTATTACTTGCAAGCACGAAGCAAATAATAAGATGAGAATAAAATGTCATTTATCAATTATAAAAACAATTATATAAATTGTCTTTCGGGCGCTACTTCCAAAAATCTCCCACTTGCCCATAAGGACAAGCAATAATTGTATTTCGTGCACACTATATCTAACAATCTCCCACTTGCCCGTAAAGACAAGCAACAATTGGTTTTAGAGCACCTCACCCTTATTCTATCTATCCACAACATTGTCCCACTTGCTCTAAAGCAGATGAGACATATCTCTCAATTTTATACCCGCCAAGCGCTTATCAGTGACATTAGATACCACACGACTTGGTAATCTGATTAGCTAGGTTGTCGGCTCGAGACGATATTTAGGACCGAAACGTCGTCTCTTCACACGGTCTGTCTAACCAGGTGGTACTTCCTCTCAATATGCTTTTGACCTCTTGTGACTGCGAAGAACATTTGCATGAGCTACCTCTCAACTGTTTTCACATAAAAAATGGTATCGGCTCATCGAGACCTGGAATCCCTTCCCGGTCCAACAAAGAACTTCTCAAGCCATACTGCCTCTTTAGCTGCTCCGAAAGCTGCTATGTATTCGACTAACAGAGTCAAATTTTGTAGTGCTGGATTGCTCCAGACTATAGCTCCATCACTATGAGTAAACACTGAGCCTTTGATCGATTCACGATCATCCTTAATCCGACAAAAACTCAGAATCAGTGTAGTCAGCAATACTCAGGTTTGCACCCGAATACACAAGCATATGATTCCACGTTCTCTAAAGATAATTGAGGATGCACTATACTGCTATCAATACACGAATCCAAGATTCGATTGTTATTGACTTTTAATAACCTGACTTTCTCTATCCAAAATAGAATCTATCCTATTTTCTCTATATCCGAAGACTAAGAGAATTATTCCATGAGGGGTTGGGTAGGAAACCTCTCGTTGAATTCTACATTTGAAAATGCATTATCATCTTTAACCAATATGATGGATGGGATATTGCCAACAACTTGTTCTCATGAATTCGACCGAATCAAATTCTAAGAATGTAGTCCACTTCTCTGATTTAGAGAAGCTTTGGCTCGTTAGTTTTTGACTTCAGATAACACACCTATGTTGTTTCCAACTGTTGCAATGTTATATTTTATTAACACTAATGTCTACTATTTTACCAATATTGATTCTCCAGTCTACAAAAGACTCATCAATATTCTGGTCAAGGCTACATATTCCAAAACATGAGACTTTTAATGACCTAGAGGTTTGCTTTATCCATCAATGGATACAAGCATAGGTAGTCAATCTGCCATTGGCTTTAAGCTATAACCCTTCCGTTCCGAATGAATCTAAGCTCCAGTGTACGGCAAGAAAGTTTCAGGGCATCACCCTTGTTAATCTTTCTTCTTTCCATAGAGTCAAACAAGGCTGAGTGGTGAGAAAGTTTCAGGGCATCACCCCTGTTTAACTGTCTACTTCTTAGGAAGTTACCCCTAAAACCACTTGGCTTTGCTTAGAAAGATAAACTTTCTCATTCATTCAACTCTTTTCCATGTAGATCCAATTTCTCCCACTAGGCTTGAGACACTCAGGTGGTTCTACAGGAGTATGAACAGACCTGGAGTACCAAAACTGCATTTACAGGTATATGGCTTTAAACCAACTTCATTTAATCAGAATCCTATACAGTTTTTCCAGAAGGCCATAGGTTATCAATCACCCCTAGCAGATTGTAAAGTCTGCATAATCACAGTGAGTCAATGGATAACCATACTCCCACTGCATTTGGATGGATTGATATTCTGATCTGGTTCAGTAGTATTTCAATGTTATCCCTCAACAATCAATGTTGGTTGTGGTCTGATTAAATCAAATAGTAACTCCTTGTGTAACTGTAATTCAAGGTCTAAGGTTGTAATTTGAACATTTTTTTAGAAAGGATGTAACGGTGTAACCATCACTATCCGATCTTAAGAATCTCATAACCAACCATTACTCATTGCATTAAGATATTTCACGAACAGTCGCCATCTGAACGTGTATCTAAAATCTTCAGTCCAACCTTCAAGCACAAATGCTAAATGCCTCTATTTGCGGAAGTGCAGTAAAATTACTTCACTCCTCATCCACAAATTTGTTAGGAAATCTACGCGGGAACGCAGCGGAATTTAAAATTTTATTTCCTTTTAACCAGGATCGACTTCGTTCAAGCAATAAACAAATAGGTAGTAGATGGTGGTTACCTTGGTTGATCTAAAAGATTGACGCTTTGACCGTCTAAGGAGAGTAGTTCTGCATAGAGCCGCCCAAGTGTTCGGCCTCTACCGCTAGTCCACACGAACAGCCCGCCGGAATCCCATCATGGATTGCTATTGGAAAACACCGGTTGCTAGACCGGCTTTTTTCCCCTCTCTCCAACTCTCTCTAGAATGCTTTCTATTTTTTACACAAGAACTATTAGTTCTTGGAATTGTGATGTACAAAAGAGTTTGACACCCACCTCTTATTTATAGTGTAGGGGCGCCCCATCCTAGAGTGGAGGAGAAGAAAAAATTTTCCCAATAAAATATGGAAAATATAATTGATTGATTTATCTCATTAATATTCAATATCTTATATTAAATATTTGTCAATATCTTATATTGACTATATTTATCTTATTACCATAAATCTATTTTTTCAAAATCAATTAATATCTAATATTAATATTATGGTAATTTTATTAATTAAATTGCACAATCCAAATGTATCCAAATACACAAAAGATGGCGCCACATTATAGCCAATTCACGTGTGTCAATACACACACAAACTTTGGCTATATATATATATATATAATTAATAATATAATACTATAATTAATTAATTTACAAAATACATGTGTATCATATATACATATAATTTCGACATACATATATACATAATATGTATATTTAATTAATCAACATAATTAATATCTTGTATTATATTTATTCATAATAAATAAATATCACGATATTAATTTACCACTATAACCTTTATAGTCTCGAGATAAACTTTCATTATTAGGTTATCAACTATAACCGTATTTTAATCTGGCTAGATGTTCATATGTGTGTGACCCGATAGGCTTCCGAATATGTTGGCCATAGACACAAAGTGCAAATTACAAAAATGCCCTTCATGCCTAACGATCACGGGATAGCGTCTAGCAACACACCGTGACCCCCAATCATCAGAAGAGTCAAATGCAATGACTACTACCTTTCATGTGAAAGAGTTACCGTGTAACTTACAATCCTATCATTTGTAATAATATCCATACGGTCGCGTGGCCGAGTGTCAAACATTAACGATCGTATCTTATAATCTGGATATCATGCTCTCTCGAAGTAACTCATTTACTCCCACTTTGCAAAGATTCACGAGAGCTAGACATTCCTTATAAGAAGGTCATTTCGGATATTCGATCCCAATCATAGATACGCGATTCCCGGACGACCAATCATGTATACTCCGCGATGCTTCAATATCACACCCAATCACTACCGCATGATCGCCCGTGGCTGTGGGAAACCTCAATAGTGTCAAAGCATGATAATCCACACCGTGATGCCATGAAGACTCCGGCCTTAAGGATAATTACACAATCGTCACATAGTGTGACACTTATCCGTGTAAGTGGGTCGATCCTAACGTGACGCATTCTCTAATACACGTCCATATACGATCCTAAGTGTCTCTACACTTCGATAGACGAGATCTATCCACGCCTTTAAAGACAAAAGACATCTAATACGTGCTAGTCTGTTTGTACTATCAATGTCCTGTTTAATAGTACATCAGCCTAGAGACATTTAAGTATCAAACTTATTCAAATGATTAGAGATCTCATCAACCATAATCGCCTATCATGGTTTCTCTATCACAGTTTAATACTAAGGACGTTATCATATAAAAATCACAATTGGTTCTTTAAAACAACATATATATATATATATATATATATATATATATATATATAATAAATGCCATTTAATATATGCATAAACATAAAGAAATAGTAGAAATGATCCGACCCGGTCGGATTCGGTCCAACCCGATTGGGTTTAGGACACTATTTCAACAATCTCCCACTTGGCCTAAAACCAATCTCTCGCACACACAAGACCAAGTTGAAACACAAGAATCTCATGCAATACTCGCAACCAAATTTCAGCCATAAACGGATCGCTATCCATGGGGAGTCGGACTATCTTCATATCATGTTCCAAATGACCAAGTCAAAGGAACCGCCTCAACACACACACGAATCTCTGACGAGACCCAGGTCCTTGCTTTAAGCAATGATTCCACTTACTATATCCACTATATAGAAAAGGTGGAAGAACCGTATAAGGTTCAAGAATGAACCTTCTAGATCCATGTACTGCTCCCGCTGCGCCTCCAAGGCACTACTGTGTTTTGGTCCAGTTGTAGAATTTACATTGACCCATAGCCAAGAACATTTCCAGCTCACTTTATCACTTAATCAAAGTGATTGCAAACCCAGACTGTAGCTCCCACTCGCCTTCATAAGACTCAGGATACATGTTTGTATAACTATATTTATTCGCTTCCAAGTCTCGATAAACTAAGAACTCTTCCTTAACTCATTTAAGGATATTCTCGACATTCACCAGATTTACTTTCATACTTGCTCATGACTCTTCATGGACTATTAACATCCGGCATTTCCTTTATGATGGTTCCTATCGCATTAGCAAAGGAAACCTTTCATAAGCATCATCTTTCACCTTATCATTAGGACAAACATACTAACATAGATAGATCTTGAGAGCACCGGCTAGCAGTATCCCCTATCGCGATCTATGCTAAACACCTTTTAGCATTACATAGGTAAACTATAATCTAACAGCAGTTAAATCTGTCACTATAGATTCTTATTTCTAAAATAAGAACTGCTAATCCAAGTGCTTTCGTAAAGACCTTGAACTACCAAACATTAATTGACTGTGACATGGGGTGATAATTCTCGAGAGAGATATCCAATACCTTACTCAAAATCATAACACACTCCTACTATCCATCTTGCATAAGGGCATATCCTTCTTTTGACTAAATCAAACTCCTTTGATTGTCAAACAAAGAAATCGTCTAGAGAAACTTGTTTGAGTCCATAAATGGATCTTGTGGGCTTACATATCATGTTATCGTCTATGAACATTGAGCCGTCTCGCCTAACGCCTTCAACACTATCATATAGCCATGATACGGTTACAACAAGCATAATCAATAGAATCGGCTCATCTCACAAGGATATTCCTCTAGGTAAGACAGACTAGGTTCATAACCTGGTTGTCACTGATGGAATCTAATTCATATATTATGGCTCCTGGCCATATCTCTCAATCTTGCCTTTCAAACATTCCTTCATAAGTCATGAGATATTCATTCATCAAGATGAACATACCTACAGCCTTTTTGGGCTTGAGGTTATCGACAGACTTACAGAACTTTCGTGTGCACTGAGCGGTGTTTCTACACCTCATCGCTATGTGGCGTCTGCTCATGTTCCTATGGTTGAATATATCTTTGTGGTTCTCAAACTCATTTGAGATCTAATTCACTCCCACTGTTTCTTTTGGATGAAACACTTCCTCTAGAAGACAACATGTTTGGAGACAAACATTTTGCTCCGCGGACAAGTAAATAATATCTGGCGTACATGCTAAGATATTCTACAAAGTTATATATGTCTTACTAGGCTCCAAACCTTTCTGACTTTGCCTATGACAAGTTCAAATCATCGGTTAAGATAGATTAGACATTATCCCATTCCATATCTAATATGGAATTTATTCAACCTTTATTCTTTGGAACTCGGTTAAGTATAAGGGCTCTATCCCGAAACGGGCAAGGGATACTTCTCATGGCTTGCGTCACACCTTTATCATATAAAGTGTTGTTTCTATTTTAGGAACACAATCTAATTGCGTATCCCAAAGATGGTATCCTTCAAGGGAGAATCCGATACAATTTCAGACAACTTCTGAAACACCCTTCAGGTAATAATTGCTTCAATCCAATTGAAGATTAATTCCTAAGTAGCTCGTCAATCTCATATTCGTACTAGCTCAAACTTTTCGGGCTTTCCGAATTGTTGTACTTCAATAAGTACATTCAACTATTTCTAAAAATAGTCATAGAGATTAACAAACAATTATCTGTGGCAATAATTGTCAGAAGCCAACAAACATCGGTATGTTTAGGCTTTAGACAATTTTTCCAGATTTTATAACCTTTCATAAAAGGGTATTTTAGTCATCTTTAGATAAGATACGTATCACCCACATGATTCATAATCACATGGTTCAGACATCATCTAAATGACATTTGATTATACGTTTCTCTTCCAGAGAGTCAACATCTAGAAAAACTACAAATATCAAGGATAACAGCCATACAAATATTTAATTGAGATCTCATCACATATATCAACTATATAGTGACATCAATCTAGTACGTTAGATTCAGTGACCTTCCAACTTTATCAGAATAACATTTATTCTTTAGAATTGAATATGTCTACTAAATCCTAACAAATAACTGAAAGTATGTTCTTCATAAGAACTGGAACACAATAACATTTATTTAGTTCCCTTACCAGTTTACTAGATCCAGAACGTGGTAAGTGTTACAACGTTTGCTTCACCTTCCATATCTGTATTTAATCACACTCGCAAGATATCATATATCTAAGAGCTGAATTGAACTTAGATAGATTTATCTCAACTCACTTGCCTAGAATAGAAACTTCAATAAGTTCCCTATTTAAGCACATGCCCTAACATTCTTTTTTAATCCTTTAAGCACTTGTAAATATTTCTTAGTGTAGTCTTAATAAGACTTAAGAAAGATCACAAGAGCCATGTCTTTAATTTCCTTTCATAAAGAAAATCTAAAGTTTATTAAATAGTTTATTTAACCTTTTGAATCGTATTCAAAACATTGACTATTTAATTAACCTTTAAGCAATGAAAGAATTAAGTCGATACTTAAATCTTATAATTTTGAAAACAACCTTTCCAAAATTAGATATGGTCATTCTTATCCAACGTTTGAATTAATTGTCATCGTATGATTGAATGATCATCTTGGATCGTATCCAATATTTGATTAATTCGTTTGAAACTTATTTCAACTGATTCAATCATGAGCTTCCGCTTTCATCAATAATTAAAGCCTTGGAGTACTGCATCAAACATGTAGTCTCTAACTACTATAACGGGATTGCTCGTGTCATTGCTTATTTTAAAAGGATTAAAATTTCTTAACCATATTTGACAACGTTTCTCAAAGGGTAACAGTCATGATTTGGTTTTACTAATCGAGAATTAGAAACATAAATATAAAAGTTTGCTAACAACTACAACCTAAAATGAAAATAAAATAGTGTTGTTGTTTATACACGCAAAATCAAAAATGGTCTTTTGGTTTATGATTTTGCTCCAACTAGTCAACTACTCCCAATTGACTTTCAAGAATTGTCCAGAATTCTTTATAGTGGCTGAGATCCAATCTAGTTACTTGATTCTCGGCGGTGGCCGATCAATAAAGATAATTTCGAAAGGTAGGTAACGCTTTACCAATCACATCTCTATGTGATTCTCAGTGGTTGACTAGTCAACTCTTTGACGATACACATCACTATGTGTTAGTCAACCCCTTGTCTCTAAAGTCAGACGGCCCTGACGGTGACCAATCACCGAAAGACTCTAGTCAAGTCATAGCCCAATATTCACGAGATCTCATACGATCATATCTCAATAACGACGATATACCCGAGGTAGGTCAACTCCCGGCGGTGGTCGATCGCTTGGATCCGAACACAGCTCTTCATCGTCGTTATAATATTGGGAGACAATATTTCGACTTGATTTTTGTTGTGGAAGTATTTATGTAAATTAATTCACTTAATTAATTTTAATCATGGTCTCATCAAATATATCTATCTCTATAGATATATATCATATATATTTATCTAGATCGTGCCTAGTCATGCATCTATCGTATCATATAAAACAAATACAAGCACAAAATAAACAAATGCGTAAAGTAACCGGTATGATCATGGACTTTTCCTAGGTGCGGTTTCGAATACAAACTGATGAAACCGCGGGTCACAATCTAAGGGTAGCTACAACCACCAATAGGATCTTTAATACGCCATCTCGAATGGGATCTTTATTTTTCTTTCTTTGGTCTCCATCTTCTGCTCCATTTTGTTACATTTAATTCTATCTAATAAAATAAATACACCCGCCGCACACGGGGGAGCCAATGGGAATGAGATAAATGCAGAAAATAAACTAGGTCACGTTTTCATAACGGCCTATGACAATTTTTAAACCAACAGGAAAATTAAATCATTCACATCTATCCTATCGGTCGAGTCCATGATCAATCGGGGTCCATATAATCATATATTATCTACTATATCTAATCCATACAATAAAATCTTATGAAAAAGATAAAATTAAAATTTAACTACTTGCGTCTTAATTAATCAATTAACGTTTAATATATTAAATAATTTTATCCAATCAATTAACTAATTAACATTTAATTAATTAAATGATTTTAATCGAAATAAAATTAACGATTAATTTTAAACGATTTTAATTTTAATTTTAATAAATTAGAACTATTCCAAAAATAAATCAAAATTAAAATTATGTCTTTTTTGTTTCTTTCTTTTTGATTCATAATAAAAAAGGATGCCTTTGGTTTCCTAAACCAAAATACATCTTCCTAAACCAAATTTGGTTTAGGCTTGGCCACTTTCCAAAATCAAAATTTTGGAAGTAGCTGACAGATGTTTCTTTACAAATCAAATATTTGAAAAGCTGCCTCACCTATTCTAAATCAAATATTTGGAAAGACCTAATAATTTTGGTTTAGGCCTCAGCCACTTTCTAAAATCAAAATTTTGAAGTGGCTGCAGCTTGCGCTTTTTTCCAAATCAAATATTTGGAAGGGCTTAGCTATTCCAAACAAAGTTTGGAAAGACCATTATTATTTTAATGCCATGCCATGATCCCAATGATACCCAAACTATTTAAACCATTGGTTAGCCAATGACACAACTAAACAAAGGAGATATTAATCACAACTATGAACAATATCTTATCACAAATACACAAAACAAAAACGGGGACCACCGCATCACACCAGCAGCCGCCGGCAGCCCGGAGGCCGCCGCCGCCGCCGGCGATCACACGGTGGTGGTGCCGCCGCTGATCGGCCGAGCACCCCCATGGCCGCCCTTTTTTTTTTCTTTTCGTGTATCAATTTTTGCAAATAAAAAATCTTTCATCTTTTAATTACGTGATTTAAACAATAAAATTAACTATGCAAAATAACATGCTTATTGCTTAAACTCGAAGCTCGATCCGATACCACTGTTAGGAAATCTACGCGGGAACGCATCGGAATTTTAAATTTTATTTCATTTTAACCAGGATCGACTTCGTTCAAGCAATAAACAAATAGGTAGTAGACGGTGGTTATCTTGGTTGATCTAAAAGATCGACACTTTGTCCGACTAAGGAGAGTAGTTCTGCATAGAGCCGCCCAAGTGTTCGGCCTCTACCGCTAGTCCACACGAACTGCCCGCCAGAATCCCATCATTGATTGTTATTGGAAAACTCCGGTTGCTAGACTGGCCTTTTTACCGTCTCTCCAACTCTCTCTAAGATGCTCTCTATTTTACACAAGAACTATTAGTTCTTGGAATTGTGATGTACAAAAGAGCTTGACACACACTTCTTATTTATAATGTAGGAGGCGCCCCAACCTAGAGTGGAGGAGAAGAAAACATTTTCCCAATAAAATAAGGAAAATATAATTGATTGATTTATCTCATTAATATTCAATATCTTATATTGACTATATTTATCTTATTACCATAAATCTATTTTTTCAAAATCAATTAATATCTAATATTAATATTATGGTAATCTTATTAATTAAATTGCACAATCCAATTGTATCCAAATACACAAAAGATGGCGCCACATTATAGCCAATTCACTTGTGTCAATACACACACAAACTTTGGCTATATATATATATATATATATATATTTAATTAATAATATAATACTATAATTAATTAATTTACAAAATACATGTGTATCTTATATACATATAATTTCGACATACATATATACATCATATGTATATTTAATTAATCAACATAATTAATATCTTGTATTATATTTATTCATAATAAATAAATATCACGATATTAATCTACCACTATAACCTTTATAGTCTCGAGATAAACTTTCCTTATTAGGTTATCAACTATAACCGCATTTTAATCTGGCTAGATGTTCATATGTGTATGACCCGATAGGCTTCCGAATATGTTGGCCATAGACACAAAGTGCAAATTACTTAAAATGCCCTTCATGCCTAACGATCACGGGATAGCGTCTAGCAACACACCGTGACTTCCAATCATCGGAAGAGTCAAATGCAATGACTACTACCTTTCATGTGAAACAATTACCGTGTAACTTACAATCCTATCATTTGTAATAATATCCATACGGTCGTAAGGCCGAGTGTCAAACATTAACGACCGTATCTTATAATCTGGATATCATGCTCTCTCGAAGTAACTCATTTACTCCTACTTTGCAAAGATTCACGAGAGCTAGACATTCATTATAAGAAGGCCATTTCGGATATTCGATCCCAATCATAGTATACGCGATACCCGGACGACCAATCATGTATACTCCGCATGCTTCAATATCACACCCAATCACTACCGCATGATCGCCCCGTGGCTAGGAGAAACCTCAATAGTGTCAAAGCATGACAATCCACACCGTGATGCCATGAAGACTCCGGTCTTAAGGATAATTACACAACCGTCACATAGTGTGACACTTATCCGTGTATGTGGGTCGATCCTAACGCACGCATTCTCTAATACACGCCCACGCATACCCAAGTGTGTCTACACTTCGATAGACGAGATCTATCCTCGCCTTAAAGACAGAAGACATCTAATACGTGCTAGTCTGCTTGTACTATCAATGTCCTGCTTAATAGTACATCGACCTAGAGACATTTAAGTATCAAACTTATTAAAATGATTAGAGATCTCATCAACCATAATCTCCTATCATGGTTTCTCTATCACGCTTTAATACTAAGGACGTTATCATATAACAATTCACAATTGGTTTTTAAAAGGACACACGATATATATATATATATATATATATATATATATATATATATATATATATATATATATATATATATATATATATATATATATAACAACATAAATGCCATTTAATATATGCATAAACATAAAGAAATAGTAGAAATGATCCGACCCGGTCGGATCCGGTCCAACCCAATTGGGTTTAGGACACTATTTCAACAAAATTCATGGGCATCTTCTAGGTAGACTTCTCGGTATAATAATGTGAACTGTTATTTTGTAATCAATATCTTAATTGAGTTAAGCAGTGTAATGTAGCATATCAAATAGCTATACAAGACAATTGATACGATTCAAGAATGGGATTTGCCCTAGGACCTTCTAAACGAATCAATAATGAGCTCAAACAATGAAATTAGATAAACCAATCTAAGAACGTTGGCAAGAACGCCACAACGCTTGCTCAAGGCGCTGATAAGTTCTCTAAGGGGTGGAACTATAAAACGAAGAGATCCTCACTCGCAAGTGATTAAACAAGTCAGAAGACTTAATCAAATTTTCACTCCAAATTAAACTATTTGTAAAAGAACCACCTAGGTGCCTTATATATGCTACAATATTCATGAAACTAATGTAGCTATCCAATGTGGGATAAATTACATTTTAATTTTCGCCACTTTATTTCCTAGTGGACATAACTTGACTCTAATAAGCCCAAATGGCTTTTATTTACTAAAAACAAACACTTGACTCAATATACTAGCGTATAGACAACTTTTCTGATGGGTCATGCTCGCATTTAGACCCATAAGACCTTTATTAGCTAACTCAATGCATAATAATATAAAAATAGTTCTAATAACTAAAATAATTCATCCAAGCCCAATAATGTCTTCGTCATGTCCAATAGCATAAATGGTGCACTTAGCTTAGTGGGCTGATATTCGGTCTTCTCGTGCGGTTCTTGCTCCAAATGGGCTTCTATGGCCAAAGTATTCAAGGCCTCTCTAACTTTCTTCTTTTGGAGCCTTGTCATTGGCCCATCTCGAATCACAAGCGGATCTACAGTCTTCATAGGAACTAAAGGGTCCGGAATATCATCGTGGATCACATCATTCCCTCCCCGTTGGGAAGGATCTGTCCGCGGATCAAAGGGGTTGTCGAAGGGCATCAAATCAGCAACATTGACTGTAGGTGACACGCCCCAATCTTCAGGAATAGCAATTTTGTAAGCATTGTTGTTGACCCTCCCCAACACTTCAAATGGACCATCACCTCAAGGATGTAACTTTGACTTGCGTTGCTTTGGGAACCTATCTTTACGGAAATGCAGCCATACCCAATCTCCTGGCTGGAAAATGACTTCTTTACGGCCCTTGTTTGCTTGCTTCACGTACCTCTCTGTCGTCTTCTCCACATGTTGCCTGGCCTTAGCATGCAATTCTTTCACCAACTCGGCCTTTTGCTCACCATCCAAGCTAGATTGAGGTTTTGGATTTGTACGTGAACTCGTAGTACTGAATCTTTCAAATACTTGATCCTGAAATTCAGAAACAACATTCTGCAAATAGTCAGTCAGGGGGTTACTTAGCCAACTTCTAATTCTAGATGTATCCATTTCAACTAAGTGCTTTTAAAACTGATACAGTGAGGGGTTTTCAACAACTGGTTTGTAATATATCTTTGGATCACTTCCAAACGGAAGAACCTGGCTTCGATACCAATTGTTGCTCCCTTGGAAAGGCTAACACAAGTTTAGAGGGGGTGAATAAACTTGTCACCAAAAACTTTCCCAAGACTGAAAGTACCCCAGAATCGAAGCCAAGAGAACTCAAATCGAACTATCAAACGATGTACAATGTGACTCGATTCGGTTTCGTCCAACCCTTTTATCTGTGTAGGAGTTAGTTAATTCAGTCTTAACTAATGCTAGAACTGTATTAACTTGCAGCGGATAAGATCAAGCCTTTTGTGCAATAGATGTGTCAATAAAAATCTAAGTCTCCTATATATCAGTTCTGTGTTGACTCAATGTCTGAAGTTTGCGGAGTGAAGTAATGAAATGATTATGCAATAAATAAAGTAATCACATCACAAAAGTAAATGCGTAAAGTAAATCAAAAAGAATTATAGAGGTTCCAGGTGGTGTAATCATGTCAGTCCTCTCTTCCCCTGTGTTGCGGAGGAAAATTCCACTAGAACTTCTTTGAGATGACCCGGTTACAAAAAGTTCTAAACTGATAGTCCTTGACTAATCCCTAGCTTCACTATCTAAACACTTGTAGAACAAGTAGAATTGCTGCTCTTCAATTGTTTGAAACACTGGTCTTTGGAGGGTCGAATTGCCTCTTCACCAGCTCATCACAACCACAGTCTTCCTGACTGCACTCAACTATCCTTCACACCTTCTTGGTGTTTCACAGCCTAAACCTTTGATAGAATCAAAGTTGAGACTTGAATCAATTACTATGATTCAATTGTGATTTGAGCTTTTCTTCTAGATATATAAGTTATGCACAGCTCTGGATTTCTTCAAATGAATGATCTTGATCTTTCTTGAATGCTAATGAACACTTGAAGAAATTTCTTGATTTTGCAATTAAGTATTTAGTAGGAATCCTTTTAAATTGGCCTTTCCCCCCTTAATTTGATCTTTCTTGACTAGATTGATTCTTAGAATTCCTTTCACCTTTCTCTCCTTTTTTTTGATAGAAGTGGTCTATTTATAGGGGTTTATCTAACGGTCAAATTTCTGTGAGTTCAAATTCTTGTAGCCGTTAGTGGTCCTGCTTTCTTGCTTGTCAGAACTGATAGATTTTCCTCCAATCATAAATCTTGAATTGTAACGGTTGTATTCTTCTTCAGTTTAGTTAAACCTTAGTTCTGAAACTGATTTACTGAGAACATTATCAATTCTCAGTTTCTAAGAGCTTTAACTGAATTTTTACTCTTATTCAAAAATCAGTACTCCAGTTTTCATCTGATTATAATTGACTTAATCAGAGTACACCAAAGAATTAATCAGCAAAGACATCATTGTCCTTATGTGTCTTAGCTCCCCATACAATATCCATAAAGTTAGTTCAGGTCATCACAATCTTGCCAGAAGTCTAACTTTACAGTCTCGACATAGCCTTCATAACTGAGTTTGAGCCCTCAGTTCTTCAGTCTTCAATAACTTAGTCTATGACCCTCAGTTCTTCATCAACCAAGTTTGAACCCTCAGTTCTTCAATCTTCTATATAAGCCAACCGAGTTTGTGTCCCTCAGCGAACTTATCTTCTTCAGTTTCAGATTGGTGTGCTCTGTTTTCCAGTTTCTCGTTAACTCAGTTTCTTACAACCTAGAAATATTACAGTGCTTGTCCGATTTAACTTATACAAATATCAGACTCTATTAAATCCTATACATTGATATCTAGACATATTTTTGCATTGCACTATAACAGCTAGTTATGACACTTCATTAATGGGGTTTAGAACAACGACTGAATAAGTGATGAATCATCATCAAAACATAAATTTTATTTCCAACACGTTTATATAGGATGAGGAACACCAGTACGGGTGGAGATTTGAAAAACACAAGCTACACCATATTGTAAGTCTCTGTTTCTTAAAACGCCACTGGTTGTGACGTTTATAGTGGATGAGCAACGCTATTACGGGTGGCGTTTTGAAAAACAGAAGCTACACAATATTGTAAGTATCAGTTTCTTAAAACGCCACTGGATGTGTCGTTGATATTGGATGAGAAATGCCAGTGAGGCCGGAGTTTTGAATTATAGAAGCTACATCAATATGTTAGGCTGTGTTTCTCAAAACGCCAATACCACGGACGTTCTTAATGGAACATCAACGCCAGTATGAATGGCATTTTGAAGGACATAAGAAACATAGTACCAACATAGAATCAAATACCAATTCAAAAACACAAGCCAACAATACCAACTCACAAATACAATGGGAATGAAATACCAATTCAAAAGCAATACCAACGCACAAATCCAATTCAGATCCTGATCGAACTTTCCTAGGTGTCCAATCTTACCGGTAGTGTACTGGGTCAATTGTAGTCTAGTTTAGTGGTGAAGGTCTTATCCACGAGGATTGTGAGGTTGAACACCAAAAAGCTATGATTATCTTGATCTAACTCGCAACAATACAAGAAATTAAATGATTCTAAAATTCTACTCTTAAAAAGGGTGATAAAATGATAAAAAGCCTAACCAAGACAATGCAATGATCAAGTATATCTCTACTAGTATCATGTGAATGAACTACCTACCAACCTTCTATTAGTGTTCAAGTGTGTGTTATCGGTGCACTCCTAAGCTAGCGATTCCGCCTCATACGAGTGTATGAAACTACTTTATACCTCCTCATTGGTCTAAGAAACGTAGACCTAATGATTCAACATGATTAAGTTCTTGAGTGCAATGAATGAAAAATATCCCCGGATAAGAAATCGAGTTCCACTTTAGGTCGATTTTACTTTCCGGTTCTCCTATCCCTTCTCCCACACCAAGCATCTCCTTTCGGTCTCAACTAAGTGTGTGTGTGCAAGTGCTAGGTGATCAATCGAACACCAACAAGCAATACAATGCAAATAGGAAAAGATATACTACACACATGAAGCTATGAAATGCAAGCTAACGTTCCCAATCAACTAATAGAGATTAATAACCATCACAAATACATCATCTTGGCTAGTATAAAACTAGCCTCCTATGGCTATGAAACCACAAATGTCACTTAAGGGTTTCATAACAATGAAATTAGCACTAAAAGTAAATAAATAAAGTACCCAACAAGATAGCAAACACCTCAAGGAAGAATAATTGCATTAACTTCAAAAGCTTCTTCAATGGAGAAAACAACACCAAGGAGATGGAATTCTTCCACAAAATTCACTCTAAAAGATCTTGACTGGATGTTTCAATGTTTACAAGTAGATTAATTGACTAAACTAATGCTAATATTGGGCAAGAAGAGCCCTTGAATAATTGTCTTCAAGTTTCTAAGAGGTGGAGGAATAAGATGGAATGGGTGGATTTCATAAAATGACCAAAAAGTGGAGTTTTTATGCTGAAAACTGCTTTCTACGACGCCCGGCATGCCACTAAAGGTCTAGCGTGCTCCAATTGTGAAGAGAAAACTCAATGTATGGCTACATTGACATTCGGCGTACGCCACTATAAGTCGGCGTGCGCCAATTCTTCACAGCAGCTCCGTAAAATTGCCATAACTTGAGTTTTAGAGCTCCGATTGATGTGAGTCAAGATGCGTTTTTTTATCTACAACTCTCATGAAGGATTCATCTCAGGAAAATTCATATAAGTGGGATCAAATGTCCGTTGAAGATGTGCTACGGTAGAAATGCAAAAGACAAATGATCCGTTTGAATCTGATAGCTTCCAGCATACTCTTCTGGCCCTCAAAAGACGTGTCTATGCTCAACACGTGTCGTCACTAAGGGTCTTGGTTAACCTATAATCCTGCAATGAATCACCAAAATTCCAAGCGTAAACCCGACACGGCGCTCCGGTTAATAAAACCGGTACAAAACCGATCAAAATATGATATTTTATATAATAATTACCATCCACACATTTGGATGAAACTAAGTAAATAATGACTCTAATTGATACGAAAACATCAATAAACGCATGAGAAATGGGGATAAAACATCATGAAATATATCATCTAGTTGACTCATAGCACAACTCCCCATTTACCTTTTGCTCGTCCTGGAGCAAATAAAGCGATAAAATAACTCAAGTCAAGAGATAGGGTCATACAACCCAAAGAGGTAAGAGCTCAAATTAATGATGCAACCAATCGGAATTATAATCACATGTTAACCGCATTCTAAAAGAGTAGTGGAGTGTGTGTGTGAATACCCCTCAAACTTGTTACCAAGCAACCAATTATGAAATCATACATGAAAGACTCAAGAGATGCAACCATAAGCTTAAGAACAATACCAATCTCCACTAATCTAGGCAATCGGAATCAAGGAGTTAGGTCATGTAGTTGACAAAGCGGCTTGTAATGTTTAGACCCGGGTGGTTGGCTAAGCGAAGGGTAAAAATGATATATCAAAAAGAACAACCAAGATAGCAAGCCTGTACACCTTCACTTCCAAAAATGTCAAATTAGTATATCTTCTTCTTCTTTTGGAAAAATCGTCGGGGTGGCCACTTCAACAATGAAAAAAAATAGATAAGAACACCGCTTCAAAACAATGCAATTTCCCAAAGCTTGAGTTACTTGACTTTGATAAACTTGTCTTCGAAATGTGCTTTTCTTGACTCACCATTTATTAAATCTTTATTTACAACTTCACTTGAGCTTTATTTGATTCTTTGGAAACTTTTTTTTTTTGATTTTAGATTATTTTTCATCTTTAATTTTTTTTTTGAAAAGAGAAATACCAATGGACTTTGAACTTCATTACATGCCATCTCAACTTGGGGCAAAACAATGTCATCCAACTCTTGCCCAACTTCAAATGTCGCCACAACACAATACATAAAAACTTGCTAAACTAGCGGGATATCAAGGGAATATAGACCAAATTAAGCTAAGGGTCGGATTATAATGAGGCTAATTATGAATGGCTAGTTTCAAGTGGGATCTCACCACTCTATCAAGGCTGAGATGGTGACAAAAGAGTATTTATGTTCGAGAAGTCCATTTGGCTATGGTCGAGTCAAAGTTATGCAAAAAATTGTCATCCCTACTCTGATTCCAAACACCTATTTATTCCGCCTTGAAAGAATACAAAGCTTAAGTTCTGGTTGCAAAAAAGAGTAAGCTTGCACAATTGCATGAAAAGTTGTATGTTAACAAAAAGATATGAATATACGTACTCAAAGATGCATGGTTAAAATACACACTAAAATATGAATACACACTAAAATCAAGGATGCATGGTTAAAATGCACCTACACTTCACCAAGGTCACCCACTTTGTTGAGGTACTCACTCTATCAATCGCAAAACCATATATCATGACAAAAGATAGTTTGTTCAACTTTAAATTGCTCAAAAATTTACAAAAATAAGTGTTTCTCAAACATTTATTGTCATTACCCTTTGTTGGACTAACTACGTCCCCACTCCCCACTTACGAACTTGCATTGTCCTCAATGTAAAATGAGTGGTAAGAAAGTAACTAGGGAAACAAAAGGGAATCAAAACAAGTACCGGGATGCTATAAAAGAGAGGGTGGGTGGGCATCAACATGAAAGACAATCACTGAAATGACAAGATATCCCAAGTACAAGCTAAGTATCAACCAAAATGTAGACACAAAAGGATCATTGGGCACACTGGGCCTATCAAAAGAGCAAAAACTATTATACACACTTTTACGAGCTACCTCCCGTTAGAGCTTTTGTTTAACGTAGTTTGCTCGACGGGATTATACGGTAGAGGTGATGGAAATTATATAGATCACCGTGCATGGATTTAGACGGTAGAAACATGGATTATACAAATTATTCTGCATGGATACTAATAACAATTACTCACATAAGCATTCAATTTCAAGCACAAAAGCCGATCGGAAGATAATGCTTAAGGAATAATAAGAAAGACAGTACCTATAGTTTGCTAAATTTATAGTCTATAGCTAGACTTGCCTTGCTTAGGTCTCTAATGCACCGGTGGTGGGTCATTCTTATGCACCGCCTCTGTCTTTTTCATCAAAACCGGTCTCCAACATAATGTAGACGAATGCCACCAATCCCAACGATTCTTGACATTTTCCTTTGATTTTCGAGCTTTTGGTTTGTGAGATTTAACATTATTGTTAGAGTCATCTTCTTCAACTACATGCATGTTAGTACGACCCACAACAAGGGGACACAAATTGTCCACAAAAGAACAAGATTCTAGTGTAGTGCGTGGATATTTCAATGAAGTGTAGATGTTGAAGTCAACGTGCTCATCATTCACTCCGAAACTAAGCTCTCCCTTATGAACATCGATCACGGCTTCTACCATTACTAAAAATGGTCTACCGAGGATAAAGGGTGTAGTGTACCCTTCCTCCATATCCATAACAACAAAATCGATGGGGAAGTAAAACTTATCGACCTTCAATAGTACATCCTCAATGACTCTCTTTGGATGTTTTATGGATCTATCCGCTAGTTGGAGAGTCATCTCCATACGCTTGAGCTTGCCTATGCCAAGTTTCATGAAATTATTGTAGGACATGAGGTTATACTCGCACCGAGATCACATAGCACCGTTTTAAACAAAAAAACCCTAATATCACATGGGATCGTAAAACTCCCGGGGTCTTTCAGCCTAGGAGGGAGCTTATGTTGAAGCACGGCGGAAAGCTACTCACTTTGACACACCATCTCATACTCTTCCAACCGTTTCTTATGGGATAGTATGTCCTTAAGAAACTTACCTTACGCCGGCATATTAGTGAGTGCTTCGATGAAAGGGGTATTAATATTCAAGTGCCAAAAAGTGTCAAGAAAACATGCATACTTTTCATCAACCTTCATATTTTTAATTTCCTCTCGAAGGGGATAGGGAAGTGACATAAGATATAAAATTTTAGGATTAGAAGTTATACCTCCCTTAACCTTTTCGTTCAATATAGTGGTTGATGCCCTCCTCAAGAATTGGGCTACAGGTGGGTGCCAATCATCATTGGTGTGAACCAATTTTGTCATGTACAGCTTCCCCAACTTTTTTCTTACCACTGGCGTGTGCCATCTTACTCTTGGTATGTGCCAATTTCTTTGCTTCAGACTCTGTTTGCTTCTGTTTAGCACGGGCGTGCGCCTATGTGTCACTGGCGTGTGCCAATGTGTCACTGGAGTGCACCATTTTCTCTAAATTCAAACCTGAATCTCTTTGTTTCGCATTGGTCTACGCCAACTCAGTATCGGTGGGTGCCATTTTCACATGATCATTAAACAAGGTTCATAAATCACTAGATCTCGGATTCTTCAAAATTCTTGAGACCTTTACCCAATCTTCTTCTTTCTCCACCTCAACATAGCCATCATTTTCAAGAAAAAATCAACGATCTCTTCCTTTTCTTCACTCAACTCATCTTCTTCTACTTTCTTATACAAATCATCTTCAACTTCATTGTTCCCATGAATTTACACTCTATTGTTTCCACAAACTCTCCAACTTCGAGTGATAATAGCATTGACTTCTCTCGGGTTTCTCTTGGTGTTGCTTGGTAATTCACCCGGGGGTTTACTACTATTTCGCTCATATTCCCTACTCAAATGGTCTTCAATACCTCGTATTGATGCTTCTATAGTTCTCATTCTTGTATTTTTACCCACCATGGAGGATTTCAAATTGCCAACATCTTGGGACATCATGCTAATAGAAGTTATCATTGTTTGCATATTACCGGCTTGAGTAGCAACTACACCCATCAAGTTTTCCATAAAAATTTTCCATTCAAAAACCTCCTCCGTTGAATGAGAACTTCTGTTGAAAGGGCCATGTTGAGTAGGAACTTGTTGGTAAAAAGGAGATGGTGGTGATTGTTGGTGAGAGGGATTTTCTTGGTATTCACCTTGTTGTTGCACATTGGTGTTGATGTATGTCATTTGTTGTTTTTAAGAGATGGTCCGGATTCATGATTCATTGAACTATCAAACCAATGGAAAGTAGGATGATCTTTCATGATATTGTTGTATGCGTTGGTGTAAGCATTGTTGAGCATCCGGTGTTGTTGCATAAGCTCACTTCTTCCTTTGAATATTCACCGGGTTTCACTAATCCCAACGGTACCTTATCATTCCTCATTCTTTCATAAGCCTCATCAATACTCTTTCCACTCTCCGGACTCTTGCTAACTTGAATTTCATCAACTTTCTTACTAAGGGATGCCAATTGTGCCAACACTTCCGTTTAATGGATGATTCTCCCACAAAAGCAACTTTCCGTGTTCTTGAGCCGGTTTCCCACATCCAATTATTCTTCGAAATTTTCTCAATAGCATCATAAACATCTTGTGCCACACTCATCATCAAGAAACCATTACATGCTTGATCAACATCCGCACGTGAATCTTTCCTTAGCCTTCAACCAAAGAATTGGATTTGCATATCCAAGGAATATCCATGATCGGGACATGCTCTCAACAACCTCTTAAATCTTTCCAAGAAACCCCAAGCTATTCATTGTCTCAATGCCTAAAGTTAGAAATTTCAACCTTCAATTCAAAATTTCTCCCCGGAGTAAAATATTGCTTCAAGAACTCATTTTGGATCTCATCCCAACTTGTGAAATAATGACGAGGTAAAGACATAAACCATTCTTTAGCTTTACCAACAATGAGAATAGAAACAATGGCATTCTTGTTAATTCTCTATGATTACCAGGGGTCTTGGCGGTATTTCGTAATTCCTCAAATTGATAAAGGTGGTGGTGCTGGTCTTCATTATCATCACCATGAAATTGAGCTCTTGACTCCACTAACCCAAAAATATGGGATAGAACCTCAATGTTATTTGCACCAACAGTAGGTAGGAGGATTGGGTTATTCATTGCATTTCTTCTCATGGTTTGATCACAAATAGGTCTTGGATTTGGAGGGATGTTCCGGTTGTTTTGGTATCGGTTGTGGTTGTGGTTGTGTCGGTTGTTGTTCGGATTTTGGTTATTGTTGAGTGGTGGAAGAGGAGGATTTGGTGGTTGTGGATTGTTGTTGTGTGGATTAGGATTTGGATTTTGAGGGATTAGGTTTTGGTCAACTTGGGCATTATCTTCTTGTTATTGCCTGCCTTGTCCATTCAATAAGTTCTCATCCATTTCTACTTCTTGAGTAGACAATCCTGGGTAGATTCTCCACCAAGTTCCAAACTACGACGAGCTTGACCAACCTTCTTTTCCGCAATTCGTTCCCTAATATATGTGTTAATATCCAGAACTTGAGGCGTAAGTGGGGCCTTGCCACATCAAGTACGGGTCATTCACTACAAAATAAAAACAGTGAGAACACAATCAAATAACACTTGGTGACTTAGCAAATAGGTAAGCACCAAAGAAATAAAATTGAAAAGAGTTTTGAAAAATATTGACCTATTCTCCAGAATTTTTAAGCTAGTATAAGTATCAACCGTTACTCAATCCACGAGAACGGAGCCAAAAAACTTGATCGAACTTTCCTAGGTGTCCAATCTTACCGGCAGTGTACCGTAAAAACACCACCAGTGACGACGCACTTACTGAACACAAAATGCCACTATGACTGACATGTTATATAACGCTAGTCTGGGTGATGTGGCTGGTGCAAGATCAACGCCAGTACGAGTGGCGTTTTGAAAAATAGAAGCTACACCATATTGTAAGTCTATGTTTCTTAAAATGCCACTAGTTGTGGTGTTTATAGTGGATGAGGAACGCCAGTATAGGTGGAGTTTTGTAAAACATAAGCTACACCATTTTGTAAGTCTCTGTTTCTTAAAACGCCAGTGGTTGTGACGTTTACAGTGGATGAGAAACGGCATTATGGGTGGCATTTTGAAAAACATAAGCTACAAAATATTGTAAGTATCTGTTTCTTAAAAAGCCACTGGCTGTGTCGTTGATATTGGATGAGCAACGCCAGTGAGGCCAGAGTTTTCAATTACAGAAGCTACATCACTATGTTAGGCTATGTTTCTCAGAATGCCAATACCACGGACGTTCATCACGAAATATCAACGCCAGTATGGATGGCGTTATGAAGGTCATAAGAAACATAATACCAACACAGAATCAAATACCAATTCAAAAACAAAAGCCAACAATACCAACTCATAATTAACATGGGAATCAAATACCCAATAAAAAACAATACCAACCCACAAATCCAATTCAAATCATGATCGAACTTTCCTAGGTGTCCAATCTTACTACCGGGTCCATTGTAGTCTAATCTAGTGGTCACGGTTGTATCCACGAGGATTGTGAGGTTGAACACCGAAAAGATATGATTATTTTGACCAAAGTCGCAACAATACAAGAAAGTAAATGATTCTATGACTCTACTCTTACAAAGGGTGATAAAATGATAAAAAGTCTAACCAAGACCATGCAATGATCAAGTATATCTCTACTAGTATCATGGGAATGAACTACCTACCAACCTTCCATTAGTGTTCAAGTGTGTGTTGTCGGTGCACTCCTAAGCTAGTAATTCCCCCTCATACGAGTGCATGAAACTACTCTATACCTCCTCCTTGGTCTAAGAAACCTAGACCTAATGATTCAACATGATTAAGTTCTTGAGTGCAATGAATGAACAATAACCTCCAGATAAGAAATCGAGTTCTACTTAAGGTCGATTTTACCTTCCGGTTCTCCTATCCCTTCTCCCACACCAAGCAGCTCATTTCGGTCTCAACTAAGTGTGTGTGTGCAAGTTCTAGATCCAACACAAGCAAGCAATACAGTGCCAATAAGAAAAGATATATTACACACATGAAGCTATGAAATGCAAACTAACATTCCCAATCAACTAATAGAGATTAATAACTATCACAAATACATCATCTTGTCTAGTATAGAACTCGCCTCCCATTTCTATGAAACAACAAATGTCACATAGGGGTTTCATAACTATGAAATTAGCACTAAAAGTAAATAAATAAAGTACCCAACAAGATAGAAAACACCTTAAGGAAGAATAATTGCATTAACTTCAAATGCTTCTTGAATGGAGAAAACAACACCAATGAGATGGATTTCTTCCACAAAATTCACTCTAAAAGATCTAGATTGAATTTTTCAATGTTTACAAGTAAATTAATTGACTAAATGCTAATATTGGGCTAGAAGAGCCCTTGAAGAATTGTCTTCATGCTTGTAAGAGGTGGAGGAAGAAGATGGAATGGGTGGATTTCATAAAATGACCAAAAAATAGAGTTGTATGCTGAAATCAGCTGCTTTCGGCGATGCCCGGCGTGTGCCACTATAGGTCCGGCATGCACCAATTGTGAAGAGAAACCCTCTGTATAGCTACATTGATGTTCGGCGTACGCCACTATAAGTCGGCGTACGCTCAGTAAAATGGCCATAACTTGAGTTGTAGAACTCTGATTGATGTGATTAAAGAATCGTTGGAAAACAAGTTTCTTGGTCTACAACTCTCATGAAGGGGAGTCTCTAGAAAATTCCCCTAAGTGGTATCAAAAGTCTGTTACAGATGTGCTACGGTAGAAATACAAAAGTCAAATGATCTGTTTGAATCCGATAGCTTCCAGCATACTCTTATAGCCTTCAAAAGACGTGTCTATGCTCAACACGTGTCATCACTTGGGGTCTTGGTTAACCTATAATCCAGCAATGAATCACCAAAAAACCAAGCGTAAACCCGACACGATGCTCCGGTTACTAAAACCGGTACAAAACCTATCAAAATATGATATTTTATATAATAATTACCGTCTACACATTTGGATGAAACTAAGAAAATAATGACTCGAATTGATATGAAAACATCAATAAACGCATGAGAAATAGGGATAAAACATCGTGAAATGTATAATCTAGTTGACTCACATCAGATCCAAATGTGCAAACATACAATGAAAAGAGGGGATGAAAATACCAACAATACCAACATACAAATCAAAATAAAAGATACAATGAAAAGAGGGGGTGAAAGTACAAACTACGTTCTACTTCCTTATACCAAACACCAAGGCAAATGAAAAGAGGGCATGAAAGTACAAGTATGGAAATGAAAACTCCAAATATTCATTCAATGTATCAAACATCTAATGCCACTATTTCTTTTTCGTGGTCTTTGCACGTTTCTTCGGTCGTTGAACTTCTACTTGACTAGATTCTTCGACTTCGGCTTCGACACCAACATCTTCAACAACTTGACTACATACACATGTAGTCAGAAACTCTATTGACATCTCAAGTGCTTTCACTAGATCCTTTTTGCTCTTCTTTGAAGCATTCGCAACTGCATCTTGTACAACATCAACAAATTTAGCCTTGCTTGCCTCATCCTATATGTTAAACAGAAAAAACGTTAATGACATTGAAAAAACAAACAAACAATTGATTGTATATTCATAAATAGATATGGTCAAACCTCTTGTGAATCTCGTTGCTTATTTTTGTTCACACAAGTGAAATGACGTATGGCAACACCTCGATACTAGTTCATGTAATCAGCCGTGAATTCTTAGTCAAAACGTGCTTTCCTCATTCTTTGAACCTTATTCACTAGATGATTTACACAATGAATGAAGTCATCGTCACATGAGTTGTGGGTGACGTTGTAGTTCATCACTTTTCCACCTCTATTTCATGCTTTTGGAGGAATCGGTGACAGGGGTATGGGTTGGACATGTCCGAACTAACGGATGACACAGTTTGAGTGATACACCTCTATGATGTCCAGTGTCCATATGCAACCATAAAACCAGCATACGTCGTCATCAGAGACCATTCTCACTTCCTTATAAGCATCCCAAACAACCTGCAAGCTGGAAAATGCTTTAAATATAACTGAATAAGCCATTATCTTAGTTAATTCAAAGGTTCATACATACATCTCGTACCTCCGTCAAGTCTATGTACTCTCTCATATGCTTTAAGCCATTTCCACATTCCCGTCAATTCCAGTAACAAGTTTCCACCTCAATGACCGTACTATCTCCATTGCATTGAAGTTATTGTTCGTCGGAGGTCGGAATACTGGGAAGTGTTCGTACACCCATGCCTGTAAAAAAACATATTACAAAATAGTCGTGTAAGTGTTTAAACATACACACTAAACAAATAGCCCACTCACCAACCTTATCCAGATCCTCTAGAAAATGAAGGTACGCTATGCCTATCTTATCTCCACTGCGATCTTGAATCAAAGTACATGCTAGCATGAACAACATATATCCACGCATAGCCTGATCCACAGTAATGATCGGCACAGTCCGACAAGTATTGGATCACTCACTCTCATTACTTCGTATCCCACATCTACCCGCAAGGTTGTTCTTTAACAAACTTTTGGACACCCTTTGTCCACAAATATGTCATAAATCATCTGACAGTTTTTTTTGTACCAATCCTTAACAAGTTGTTATCAAATGAATCTGGGTTTTTAAGTTTGTCAATATCAAAGTTAACGGCCTTCCTGCAACCGGTAAGCATGTGATATATCGGACGTCATCTAGTGTGATCATCTTCTTAACAAACGTCAAGTGGAAGGTTTTTGTTTCCGGATGCCACCTCAGAACAAAAGCACTGATGATCACACGATTGGTTTGGTTGTATGAAGAATGTAACAGGTTGTACAATGGATTAGCTCTCAACCTTTCCTTGAATTCTTCACATTATCATCAATCATCCACAAACGAAGGGAAGATGTGTACTTCTTACACTGAATTATACATCGGTCATGTTCAATTGCATAGTATGAATATAAAGTTATATGAAAAGAATATAAGTCTAAAACAATTTGATAAAATTATACAGCTTAAAAAATATCATACCTTTTGCTTGTTCAACAACGCGTAACCAACATGCTCAGGCCAATCCTTCCCCAACAGGATATCGGTGTCTACCACCACATCATCATCGCTGTCATACTCTAAACACTAAGATGCGGCTACTTCAGCCTCTGTCGGTGCCTCAGTACTGCCGGATGCCTGAACTATAGTGGCCCAGGATGTGGTGGCCCCGAAAGTACCGGATACCAATCCTTTAGTGGCCCCGGCTGTTTGGTCCCCGGCAGTACCGGATGGTTGTCCTGTAGTTGCACCGGCAGTACCGAATGAATGTCCTGTAGGGGTCCCAACACTACCGGATGCCTCTGCTGATGGCCCCGAACTAACAACTGCCTCTGCCTCTGCTGTTATCCTGGCACTCATATCTCCAACTATCTCAATTGTCTCCGTCATAGCCCCGGCACTAACACCTCCAAATAACACAGTGTCTCTTCTATCACTAAAGGTATGTACACTCCCAACTGTGTCTCAACTAACATAGTGGTTTCCACAGCACTATAATCTCCAACGGTCTCAACTGTCAATGAAGGAGCTTGCACTCCCAATTGTGTCTCAACTGACTCACTGGTGGCTCCACCACTAGAATCTCCAACTGCCTCAACTTGATCCGTCGTAGCCCCGGCACTAACACATCCAACTGACTCAGTGTCTCCAACTGCCTCAACTGGCACCTTCCTTTTCCATTTTCGAGTTCTTTGATATCCCACCTATGTATGTTCAAAAACATTGCTAGGGTAAACATGAACTTCGCGCAGTGCTTCCGCACCACCTTGATCAACTATGATACAATCATCTTCTAAGGTTACAGTCTTACCAGACCTCGTCTTAGTCATAATTTCTTACATATGAGACAAGAAATGAATTGTCTTTCAAATTGTTAGGAACATTTTATTATGTTTTGATGATGGCCATACTAGCTATTATAGCAAGCCTGAAAATAAGTTAGAATTCACTGTATAAATATTACTCAGAGTCTGACATGATGTATAAGCTAAGTCAGACAAGTATTGTACTAGTTGGTAGGACAGCAAAGTGAAATAGAAATCCGCAGTAAAAGCCACCAAGTACCAAAGATAAAGCATGAAGACATTATGGTCTGACTTATAACCAAGGAAGTCAGTGATGACCTTGGATAAGTCTAAGTTAAATTTCAGGAGATGAAACTTAATGTTTAAATATGGTGTACACTGATCTCACACAAATCAAGAATAAGTGAAGTACAAGGATTTCTCCTGAACTGAAAAGAATGAAGGAAACAGTGAATCGGCAAAGTAAACTGACGATCGGCTGAGTAAAAACAAAGCAGTGAAGGAAGATCTAAGCAGCAAAGTCAGAAGGATCACTTGACTGTTCAGAGAACGGCTAAGTAAACCTTACTTTTTTAAATCTGATGAAGATTCAGAGGATCAAGCATTAAATGCACAACCAACAGAGGATCCATCAAGGACGGATTTTCTGATAAACGAATGAAGAAAAATCCGATCACTGAAATCAAGGAGAATATAATTAAGGGGGAATCAAGAATAAAATCAAGGATTATTCTCCTCATTAATATAGTCAACGGATGGAAATTCAAATCAAGGATTATCAAGGCTATAAATAGAAGGCATTGACAGACAAAAAAAAAATACGAGAAAAACGATCAATTAGCAGAAACTCTGTCAAATCAAAAAGGCCTTCATCTATGCTTAAAAATGAATATCTAGTGATGAACTCAAATTCAGAACTACAATTTCAACATCAAGCACTGAGTCTGATCAACAAGTGTTTTGTGAATCCAATTCACTTCAATCAAGCAACTGAATCAGAGGCATCTGAGAAGAAGTTGTGTTTGTGATAGCTACTGAAGGATTTGTTCCCAGGAGAGCGTTGAAAATGACCGAGTCAACAAGTCACATTGCGGTCGGGGAGTGATAGTCTTGAAGATTGTGAAGCTTGTGTAGTCAAGGACAATCATACTATTGTATCTTTGAAAACAATAGTGAAATTCATCCACATCACTGGAGAAGAGTGGATTAAGGGATTACACCACCCTGAACCACTATAAACCTTGTGTCAATTTACTTTCAGAAAGTTGTCTTACTGCATTTATTTAGTTGCTTAAATTACATCGTATATCAGTGGTAGCATAAACTACTTTGAAACAACATATTAAGAAGGGACTTATCCGCTGCCCAAAAGCTTTTAAATACAAGAAAAGTTTTTGAAACTCCACTATAGTCAATCACCCCCCTCTTATTATAGTTTTACCCTTCTCTGGGACCAACAATTGGTAGCAGAGTAGTGTTCCTAGTATCAGAACCTGTTCAGATCTAATTTCTGGTAACAAGGAGATCACATATTTTCAAAGTAGTTTTCAAACTTGTGCTTTCTAAATATACATATATCTTATTTGTACTTATGGATTCCTCAAATTTTATGTCAAAGGTACCTGTTTTCAATGTCAACAATTTTGATGAATACAAAATAAGAATGTTGTCTCATCTTGCAGCAACTAATGAGGAGATGCTGGATGTAATCAATGATTGCCCAATCAAGATTACAACTGTTGTAGCCACAGGAGCAGATCAAGGAAAAGTATTAGACAAACTCAAGAAAGATTGGACCACGGATGACAGGAGAAGAGCAAATCTCGACTTTGTTGATAAAGGCATGATTTTGAAGACTCTGGACAGTAACATGTTCATGAGAATTAAAGATTGTAAAACAGTATAGGAAATGTGGGACAAATTGGCACTGATCAATGAAGGATCAGAAGCAGTCAAGGAAAACAAACTGTCTGTTGGAAAACAAAAATTTGAGAACTTCAAAATGAAGGCTGGAGAAACAATTGATCAAATGGACAATAGATTCTCACGCATCATCAGTGAACTACAACAACTTGGACAAACATATCCACAGAAAGAAGTGTGCCTGAATATCTTGAGAGGCTTACCTGAAAGATGGAAGATCATTACATCACTAATCAGAGGGATGAAAAATCTTGCAAACAGTGACACCTTGACTTTAATGTCTCAACTAAAGGCTCATGAATTTGAGTGGAACGGCGAAGACAAAGCACCAAAGAGAGGAACATAAGGCCGATGCACCTAATCGTTGCACCTAGGCTCAGTCAGAACGAGCCGAACCCTACCGAACCCTCGACATTATTTGATTCAAATTTCAAAATTATTCGAATATAGGGTTCGGCTCACTAAATTTTTGAGCCTAAAATATTAGGGTTCGGCTCAGATTCGGCAGGAAAATAGGGAAATTATTCGGTCCGATTTGGCTCGAAAATGTTCAATACTTCAACATGTTCGGCCTGCTCGACATGTTTATATGTTTATATATATATATATATATATATATATATATATATATATATATATATATTTTTTTTTTTTTTTTTTTTTTTTGAAAAGGAATAAATAAAAAAATTCTAGTTCCAAAATATTACATGCCCCAAAATATAACATGTTTACATGTCCAAAATATTAGTCCAAAATATCAAATTACATATCTAAAACTTCAAAATGAATTCAAATTGGAACAACTTCATAAACCAAAAGTGGTAAAGTCACCAAAATTCAAAATACACTTCCAAATCCCAATCCAATATAGAATTTATTCAATTATTCTCATTAAAGAATTTATATTGAACCGAACTACGCTGCAAGTGTACGAGCCGAATATTATCGAACATGTTTGGCTCGGTTGTCGAATACCTATTTCTAAAGCTTGATTTGACGTTTGATGATACAAATCAAGCCCCGAATCGAATATTTTCGAGCCGAATACACCGAATCGAATCAAATAATAAGGCTCACTTACAGCCCTAGTTGCACCCCAGCAAAGTCAAACAACTGTTGCAAACAGCAAAGAGACATAGGAGCTGAAGGAACATGTAGCTTTTCTGGTTAAACGTTTTGACAGGTTTACCAAGAAGAAGCAATTCAAAGGAGGATCATCATCATACAAATAGTCAAGCTCAAACAAAGACACAAAGAAGAAGGATGATGAATACAGATGCTTCAACTGCAAAAAGAAAGGTCATTTCAAGGAAGACTGCCCTGAAGAAAATGACAAAGATGAGGATAAGAAGAAGTACAATACAACTGAAAAGAGGAAAAGCAAGAAGGCACTCAAAGCTGAATCTAGTAGTGAAAAGAATGAAGAATCATCTGAAAATGATTTTGATGGTAATGAGGATGACAGCTCAGACAATGAAAAAGCCTATCTATGTCTTATGGCTAAAGAGTCAAATGAAACTGAGGTAACATCTAGTTCATACTCATCATCAAGTGCATCCACATCTGACACTGCACAATCTTCTATTCTCCCCTTAGATTCTGCAAACCTAATCCAAAATCTCATGAGTAAATTTGAACAAATTGAGATGAATCATGAAATTCTAGAATAGAAGTGTGAGAATCTAAGAAAGGAAAATAAAAGACTAAAGAAAGAACTGGATAATGTAAAAGCTGAACTAACTAGTAAGGAGACTTACTCAAATGATCAACAAGCAGCAGATGGTCATACATCTGGTGTTGACAGACCTGTTGAGAAAATCTCCCTACCAGTTAAGACCACCACTGCACCTTGTCATGCACTAGCTTACAAACCCTCAAAAAGTTTTGGATCTAGATCTGGTCTTAGCTACAACAGTTAGGATGAGAATAGAAACAATGGACAACACAATTCTGAATCTAGGACCAACAATGGACCAAAGTTCAGAAAAGGACATACCATAGTTTCAACCACTCATCCTGCACCGGTGAAGTCAAAATCCAGAGCAGTGAAGCAGCAGACCAAACCAACAATCCAGTCAACCAAAAGCAAAAGTTTTTGAAAGGTAAATGGAGACTTTATCCTTCAAAAGATGATTGGAATGTTGTACCTCCAAAATACAAGAAGAAACCATTTAATGCCATGCATCATGTGTTTAAGAAAAACCAACAAAGGAATGTTCCTAGACACATGAAGCAACATAGGTTTCCCACTGCATATTGGAGAGTGAAAAAGGATGCAAATGCACCAAAAAGTAGAGAAAAGTATCAGAATACCTTCAATAGAAATATTAGAAGCTATTATGCCATGCCTTATACAAATGAAGTTGATGACTTCAATTATCCAAAAATAAGATCCTTTGGATACACATTAGGCTGCTAACAGGTATGGACCCAAACAGTGTTGGGTACCTAAACAAAACTAATTTGTTTTGTAGGATGTCTGGTACATAGACAGTGGATATTCCAGACACATGACAGGGAACAAGGGATAGCTCACTGACTTTAAAGCTTTTGAAGGACCCAAAGTCACCTTTAGAGGCAAAGAAAACCTGGGCAAAATTAAGGAAGAAGGCACAATATTCAAAAACAGCCTGAAGATTCAAAATGTGGCCTATGTTAAAGGACTGAATTTCAATCTGTTGAGCATCAGTCTGTGACAAAGGCTACAATGTGCACTTCAACAAGGAAGGATGCAAGGTGATTCACTGTCAAACCAACATAATAGTTCTTGCAGGAAGAAGAGAAGATAACATGTATGTGATGGAGGGGAGAACAGCTAAAGCAGAAACATGTTTGCTTGTTAAAAATAAACAATCAACCAACTGGATTTGGCATAGAAGATTAAATCACCTAAATTTCAAGACCATCAACACATTATCAAAGAATAAGTTAGTTGAAGGTTTACCAGAGATCACATTCAAGAAGGAAAGTCTCTGTGATGCATGTCAAAAAAGGAAACGAATCAAAAGCTCCTTCAAGTCAAAGCCCTATCAATCAACAACAAGAATTTTACATCTACTACATATGGACCTGTTTGGACCAGTCACACCAGTCAGTGTAAGTGGAAAGAAATACACTCTTGTAGTGGTGGATGACTTCTCCAAATTCACCTGGACCATATTCATGAATAAGAAAAGAGAGACACTCAAAAGGCTACCAGATTTGCTAAGAGGACTTCAAAATGAAAAGGAACTGAAGATCATAAAAATTAGATCAGATAGAGGCACTGAGTTTCTAATTGAAATAATCAGAACCTATTGTAAAGAAAATGGAGTTGTTAAGGTTGATTTTGTACGTTTTATAAGGATATATTTTGTAACAATTCTCTCCATATTCGTATGTTTCTCATAGAAATCGAGCTTTATATTGAAATATTGAGCAAATGAGTTTTAGAAGTATTAAAGTGCAAAATCGAGCTAATTATGTGATTTTATTGGATAAATATCTTTAGATGTAAGATGTTACATTTTGCATGTTTTTATCGTGATGTAGGTACGCTTGCATGAGGTGAAAGGAGCTTAAAAGATGTTCAAGTGATGATTTGCATGGAAGGAAAGAGATAGAGATGAAGTTGGAATGAAGATCAAGATGAATTTGGAAGAAAAAGGGACCGAACTAGCGTCCCAGAGTGGATCAAGTCCAAATAAGTGGATCAAGCGCCCAGGAGGAGTTTTTGATTCGAGAGAGTTTGGACGCCATAGTGAACGAGCGGCCCAGAGGCACCAGATCAAGGCCCGTAAAGTCGAGGCGGGCGCCCTTAAGCCGACATAACAAAGATTCGCTTTACTTTTCTATAAATACCAAAGCGATTTCAACCCTAAGAGACGATTATTGATAATAATTCGATCCCTCTTGACACACAAACATTAGAGAGGAGCCCTAGGCGCCCCAGCCCCCTTTTGGGAGGCTGGGGTGGCGGTTAGATTAGGTTTTATTTTCGTTCTTAAACTGTTCTTGTTCGTCCATGCTGATGGCCTTCAAGCTGTGAACTGGAGCATCCATGGTTACTTTTCAGCAGCGTTTTTGATTTCTCTCTTGGATAATCTTGTGAGTGATTTTATTTAGAGTTTGTATCTTTTCTTTGTTTATTTGTTTATGCAATCGATATCGAAAGATGTATTGCTATTTGATGTTTACCGTATGATGGAAATCGGTGTAAACCTTAGATCACCATAGGAAAGACTTTTAACCTTGACATAACGGAAGTTGATAGGTTAGATCTCTAGGTTGTTAGATCTAATAAATCTTGCACCTTGTTTTGAGAGCGTTAATCTCTATAGATCGGAAGATGATGAGATTGATAGACGGATTACTTACGGAAGTAGGAATTCATACCTTTGATTAGGTGAACCACAACTTTGATTGAATCATCATAAGATAATCTAGGGAAGAATTAAGGGTTGCGGGATGGTGGATCATGTTTGTTCTATGTTGATTCGCTTCAGTCATTATCATGATAGTTAGTTTTATTATTTTCTTAGTTGTAGTTTTATTTTATTTGCTTTTGTTCGCAACGATATTTTCCTGGCTTTGGACTGACAATCCTCTGTCCAGTTTATTTTCCATTTTAGTTTAGGTTTAGGAATAATTGTATCAACCTTAGGAGAATTAATTGAACTAGATACCCCGATTCCCTGTGATCGACTCCGGTATTAATCGCTATACTACGATCCCTACACTTGGGGAGATACCGGATTTATAAATTTTATTACTTGTTTGTTTTGTTAGATAAAATCCGTGACAGGAGTACTGCATCAATTATCAGCAGCAGGGACTCCAAAATGTAATGGTGTAGCGAGAAAGAAGAAACAGACACTCAAAGAAGCGATTAGAACAATGATTGCGTACATGCTTACCAAAGAAATTTTGGGCTGAAGCAGCAAATACAACATGCTATACTCAAAATAGATCAATCATCAACAAATATCATGGAAAGACTCCATATGAAATATGGAATGGAAGAAAACCTAATATCTCATACTTGCATATGTTTGGATCAGAATGTTTTGTTTTGAACAGGAATTAGCTGCATACTTTTGATGAAAAGGCTGATGAAGCTATCTTTATAGGATACTCAGACACCAGCAAAGCATTCAGAGTACTCAACAAAAGAACCTTGGTAATTGAAGAATCAATTCATGTAGTCTTTGATGAGCCAAACACAAATGGTGAAAACCTTCAGGAACTTGAAGAAGCAGGATCAAGACAAGTCTATATGAATACAACAATACCAACTACTATTCTAAATCACAATTTTGGAAATCAAGATGAACCTCCAGTCAATACAATAGAAGAGGCACCAGTACAAGAGCATGAAACTGATACTCAAGCTGAAGTTGTGGAAGCACCAAGTCAAGAACAACTTCAACCTGATCTCAACTGGCTGAAATATCACCATGAAGATCAAGTCATTAGAGACATTCACACAGGAGTCAGAACCAGAAGACAACTGGAGCACATGCTAACATGCTTTCTATCACAAGTAGAGCCCAAAACAATAGATGATGCAATCCAAGATGATGATTGGATTATAGCCATGCAAGAAGAACTAAATGAATTTGAAAGAAATAAAGTCTGGGAACTTGTTAACAGACCAGACATGGCCAACATCATTGGAAGAAAATGGGTATTCAGAAATAAGATGGATGAACAAGGAACAGTTGTCAGAAATAAAGAAAGACTAGTTGCAAAAGGCTACTCCCAAGTTGAAGGAATGGATTATGATGAGACATTTGCACCAGTAGCAAGATTGGAAGCAATTAGACTCTTTCTAGCATTTGCAACACATAAAGACTTCAAAGTCTACCAAATGGATGTCCAGAGTGCATTTCTAAATGGACTTCTGGAAGAAGAAGTATATGTGGAACAACCTCCTGGTTTTCAACTCAAAGGAAAAGAAGATAAAGTATACAAGCTCAAGAAGGCTCTCTATGGACTCAAATAGGCACCCAGAGCCTGGTATGACACCTTATCACAATTCTTAATCAATAATAGATTCAACAAAAGAACTATTGATAAGTCTCTTTTCAAGCTAGAGGAAGGAACAAGTACATTGCTAGTACAAATCTATGTTGATCACATCATCATTGGATCAGAAGATGAAAAGTTGTGTGAGAAATTTGCAAATCTAATGAAAAACAAATTTCAGATGAGCATGATGGGAGAATTAAAAAACTTTCTTGGTCTACAAGTGAAGCAAATGAAGGATGGCATTTTTATTAACCAAGCCAAGTACACAAAAGACTTGATACACAAGTATGGTATGGATACAAGTGGCTCATCAGATACACCAATGTGTGCAAGAGTTATTCTTGGAAAAGATGAAGCTGGAAAAGATGTTGATCATAAAATGTATAGAGGAATCATTGGATCCCTACTTTACTTAACTGCAAGTAGACCTGATATAGCTTTTGCAGTAGTAGTGTGTGCAAGATTTCAAGCTCAACCTAAAGAATCACACCTACTAGCAGCCAAAAGAATAATCAAATACCCGAGGAACACCATCAATATAGGAATTTGGTATCCAAAAGATGGAGGATTCAAGTTGATATCCTATTTAGACTCTGACTATGCTGGATGCAAAATAAAAAGAAAAAGCACCTCTGGAACATGCCAAATGCTAGGCACCAGACTAGTTTCATGGTTTAGCAAAAAGCAAAACTCCATATCTACATCAACAATTTGAAGGCAGAATATATAGCGAGGCGGTTGTTGTGCACAAGCACTTGTGGATTAGACAACAAACTAAGGGATTATGGAATGGAGGAGAAGACAATTCCAATCATGTGTGACAACACAAGTGCCATGTCTATTACTGAAAATCCAGTGTTGCACTCAAGAACAAAGCATATTGATGTGAGACATTATTTTATCAGAGATCATGTTGAAAAATGGGATGTTATTCTAAGATACATACCCACTGAAGATCAATTGGTTGACATCTTCACAATACCACTCAGTCATGAAAGATTTAGCATGTTGAGAACTGAGTTGGGAATGATTGAAATTGACTAAGTACTTAAAAGCAGCTAACTGGGGTAATCAGCTAAGTAACTTCACCAACTGATTAAACCTTTTCCTTTACAGGAGATGTAGCAGGTAAGGCACTGGTCCTCAGTGAAGTCAACTGCACTGATTGTTAGGAATAGTTATATACAGCAGCTCAGTGACAAAATCATTACACCGGCTAAGTGACCAGCCAAGTCACTCCACCGAAATCTAAATTAATGTCACCAACAAACCAAAATGTGAACTAAATCAGCTCAATACACATAGAAAATCAATGAGTTATGGAACATTATATTACACACGTGGAGATCATTATTTCAATTATGGAGGTATATATTATTTCTCAAATTATAACCGCCTCGATTCCCGAGATTTATCATTACTTGACTCAATCCACTCCCCCACTTCACTCGAATATCAGGATTTATATACACCAAATCACGCCATTAGATCACAAAATCCTTCCATATTCAACCACGTTCACATTACACAAATAATCCTATATAAACAACACTTAGAGGTTTTTTCGGAAATCTTTACGGTCTCATGCAAATCATAAACCCTATTTCCTCACTGCAACATCAAAGCCTTCTCTCAAACTCCAAACCTTGTCAAACAATGGCTTCATCATCTACAATCTCTGCCACATAACGATTTTATGAAAAATCGATCATCACTGGATCATTTTTTAAGCCTGAACCCTATTTATCTTTCTGTGATAATGACACACAAGCTCAACGCCTGGTTGATTGCTGTTCCAATCTGGGGCTAATGACCTTCCAAAACCCCCCAATAACTGGAATATGCTATGAGAACCTGATTGCATTCTGGAAAAATGCAAAATTTGTGCCAAGCACCAAGAAGAGTGATCACGACTGCATAAAAAGCTCAATTTTCAGGAAAGAAGTGGTCATCATGCATGGTCTTCTCAACAGATTCCTACACCTACCCATGATAGGTCCAGTTAATGTAAAATTTGTAAAGATTGACATCCACAACTTCTGGGCTGAAATAGCTTAGAATCCCAAAAAGAACAGCAAAACCTACAACCTCCCAAGATCAGCACTCAAACTTCTATTTGCTGAGTTTGCACATGTTATTACCAAGAATATTGAAGGTAGGAAAGGGTCGACGGAAAACTTGACCGAGGTACGGTTCAAACTAATAGCAATAATCTATCAAGGTCTTCACTTTGACTGGGCCACATTTGTCTTCAATAGGTTGAAAGACCAGATTCAAAAGGAAATTGATCTGTCAATCACGGCACCAAGCAAGGGTTTACACAAGAAAGGTGATTTCTGGGAGATAAAATCATATGGGTTCCCTCTTCAACATCTATTTGACACTTTGAAAGTGAAACCCACAAATCTGTAGCCTTCACACAAGTACAAGGTGATGTTTACCTACATTAAGGCATCTCTGAAACCCAAACCCTCTACCGGATGAAAAAGGAAAGCACCCAAAGGCAGTAGATCAGGGATGGGAAGAAGAACCAGATCGCAAAAGGCACAAGAGGACACCCCAATGGTCAGTGCCAGCAATACAGACAACCTAGTGGTAATTAGTGATGATCCCACAACAAATGTGAAGGGAAAGCAAGAGGAAATCACCTATCTAGAAGAATGTGAGGAAGGATATGTTCTTACGCCATCTGAAGAAGAGAAGATGGATGACGAAGAGGAAGAGACATCTGAGGATCATCTTGAAGACGATCATGAAAAGATGGAGACCTCTGATGATGATCTGACAATCCAGGAAGTGATTCTCAGAAGCATCAGCAAAGCTGACAACCAGCCAAGTGAGCCAGCTGATAAAACTCACTCTGTTGAACCTGTCAACTCCCCCAACATTGATCAAGGGGGAACAGCAGCAGAGAAAGTCACATCTCCGGCAGATGAAAAAGTCAACACCCCCCCCCCAGCAACCCCTCAATGACCCTGAGTCTAATGAGGAAGAAAAAGAAAGTGAGAAAGAGAAGAAAGAAGATGCAGATGATCAGGATGAGGAAGAAATTCCTAAAGAAAATGATCCAGAAAGACTGTTCAATCTGGATATTCAACCGCTCATTGTGGACATGGAAAGGCAATACCTCAGCAGACAAAACTTGAAAGCTGCCTTAAGGAGTGATGCAACCTTCTTAAACCATAAGATTGAATCCCTCATCAGTCACATTAAGATTCAAAATGAGGTAATGGAGAAACAGGACTATTTGCTTTGCTATCTGCAACATCTCATTCCCTACCATGTCCAGACCAATCTTGAGTTTCATGCTAAAAAGGCTGATAACCATCTCAAACCATTTGTGGATACCCTGAATGCTCATACACATCAAATCCACCATCTCAATGAGGTTATGGAATATTCTAGCCAGCAACTTGACACTCTGGTAAATGTCACTACAGCCAACAATCAAATCTTGGAGAAAAAGTATGGCCCTCTCCCTGAATCTGAAGAAGCAACCAGAATTCTTGAAGAACGTTTTGGTGCTACCAAAAAGGGGGAAGGAAGCAAGCCTGAGAGCTCCAGTGGAAAGAAGGCAAGCCCAACGGATAAGGGCAAGGCATCAAAGACAAAGGCATCAGGTTTGAAGAAAAGAAGCAGTAGTCCTCTCTATATTGATCCATTTACTGATTCAAAAGCCTTTGAATAATTGTGATGCAATATCTGACTGCCCTTTAATGGATGAATAAAATTGTTGAGTTTTATTCCATTGTTTATTATGAAAAATTTGGTACACTTATGTTCAGGCTTATGAGGGTTTTGTCATCATCAAAAAGGGGGAAATTGTTAGGAACATTTTATTATGTTTTGATGATGGCCATACTAGTTGTTATAGCAAGCCTGAAAATAAGTTAGTATTCTCTGTATAAATATTTACTTAGAGTCTAACATGATGTAAAAGTTGAGTTAGACAAGTATTGTACTAGTTGGTAGGATGGCAAAGTGAAACAGAAATCCGTCAGAGTAAAGCCAGCCAAGTACTAGCAGAGAAGCATGAAGACATTATGGTCTGACTTATAACCAAGGAGGTCAGTGACGACCTTGGATAAGTCTAAGTTAAATTTCAAGAGATGAAACTTAATGTTTAAATATGGTGTACAATGATCTCACACAAATCAAGGATCAGTGAAGTACAAAGATTTCTCCTGAACTGAAAAGAATGAAGGAAACAGTAAATCGGCAAAGTAAACTGACGATCGGCTGAGTAAAAACAAAGCAGTGAATGAAGATCTAAGCGGCAAATTCAGAAGGATCACTTGACCATTCAGAGAACGGCTAAGTAAACCTTACTTTTTGAAATATGATGAAGATTCAGAGGATCAAGAATTAAATGCACAATCAACAGAGGATCAATCAAGGACGGATTTTCTGATAAACGAATGAAGAAAAATCCGATCACTGAAATCAAGGAGAATATAATTAAGGGGGAATCAAGAATAATATCAAGGATTATTCCCCTCATTAATATAGCCAATGGACAGAAATTCAAATCAAGGATTATCAAGGCTATAAATAAAAGGCATTGACAGACAAAAAAAAATATATGAGAAAAACGATCAATAAGAAGAAACTTTGTAAAATCAAAAAGACATTCATCTGTGCTTAAAAGGGAATATCTAGTGATCAACTCAAATTCAGAACTACAATTTCAACATCAAGCATTGAGTCTAATCAACAGGTGTTTTGTGAATCCAATTCACTTCAATCAAGCAACTGAATTAGAGGCATCTGAGAAGAAGTTGTGTTTGTGATAGCTACTGAAGGATTTGTTCCCAAGGAGCAGTGAAAATGACTGAGTCACTGAAGCTGTTGCAGTCAGGGAGTGATAGTCTTGAAGATTGTGAAGCTTGTGTAGTCAAGGACAATCAGACTATTGTATCTTTGAAAACAATAGTGAAATTCCTCCACATCACTGGAGAAGAGTGGATTAAGGGATTACACCACCCTGAACCACTATAAACCTTGTGTCAATTTACTTTCAGCAATTTGTCTTACTGCATTTATTTAGTTGCTTAAATTACATCGTATATCAGTGGTAACATAAACTACTTTGAAATAACATATTAAGAAGGGACTTATCTGCTGCCCAAAAGCTTTAAATACAAGAAATTTTTTTGAAACTCCACTATAGTCATTCACCCCCTGACTATAGTTTTACCCTTCTCTGGGACCAACACAAATGAAGTAATCAACTAACAAAGAAAGTCAATATATATAATCAAAACTCATGTATAAGCCATACACCTCATATATTGTAACATTAACTCTAATTTGATAAACAACATTACATGCTATAAACTTCATATAAGAATTCAAAGCTAGATAAACTCATACTAAGGTGTTACTTAGGCCCATAACAAATTATTCAAATAGACTAATCATAAACAGGTTTAAACTCATTCGAAGCTTATAAAATCATATACAAGTGTTACTTAGGCATATAACAAACTCATCAAATAGACTAATTGAAGGTTACTAAAGACTGGACACAAACCAGACTTAACAATTTTCTTGCAACCATTATGTGCAGAAACATCAACCACACAAACGTTTTGAGTACAAAACAAACGCCACCTATGCTGACGTTTCTATAAACGCCATCAACATTGACGTTACTCATAATCTAGCAATGCTGCAACAGCTGACGTTTTTCAGAAGCAGCCCTAATGGGATTTACTTGTATAGATGTCATCCATACCAACGTTTTACGTTAAGAGACAACGCTGCCCACACTGACGTCCATGCAAAAAACCCTAGTTTTATATTTGGGTTTGGATGTCAGCTGGACTGACGTTGCTTTCACCAAACAAGTAATGCCACCACAGACGTTTACTACCCATGTCATCTTCCCCGACTATACTATTGGAAAACGGCCGGAAAATGCAAAAAACGGAAATAAACCACCATAAAATCACATTTCTATCCCGATTTCAACCACCCCCTGATTACCCATTGCATTAAAACAATAACCCACATACCTTTTGTGAAGTCTAACCCAATTGTTTGCTTCTTCTTCTCTCCTTCTTCTCTTCTTCTCTTCTTCTTTTCTTCTCTTCTTCTCTTCTTCTTCTCCCCTTCTTTTAACCCGATTTGCAGCAGTTTTTTTTTTGTTGCAAAACCTAATAAACTAGAAAGTGGGGAGGGAAATGCTTTCAAACAAAGGGTGGGAGGGAAAATGGATTGATAGTTTGTGTTTTAAATTATGTATAGTATAAGTAGTTCTTTTAATTTAGTATAATTAGTTGTTTTGAAGTTTTAATAAGTCTAGGGACTAAAATGTAGTTATTTAATTTTCTTTAATGTGGTGTATTAAGTGAAACCGTGGTGCCTGAAATTAAAAAAAGAATATTCAAATAATGGATGCCGGAAGTAACGTGTCAATAGTATTCTTATTATTGTTCTTTAAAAGGCCGCTCAGAAGGACAAAATTGTCTTAGACTACAATCTTAAAAAAACTACAATTGAGTCGTTTGCTAAATAAAGGAAACAATCTAGTCATTTATTAATATACTCCCACGTTCCTATTTAACCGTGTCAAAATCCAAACTTCTTATTTAACTGTCGTAGTTACATTTTCAAACCATTATTTATTTTATTTTTCTACCTCTACCCTTATTTATTTAAGGGTGGAGATTGAAAACAACATTGTTTAAATTATTTTCAAATGGTGTTATTGTCATTTTGATGTTAAGTCAAAACATTAAGTACTCTCATTAATATATGTGTGTTTGGCAACTACGACAGTTAAATAGGAATGCAGAGAGTAATTTTGTCTTTTTTCCTTGGAGGAAATATAATACAATTAACTTTTTTTTGAGGAAAAAAACTTTTATTTGAGGAAAAAAAACTTTTATTACATAATATCCGCCAAACAAGCAGCCAAACGTCACCAAGGGGTGAGCTACACCAAGATGTCCGAGTAGAAATTAACAAAGATTGTCGACCTAACAGGTGGGCAGGGATATTCCCTACGTGCCGAACAAAAGCGAAAGAGTCAGCTATGAAACAAGATAAAAGAGCCAAACAGTTCTGAACTAGGCATCCATGTGCCGTGAGATCCTCCACAGGGTTCCGAAGACGCGCCATGCATGCTAAACAACCTCTCGCTATAACTAGTCGCTTGAACCCCAATTGCCTCGCATCTTCAAGGGCCAAGAAAATGGCCTTTAGCTCCAAGAATTCTATCGGGTCCCCTGGAACGAAGTGGTATGCAAAGGAATGGAGGACTACCCCTAGAGTGTCACGGAAGATGATGCCAATACCTGCCCCCGCATCCATAATCGACGCGTCCACATTACCCTTAATTACCCCTTCGGGTGGCTTCCAAATTTCCCACATAAGCCACACAAACCGCACAATGTCCTGAACTCCCAGCTCCTCTAATAGGCGTAGGAAGAAATCCGCAAAGAAGGCTGAGATAAGGCACCCAAGAATCCCATAAAACGGTGACATCCTCCAAATTCTGTCCGCCATCTCAAAAAGCACATGTCGCATAGTTTCTAGAGTCTCACCACATGCCAAGCAAACACCATCTCCCATACTCCTCCGCCTCAGCCCCTGCCTAATAGCAAGGCAGTCATGAAGGCACGTCCACAAAAAGTAATGAATACATGGCTACACTGGCAACTGCCAACAACTCCTCCATATTCTACTCTCCTCAGTTGAAGTAGTGAGACCACTCACGGATGCCGGCCGGTAAAGTTATAAGGCTAGAAATTAACCTGATCTGACTGTATACACTCCTTTGCGATCATAGTGCCAAATCCTCTTATCCAGATGCCTTCTTGGGGCTATAGTGGTTGCTAAAATAGCGTCCGATTCTCACGGCCGAAACAGCTGCTGAATCCGCTGCACATCCTACATCCTCGCATTCGGGAGAAATAAAGCTGACATCTTGGAATCTATTTGAAGCTCATTCCCCACAAAAGGTATACGAAACAAAGGCTATCGACTAGTCCAGGTGTCATAAAAAAGAAAAACCACGTCACCGTCCCCCACCCTCCAGCGCAACCCACTAAGCAAAGGGTCTCGCCCTTCCAATATGCTGCGCCAATGAAACGGCGGCCGAGCCCCTAACCTAGCTGCAAGAATGGTACTGTCTTCAAATTATTTCGCATGCAAGACCTATGCTACAAACGAGCCCGGACTATTTAGAATCCGCCAAGACGGTTTTGCCAAAAGGGCCAAATTGAAGCATTCCAAATCTTCTAAAACCTAAGCCCCCCAGATACTTCGGCAAAAAACAGCCTTCCCAGCTCTTCCAAAGCACTCGACGCTTAGTCTCTGTGTCCTCCCCAAAAAAAACCCCTGATGGCTTGCACAAGTTCCCGGATAAGTGTAGTCGGAACCTTGAAGCACAGCATGATAAACATAGGAATAGCCTGAAGGACCGACTTGATAGACACTTCATTCCCGGCAGGTGAGATAAATTTATCCTTCCAACCCACTACCTTTTTGCATATTTTATCCCTTAAGAATTCAAACACCTGACGCTTATTCCGCCCGATCACATACTGCAGCCCAAAATGCTTCCCAAAACCATCCTCGAGAGGAATTTGCAGCAACTCAGACATTGCCTCTTGCTCCACCACCGAGACTCCCTCCGAAAAGTACAAATTAGATTTATAGAAGTTAATGGCTTGACCAGAAAGAGCACCATACCTGTCAAACAGCTCTACCAATGTCTCCCCTACCCCCTCTATTAGCTCAAAAAATACCATACAGTCCTAAGCAAATAGTAAATAGTTAGAAACTTCCGCCTCTTTGCCAAAACGAATACCATGCAAAGCACCCCGCTGCACGTAATCATGAAGCAAAGCTGTAAATCCCCTTGCACAAATGATGAAAAGAAAAGGCGATAATGGATCTCCCTATAGAATACCCCTGGTCAGCACTACTCGCCGGCTAGGCTTCTCTTTAATCAGAACATGATATGACACGGACGTCACGCACCGGTGTACCAAGTCAATAAAGGTTGGGGGAATGCTCATACGCTCCCTAACCCTCCGAAGATATTGCCACTCTACTCTATCAAAGGCCTTAGCCATATCTAACTTTAGAGCTGCATGAGAGTCACATGCAAGAGCCCCAGCGTTCAGAGAGTGAAAGGCTTCAAAGGCAATAATCGTATTGTCCGTAATGAGGCGGCCTGAAACAAACGGACTTTGATTCTCCGAGATCACATCCCCAATCACCCTTTTAAGACGATTAATTATTACCCGAGAGATAAGGTTATAGGTCGAGTTACACAATACAATCGTACGAAACTCAGTCATAACTATAGGGGTAGCAACTTTGGGAATAAACAAGATATAAGTTTCATTAAGTCGGCCTAGGGGAGCACCATTATTCAAGACATCCAACACCACCTGCAGAACATCATCCCTAACTATGCCCTAAAATTTTTGTAAGAAAACCACATGCATACAATCCGGGCCCGGCGTCTTCCTCCCCGGAAGCTGTTTCAAAGCAGCACAAACATCCTTCCGTGTAAACTCAGCCGCCAAATAATGCCGTTGGGCAACATCAATCTCTACAAAATACAACCCGTCTAAATCAAGTATAGTCTCGTTCGATGAATAGATCGCCTGAAAATAATCCACCGCGACACGTTCCATGTCTGCAGGCTCATCCCGCACCACCCCTTGAGAATCATGCAACAAATGAATAGAATTACGTTTTCTTCTAGCTGCCGCATTGTGATGAAAGTAATGTGTATTTCTGTCTATCATCGCTAGCCACTCACTCATGCCCCGCTGCCGCCAATATTTCTCCTCCATAGTCTGCACTGATCTATTTGCTGCATAAGTATACGCTCCTGCTGGATCAAATAATTAGATGATTCACATAACCTCCTCAGCTCTTCCTCCTTCTCCGCAATGCGTTTCCCAAGATTCCCATGCCTTTGGGAACTCCAATGCCTCAACTCCTCGCGAACTTGGGTCACTCTCTAAACTAGAAAAGAGGGACCCTGGACACTATCGCCATGACAAGAAGCTTTGAAACAATCCGCAAACTCCTCATCTCTAATCCAAAAGGGATCATCACAAGGCACTGGGGTCTACTTGGCCAAACTCCTATCAAAAGGACTATCCGGTGAGATCAAAATAGGGACGTGGTCCGACCGGGAACTAGATAGGTGATACACCGAATGCTGAGGGAAGAGAGTGTGCCGCCCTAGGTTGGCATTCCCTCTGTCCAACCTAACTCTAGTCGCCAAACCATCTGCTCGTTTATTCCATGTAAAAGGCGCTCCAACATACCCTAAATCTGCAAGATCACAATCAACAAGAGCTTGCTAGAATGCTGCGATCTGTGGATATGGGTGAGGATTCGGCCCATCCTGCTCTGTATGTAAGAGAACCTCATTGAAATCCCCTTCAACCAACCATGGGAGTGACATCTGCTCATGTAGACGTTGTAATAAAGCCTATGGTGCTCCCTCTCTCTAACAATCGGGTTACCATAGAATCCCGTGAAGTGCCAAGTTAGAGCTGTAGCACTACGAATAATTGCCTCAATATGTCCAGCTTTAAATGTAGAAATTAAAAGATCAATATCATCGTTAAATAACAGAGCAAGACCCCTACTTGCACCCACACTCCCCACAACAAGCGCGCTAGAAAACCCATGCAAACAACGAACATATTCGAAACGACTTTCACTTCATTTAGTTTCTGACAAAAATAAAATAGAAGGCAAAAAAGTATTTACAAGGCCTTTCAATGCTCTTACTGCCTGAGGGTGGCCGAGCCCTTGGCAGTTCCAATATAACAAACTCATGGCTCTGGGCGGGCCTACGTTGCAGGCTCCGCCGGACTAGATGAAACACTTAGCTTCTTCGCTGGCACTGCACCATCAACAAATGCGTCTGATTTCCTCTTTCCTCCTACATGCACATCACAGTCAATCGAGGAATTGCCCTCTTCAGAGATTCGAAGCTCACCACCCCTTTGACGAGCTAGTTTCTTGTATGTGGAGACCCGCAACCTTTTATCATATGACCCAACACTACAAGAAAAACATCTTTTTGCTACACTATTGTTTGCCACACAACAAAAAAGTGTTGCTATATACTTAATTTTAGCCATATAATTGTGGAAAAAGAGTCTAACCAAGTACTATTAACCACACTTTTTTTGTGGGTGTGGCAAAACTTAATGTAGCAATATAGTGTTTTTTTCGTAGTGCAATCTGCATTGGGAGTGGCTCAAAAGAAAGTCTCATGCCTAGTTGTGAAAGCCCCGATGACACACCAGCATGAAAAACGGAAGCTTGCATCATCCGCGACAAGAAGGACGATTTTATGGATGCCTCACCAAGTGGCTGCTCATGCAGCATGTTCCCAACCTCCTCCATGCAATGAACCCATATTATTGACTGAGTCACCACCAGTTCAAACATGCTATCGCGGGGATACTACAACAGCCAACGCATTATTGGTTGCCCCTTCGTCCATGGCATAAGATCCCAGAATCAGGTTGCCTCCAACTGAGGGGCTAGAACGAGGCGGATTAGTGTCGGAAGGCCGGGGTGTGAGAGTACGTGGGGACGATGGCCCAGCCAAATCGAAATCCACAAGCAAATCCGAACGATGAGACGTTCCCTCTAACCAAGGACCGTACTGAAGCTTTTTCTGCTCTTCGACTGATAGCTCGTGATCCAAATTAGGGTAAAACTTCACCGTGTGATCAATATACCTACAATTAAAGCACATATTTGGCAGCCGCTCATAATGAACCCTACCTGTAACGGCTTCACCATGTACATCAAGGCCCAAAACTCGCAGGAATGGTGCATCCGTAGGAACCTGCACTCGGAACCCCATAAAACGTTGACCCGTATTCAAATCTTCCCTAACCTGCGCACGTGAACAGCCTTGAAAAGCTCTTGCCACACGCCTACAGACCGCCGGTGAGTTAAGGTGAGTCGCCAATTCAACAACATTTACCCAGAAATCAGCATGACGAAAAAAATCACCAGAAGATTGCCACCGGTCATCCCACTCTCGAAGCAATAGGAGAAATCCATCAAAACACCAAGGGCCATCCTTCAAGACTCGTTATTTATCATTAAGGTTTGTAAAGACAAATTGAAACACATTACGCCTCAATCGAATGGAAGTAAACGAATCACATATTCACATGCCCATGATTTAACCATAGCAGGCCTCAAATTCTTGAGTGATTGATCTCAGGTAGAGAAGAGCTTACCAATAACGCTGAGATCTTTGAGAGGCTCCCTGTCCGTGACATCATCCGCCGTGAGAGTTGTTGTAGATAGCTCTTCAGACGTCAGCTTGAGATTTTGTAGCAGAGAAGATAAGGCCTCCTTCTCCATAGTAGCAGGAAGAGGAGGGGAATTATCTAATCCTAAAATTTAATATTCATCCACACAATTAATCCAAATCACCATACACAATTAATCCAAATAGTACCTATTCATCTTCATCATCACAAACATTTCATTTTTAACTTTTAAAAAAACAAAAACAAAACCCTTGATCTTCATCTTTTTTCTTTATACCATTCATAAAACAAATCTGGACACCCTCGTATTTTTCTACACACCTTATACGTACTTAGAAAAAATTTCTACAACTTCTTATTCTTTTTCATAACCTTAAAATTCATCAAAAAAATAAAAAATGTGACCCGTTCGTTATCTTCTCATACAAATATTCATGAAAAATCAAGTTCAAACTACTCAATCCATTCCTCACGAAGTGCACTCTAATGAAGAAGTTCATTGAATGTCACTTGAAGACACGTCATTTTCAAGCCAAATAGAAACACAAAAGATTCAAAATTGGTAATCTCTTAATCCTAAAAACACTTTTTTTTTCCCTTTAAATACTTGAATTATATCAATGGGTTCCCCAGTTACTCTCCCACTAACATGTAACACCATCATTTCTAGATGAAATCGAGTTTTTTTTAATTTTATTTTAATTGATTATAGGGTTTCACCGGCGTTTTGTTACTTTTTCAGCGTTCCGACTTTGTTGCAAGAAACGTCAGCAAGGACGAAGGTGGTTTTAGAAAGAAACACCAGGATGGCTAACGTTAGAGAAGAAGTGTCATAAATGCACTGAAATGTTATAATGTCGGCATCCTTGACATTACTTTCTTACTATCAACGTCAGCTATGTCCAAGGACGGACCCAGCCTTGTAAGGGTGGGTGCATGCTCCCCACTCTAATTTCTGGGTGAAGTTACTAATATACCCATCTTATAATAATAAAACTGCATATGTATATTATATTTCATACAATTTCAATAACTATTGTTCATTTAGTTCAATTGGTTAGAAGCTTTGTTACTTATCCTAGGTTCATAGGTTTGAGACTTGGATGTTGAATTTTTTCCCCACTTTTTTTTGAATTTGGCCCCCACTGGAAAACCTTCCAGGGTCCTTCTATGTCGACGTCTTTTAACGCCACTATGGCTGAAGTTCTGAGTATGTGTCAACGTACCACGCCAGTCGTTTATTAATGCAGTATTTTGTAATTCACGTCAACGAGGGTGACATTAATTTTGTAATTTCATGCCACCATGGTTGACATTATATTCATTTAGTTACATTCAACCATCGCATTGTATTTCACACTGTAGACGGATGCACGTAGCGTGTAACATTGACTTGTTTGTTTTCATATTGTATTAATAGAAACCATGTGATCAAGCAAAAATTGACAATGGTAAGAAATCTATGGACAGTGGGGGTAAGTACAAATGACACAGAGTTTTTAGAGATAAGCAACAATTAAGTGAAGATGTCCTTCAATTTTATTAATTCCAATTTAACTTGATTTTAGAAATAAAAAAATACATTTTAACAGCATTTTCTTTAGGTTATGATTCATGGGGATCAAGATTTCATTTAAAATCGTCACGATGACCGAATCACCTTAAGGGATGATTTGCCAGAAGAACTATCAAGTTAGTTTCGACCGTTTATATATCTTAAAGAAATTTTTGTACGTAGTATTGTGCATTTAAAAGCCCAAATTTATTTTCATTAGGTTTTAATTTACCAAACATGAATTTGATACACCCAAAGATGTAACCAAATATCTTAGAGGATTTGAAAGATCGTATAGGGTTGTCATTATTAAGTTGAGATCAGATTTGACCGGAAAGCGGACTCTTACATAAAATTTGAATGTGAGATGGGCGGAAAACAAAGGGACCACATTGCACATGAGAAAAATATGAAAAACAAAAGATGGTGGTTCCGAAAAAAACAAGTCAAGGGAACCGTCGACAAGGGAATGTGGATGTTCATTCTTTTAAAAAATCACTTGACGATGCTGGATTTCGTTTATTAATAAATCCGGGACATGTTTTACCTAGTGACAATCTGAACGAGATCTACAAGCTAGAAAAGATGTAAAATGGGGGGGGTTGTGTGATTTTTAGACAGAGCCTGAGATGTTTAATTCCAAGTTGCTTACGTATCATGTGTATGAATCAGGAATCAAGTCTTTTCGTACTTCCTGGGATTGTTTATATAGAGGGTTTTGTGCTCTATGCATGCCTGGGTCGTGTTCATTTTGCACCCTAATTTCGTATCCTCCAAGGGTTAGATTTAACCGTGTCATTCCCTTGATTTTAGGAGATAATCACGGTGGTTTAAATGATAAGATCTGAGCCATTATGGCTAAGGATTTTTCCCATAATCATGCGTTATATTATGTAGGTGGCCTATTTTACCTAAGGGATACTGAGGCCGACCTACGTCGAGTCCCTTAGGTTGTTGTGGCCCGAACAGCACTGGCTGGGCTCCGTTGTGCCCTAAACGATCTGTGGTGGACTGAGAAGCTAGCCAAGCTGACCTCCCACCTATGGTTTAGGTCTACCCTAAGGCTAAGGTGGGGCTCTTGGCCCATAATTTTATTTTCTCTGTCTTCATTGATTACTTGATGATGTAGGGGTGGCACGTGGCGAGGTGCTAGTCCGACCTCCGTCATAAGCCATGTAGATCAAGATGAGCTCTTGAGATCAGTTTAGATCTTTCAAAGATGTAGCTCTCGTGTGTCTAGACTTGTAGATTCTTATCCTGCCAGCTGGAAGAATTTAGTCATGACGCTGTCATAACTGACCCGTAAGTTGAGGCGTTTACACTCACTCGTTTGAAGTGGGATGGTTTCCATGGCGTGTTTGGGGTTTATAACCCCCCTTCATATAAATCGTTTCCTACTACCACTGCTATTAATTCAGAAGATTAAGGTTCTTTCACTGATTGCTCTTCTTTTCAAACTTATCTCCGACTCTTTTACAAGTAAGCCCCTTTTCCGTTTTCTATTGCATTTTTAATTCTGCTCGTGTCCGATTCTATTGAATCAATAGACAAATTATTTTTCATTCCCGTAACCCTAAAAGCTCAGATGGCCTCTAGGGCATTCATAGGTAGTGAGGGTATAAACTTCATCCTTTCTGAGGACGGGATCACCAAAATCTTTGCAATGAATGTTGGGTAGATAGGATGAGGTACACCCCCAACTACCTGCCGAACCCCATAATTTTGCACATCTGCTGCTGGAGGGTTACTTCGCAATTTAGAGGGAACAACTTGAAGCCGGACTGAGTTTTTCTCCATGCCCGGCCTATTTGGCCGTATTGTGTTACTACGGGCTCGGTACTGCCTAAATAGCCCTCAATGGGGTCAGGGCCATTATAGGGTTTGCCGTCTGGTGCCGGATGCTCGGAATCAAGTTCATTGTGAACTTGTACAGATCTTTCAATCAGCACAAAAAGGTGAAGGAGTCTCCCGGGTGGTACGACTTTCCACGCCAAGCTGGCCCCTTGAAGAACATTCTGACTATCTCCATGGAGAAATACTCCCACAAACGGATGAAAGAGAGGTTCGTCTTTGTTCATCACATCAGACGACCTGAGCTAGGTCAATAGAACTCCGTGTAGATTTCCAAAGATGTCTGCCCCACTACTATTAGCGAGGATATCATAAAAGGCATCAGGGTGTCTAGGATTACCCTAGACGTTAAGGAATTTGCATCTGAGTTGATCACCGCTGCTCGGTTAGCTGATGCTGGGCCCAGTCCTTATGTGGCCCTTTGTGCTAAAGAGAGGGATACTTGTAGAGCTTTCCTTGTTTTATCTCGCACTTTCCCTTTGCATTTGTGTTTGTCTTTATTTTGACTAATCATGCTTCTATTTTGTTTGCTTGTAGTGGCAGATTTCGCTACACTACAAGTCGGTGCCGAAGCTGAAGAGGCTTAAGAGAGTCAGCCTGATGAAGTCTATATGTTGAGAGGAATGCATGTATTGATGCTCCTCTGGCCCGATCATTGGGCACAACTCAAAAAACTGCTGGAGCTCAGCCATCGGCTGAGCACTATCATGATGCAACAACTCTATCCACCTTGCACTCTATATCAATGGAGGATGCCGACTTTGCTACACTGGATGGCTCTGGTCTAGAGGAAGAAGGTGGCCAAATTCAAAGGAAAGGCTGATCTGGGGTTGCTATAAAACTCCATGTGGGTAGGCCCAGGAAGATAAACTGATCTGGAGCTCTTCCTGATGAGGCCATAGACCAATCCAGTCAGAAGGAAAATGCCGCTTCCGAATAAGAGCGGATCTCTGAGATGGCCGATGAGGACTGGCTGGAGTTGGCTTCAAGGCCATGGAATACGTGAGTTTTATCTTTCTCTATTTGTACTTTACACTATACTTTGATAGGGTTTTTATTTTTGCTATTTTGGCATTCAAGGAACCTAGGTTGTCTAGGAAGTTTTCCAGAGGCTGGGCAAGTCTTCAGTCGCTACTGACGGCCTAAAAAAGAAGGTCGCCGACCTACGGCAGACCCGGGAGAAGCTTAAGGCTTATGTTGAGTCTAACGACAAGGAGATCAAGGCTCTCCAGAACAATAACCCTAGGCTTGAGAGTCTGGGCTTAAGGCCACAGAGGACAAGCTTGCCGAGGAGAGGAACATGATGGAGTAGGTCATGGCCAAGTTTCGAGCTGAAAAGGCCGAGCTTGAAGCTGCTGTTCCAGTTCAGATTGCTGAGGCATGAGTTCTCTTAGGATTTGAAGCTGCTACTCACCATGATCCTGAACCACGGTTATACTTTAGGTATGAATAAGGCAAAAGTTTATATTGCTAACTTTTCCATGGATGGTGTGGCCATCCAAGCTATCTATAACCATGACATGGGCTCCATCTATGACAGTCGCCTGAAAGACTTCAAGGATGGAGTGGACATTGTGTCCAAGTATTTTCGCCCTGTTGCAACTCCTTCATCCACGTTTGCTGGGTCAGGGCCTTCTACTTCAGCTGCCCCTACTTCGGCTCTTGCTTCTTTAGAGCCACAACAAAGTCCAGCCCCAAATTCTTAGATTAGTAGGCTTGTGGACTGTTAAGGGTAATTTTGTACGTTTTTGATGACGTGGTCAATCAGGTTATAATAAAATACTCGACCACCATAAACCAATACTAGCAAGAGGACTAGGCCCATCGTAGTATAGCTATAGTGAATCAAGGTCGATCCCACAGGGAACCAATTGTGGATCATCTTATATACAAACAATTAATTAAACATGTCAAGGACATAGAGGCGGTCTCGACCAACACAAGACAAGAAAGGTAAAGACACGACTCAACACAACGTAATTAACCTCCCCAATTATAGTCTTTATCGTTGGACCTAGATAATTTATATAATAAACCGAACTTATTAACTATCAATCCGTTTGTATCTATTTTAGATTGGCTACGGGAGTCATCCTCTTTAACTTGACTTAGCACCGGTAGGTCACTAGATCAACGTGATATTGTTACGTGACTTCGCCTTTTAGTGCCTCCATCTCATATAACTCACACGCTTTAATTTCTAAGGATGCCGATATTGACCGTACACCTCGTGATGCGAGCAACATTCCTATGGTTAGGCGTATTTCTAAACGATTACTCAAGCTCTCGTCCAACTAGCAATTACCAAGTTATAGTCTCATGCTAATCTACGACGTGACGTATAAGCGGTGCATGCAATTCCCAAATATAAACCTACCTAGATAACGCTGAACGTCCAAGATCAATTCATAAGCCTACCTAAGAGTTTTATATCGGTATTTCCTTTTACACGCTTTTAATTAAACTAAGCGAGTAACGTAGCCATAGCCATACCTCTTTGAGATAATAAATTCTATTAAGTTAACCTAACCATAAAGACGTGGCTATTTAACGGATGAAAACAGGCTCGGTCGACCGAATAGGTGGGCTCGGTCGACCGAGTGAACTCATTCGGTCACCCGAATCAATTTCGTCCCAGTTATATCCTCTGAACATATCTCTCGGCGTTTCATCATACGTGATGTAGTTAAACAAGAACTCGTAAGGCATTCATATAAAGTAACATAGATACACATTAATTAAACAATGCAGATTCATGAATAAATACTAAGTGTATGACGTAGGTATGGGATCCTCATAGACAAGGTGTCGCCACATCCATAACGACATAACCTAGATCTACATCATCTAGCTATGAATTAACTAACTCAAACAATAAAGCATAATTGGGGGAATTAATTACTTAAAAGAAAAGAATGAAAAATAATGGCTTACATATTGCAGCCTTTAAATTGTCGAAACCTTCAATCTACTTATGCTACATTGTATTAAAATATCAAAGTAGAATTATATTCTAAAGTATGAAAGGTGTGTTTTACAATTGCTCATCATAGTTTGCTTATATAGGAGTTTCAAATTTACTTAGGAAGGATCTAGAGGATAAACACGATTAAAGTCGAAACCGCCCACGACCGAGGCTCGGTCAACCGAAGGAAGCACTCGGTCGATCGAGCATGAGGCTCGGTCGACCGAACCTGGATTTTCCAAGTTCTCCACGTTTTCCTCGTCTGCGCTTGCTCCCCACTCCACGCCGTGGCGATCGATTACTTCTTTTGTTTAATGCTCCGATTTTCTTCCTTTATCATCTTGAGATCATTGATTAATTAACATTAATCCTCCCGATTTGTTGTGATCTGCAAAATCAATAATTATCGCACAATAAATCGGCTTTAAATAATAAAAACGGCTAAATACCAAATATCATATTAATAATCACTTAACATTAAATAATAAATATAAACGTGTGATTTAATATAAAATATATATTATTAATCTCGATTTTAGGTCAACGTTGATGACTTTTACGGGTATAATTTGACCTTCATCAACTACACTTAGACTTTGATCGTCTCGAACAAAGCATCAATAAGTCATTTCCCAAGACAACATTTCCCATGGTCAGGTCATACTTACGCAAGAAGCTCAAGTCAACTCATACTAGTCATGCTCATAAGATATCCATTATTCACTACTCACTATGAATCGAAGTGATGTGTGCATGTGCATTTAGTTTTATATATTCGTAGCAAGATTAGAGTTTATGCTAACTTCGCAATCTCAACCTACCAACCTCAGCATTCATACTTCTTATGCCTCGCAATGGTTAGAGCACTAGAGCAATAAGCAAGAGCGTATCTATAGGGTTTTTGGACTTGGAGACCGAGTACTACTCAAAGCCTCTTAAAGAGTTGAATATTCTTTCCATATCTTCATATTTTTCAAATACAATCAATCTCAAGGAAGAAAACTTTTTAGAGTATCCCCCTTTCTTAGATCATGTATAGCATCGAATATTACCACAAGCGCGGGGCTACTTTGGTAATGTTACTACAAGCCCAGTGTCTAACATTTTGCTAAAACACAGGTACGTCTCAAGCTTATTACTCTTCTTTTGTTGGCAAGAAGATAAGAATACATCAGCCAATAAGTATCGACACAAAGTTTACATAACCAATCATCTATACAATGTACACATACTTTCTTCAGTTATTATGATTTGCGCGGTATACTCGATTCACAGATTGAGTAATTGAATAATAAATAACTACTTGCAAAAACGGGCATGAATATCCTTAAATTTACTTAACATAAGTATAAAATGATCGCGTACTCATGAAACTTGGTTCCTTTCCTATCAATTCTTAGCTAGAACTCGCAATTCTAAGTGTACGAGATACCCTAATATGGTATTTATTCAATTTTTTCAATCATGTGCCGTTTCATTCAATTTTCCATTATAACATAACATGGCTAAGTCTCCTACCCCCACTTAAACATGGCATTGTCCTCAATGACAAAAATAAATGAGAAGTTAAGAAAAGACTTAGCTCTGAAACGGCTTTCAAGTAAAGGAAAAGATCGGAGTAAATTTCAAAGACATTGTGGAGAAGCAAGTGGAAACTCAGATAAGGCAGACAAACTCCACGAAACCGTTAATAACACCATGTCTATGGAAGTTATAAAATAATGTGGCGATAATGAGGTATAAATACCTAAAAACAGTTTTAAGCCACTTTATTTTATACAACCAATGACAAGTGGAAACCAAAAGAAAAATACTAAATAGAAAGAAAAATAAACAAGCAACTAAAGATGGTGGTCTTCATCTACAACCTCCACCGCCTAAATATTCTTAAAACCGGGTGGAGAAGACAAAGATCAAAAAGCATAACCCCATGTGGGAAAACACGAGGGTGACTCAATCGAAATGTATTCAATCCAGGAAAAGAGAAACTCGGTAAGCTATAACAGATTGAATGCGACCTAGTGGCTAAAGATAAATCAAATACTTAGCGCAGAAACTTCTCGCTTGCATTGGATATCAACAACTTAGGGAGATGTAGCTACTCCTCGAAATTACTAATAACCCAATGTATCACGTAAAAGTCATAACCGTCATCAACCGGGTCGGATCGGTGTGATAGTTCAGAACAAAACTGATCATCTAGAAATGCCGGAATAGACGGAAAAAATGTGAAATTTAAAACTTCCGGTAGAAAGATAAGTTGTATTTTGATCGAACCAAAAACCTTTAAAATCTAGCTAGGGTCAGAGCTACACTTCCTCCAACTAGGATCATGAAAATCAAAATGATAAAAAATAATCATTAAAGCTTAGCAATATTTCAAATTCCGCAACACAAAGGTATTTTGTAAACAAAATGGAGGTTGAGAGTATGATGGGTTTAGAAAAAGATACACATAAGGTTGGGAAGAAAAGATAAAGGGTGGGTAAGAAATTGTGTTTATGGGTGGGTTGAATGGAGATTGATACTCCAGTTAAGGCATTGAGATTGGGTGGGAGAGTGAAACAGATGGAAAGAAAGAGAGCGATGAAAGAATGGTTAGAAATGTGAACTTTAAAGGCGATTGGTGAGAGAATCGAAAATTTTGAAGGTGAAAAAGTGTAAAGGGAAAGATAAGGATAGTTGCAGAATGAATTGCGCACCACTTTGAATTTTCACTTGGATCACCATTCTAAAAGGTTTTTGAAGTTGGCGGAATTGTTCTTGTTCGCACTAAATCATTCTCTCGTTACATTTTCATTAATTCTCAAGATCTCTTAATGCTTCCATCTTAAGGTGGATTGCTAAATTTCTTTTCTTTAGCAATTTCTCGACTCTCCTCGCGAAAAAACTATTTCACGCGGCCTATATTGAGTAAAAAGTTTTGCACATCCTTAGCCCAATGGCCATCGAACACGGCAAAATAAAAACCTCAACATATTTCACGTTACTTTTATTTGACTCAAAGAAAACAAAACCTATAATCCTAAAAAGAAATCCTAAGGGTTTTAAAGAAATAGTTCTGAGTTTAAAGTCCTCAGATCGACTTTCCAAAAGTATCCTTGTCAGTTATCATTCTTGGATTGCCAGACTTTGACCCTTCGAGTATTATATGAGGTGGGCTTGTCGCTTTTGCGGATTAATACTTTTCCTTTGGTTGTGAGACCTAGGAAACGACATTTATCCATACCATTTATCCAAAGCTCTTACCTCGGCTCTTGTTTTAGGAATTAGCGAATTCTAAGAAACTCGGTCAAATTACGGTTTTGGCCTTGACAATAAGAAACAATGAATCAAAGTACTCGAATAAGGTCGGTTATGTAGGCAAGCCTCGCCGTCTTATTCGTTGGAACATATGTGACGATTCGCCAGCCAATCCGTCAAGATAAGCCCGTTTAGCCCGAAGGCTTATCGGCTATGCTAAGTCTTGTTGAACTGGCAGAACGTACATCACACGTGGAGGGAGTTGATTGAGCGGCTCGGTTGAACTCGCCCAACCATGGGTAAACCATTTCCGAACCTCTGTACAAAGATTCTTCGATTTCTAAATTGTCACCCAAAGTGTAATCTCGTTTTTGTTTAAGGTGGGTTCACCGAGAAGCCATCACCATAAACATCAACGAAAGCCGAAGATTGCGTTCTTTCAAAACTCAACGTCTTCTTGAGATTGCGAATGCTTAAACTACACAATTTGTTGCTCCTATGGCCAGTAGAAGCAATTTCATGCATAGGACCATGAGATTTTAACAGAACTACGGGGAACTCTTTATTCACTACTTCCCTCAACTACTACATGTTTCCCTACACCCTCTAGATGAGATAGATTTGGGGGCAGAACCTTCCACACTAATAAAATTATTCTTACAAACCAACTCCGGGCTAAGATTCTTACTAAGATTCATGTATAGGCTAACTTATGCTCAAAAAACCAAAAGGTAATAAAACATAAGCAAAAAAAGGTAGTACCTTGCCTTCAACATTGTACCACGAAGAATTTAAGCCTTTAAAAAAATTTCCGGAGCCATCTTGGTGCTTTAAAGGTATTGCTTCCATTGCTTTTCCCACTTTAGATTCGTAGCTCCACATGTTTGTTTGGGTTATTTTCTCGCGCCCTTGAAAATTAATGACCGCAGATTATTGCTTCCCTGGTTTCGCAAACGTAAGAAAAACAAAAGCAGACCGTGGGCGATTTTAACATGGTTTCCCATGCCGCTATCGACTCTACGGATTAAACATACGGGGATAAACAGACACGCGAAAATTCCGCACTCGAAAAACACAAATCGAAACCGTAAATGCGAGCGAGACAAAACAAAATTTTTATAAGTGCTCGGTCGACCGAATGAGGTCTCTCGATCGACCGAATAAATTTTTTTAATTTTTTTTTAATTGGAATTTTCAGACAGAGCGATAAACCAGAGGGACTCAAAACGTAAAAAATGCACTTCAAAACGAAAACTCGACATGAATAAAAATTATTTATATATAAAATTGACCGTTGGTTCCCGGCAACGGCGCCAAAAACTTGATGACGTGGTCAATCGGGTTATAATAAAATACTCGACCACCATAAACCAATACTAGCAAGAGGACTAGGCCCATCGTAGTATAGCTATAGTGAATCAAGGTCGATCCCACAGGAACCAATTGTGGATCATCTTATATACAAACAATTAATTAAACATGTCAAGGACATAGAGGCGGTCTACGACCAACACAAGACAAGAAAGGTAAAGACACGACTCAACACAACGTAATTAACCTCCCCAATTATAGTCTTTATCGTTGGACCTAGATAATTTATATAATAAATCGAACTTATTAACTATCAATCCGTTTGTATCTATTTTAGATTGGCTACGGGAGTCATCCTCTTTAATTTGACTTAGCACCGGTAGTCACTAGATCACCGTGATATTGTTACGTGACTTCGCCTTTTAGTGCCTCCATCTCATATAACTCACACGCTATTTAACTCTAAGGATGCCGATATTGACCGTACACCTCGTGCAGCAACATTCCTATGGTTAGGCGTATTTCCTAAACGATTACTCAAGCTCTCGTCCAACTAGCAATTACCAAGTTATAGTCTCATGCTAATCTACGACGTGCGTATAAGCGGTGCATGCAATTCCCAAATATAAACCTACCTAGATAACGCTTGAACGTCCAAGATCAATTCATAAGCCTACCTAAGAGATTTATATCGGTATTTCCTTTTACACGCTTTAATTAAACTAAGCGAGTAACGTAGCCATAGCCATACCTACCGAGATAATAAATTCTATTAAGTTAACCTAACCATAAAGACGTGGCTATTTAACGGATGAAAGCAGGCTCGGTCGACCGAATAGGTGGGCTCGGTCGACCGAGTGAACTCATTCGGTCACCCGAATCAATTTCGTCCCCAGTTACATCCCCGAACATATCTCTCGGCGTTTCATCATACGAGCAGTTAAGCAAAGAACTCGTAAGGCATTCATATAAACTAACATAGATACACATTAATTAAACAATGCAGATTCATGAATAAATACTAAGTGTATGACGTAGGGTATGGGATCCTCATAGACAAGGTGTCGCCACATCCATAACGACATAACCTAGATCTACATCATCTAGCTATGAATTAACTAACTCAAACAATAAAGCATAATTGGGGGGAATTAATTACTTAAAAGAAAAGAAACAGAAAATAATGGCTTACATATTGCAGCCTTTAAATTGCTGGAAACCTTCAATCTACTTATGCTACATTGTATTAAAATATCAAAGTAGAATTATATTCTAAAGTATGAAAGGTGTGTTTTACAATTGCTCATAGCTGTTGCTTATATAGAGTTTCAAATTGACTTAGGAAGGATCTAGAGGATAAACACGATTAAAGTCGAAACCGCCACGACTGGATGCTCGGTCAACCGAAGGAAGCACTCGGTCGACCGAAGCATGAGGCTCGGTCGACCGAACCTGGATTTTCCAAGTTCTCCACGTTTTCCTCGTCTGCCTTGCTCCCCACTCCACGCTTCGTGCTGATCTGATTACTTCTTTTGTTTAATGCTCCGATTTTCTTCCTTTATCATCTTGAGATCATTGATTAATTAACATTAATCCTCCCGATTTGTTGTGATCTGCAAAATCAATAATTATCGCACAATAAATCGGCTTTAAATAATAAAAACGGCTAAATACCAAATATCATATTAATAATCACTTAACATTAAATAATAAATATAAACGTGTGATTTAATATAAAATATATATTATTAATCTCGATTTTAGGTCAACGTTGATGACTTTTACGGGTATAATTTGACCTTCATCAACTACCCCCCACTTAGACTTTGATCGTCCCGAACAAAGCATCAATAAGTCATTTCCCAAGACAACATTTCCCATGGTCGGTCATACTTACGCAAGAAGCTCAAGTCAACTCATACTAGTCATGCTCATAAGATATCCATTATTCACTACTCACTATGAATCAGTGATGTGTGCATGTGCATTTAGTTTTATATATTCGTAGCAAGATTAGAGTTTATGCTAACTTCGCAATCTCAACCTACCAACCTCAGCATTCATACTTCTTATGCCTCGCAATGGTTAGAGCACTAGAGCAATAAGCAAGAGCGTATCTATAGGGTTTTTGGACTTGGAGACCGAGTACTACTCAAAGCCTCTTAAAGAGTTGAATATTCTTTTCATATCTTCATATTTTTCAAATACTATCAATCTCAAGGAAGAAAACTTTTTAGAGTATCCCCCTTTCTTAGATCATGTATAGCATCGAATATTACCACAAGCGCGGGGCTACTTTGGTAATGTTACTACAAGCCCAGTGTCTAACATTTTGCTAAAACACAGGTACGTCTCAAGCTTATTACTCTGCTTTTGTTGGCAAGAAGATAAGAATACATCAGCCAATAAGTATCGACACTAAGTTTACATAACCAATCATCTATACAATGTACACATACTTTCTTCAGTTATTATGATTTGCGCGGTATACTCGATTCACAGATTGAGTAATTGAATAATAAATAACTACTTGCAAAAACGGGCATGAATATCCTTAAATTTACTTAACATAAGTATAAAATGATCGCGTACTCATGAAACTTGGTTCCTTTCCTATCAATTCTTAGCTAGGAACTCGCAATTCTAAGGGTACGAGATATCCTAATATGGTATTTATTCAATTTTTTCAATCATGTGCCGTTTCATTCAATTTTCCATTATAACATAACATGGCTAAGTCTCCTACCCCCTACTTAAACATGGCATTGTCCTCAATGACAAAAATAAATGAGAAGTTAAGAAAAAGACTTAGCTCTGGAAACGGCTTTCAAGTAAAGGAAAAAGATCGGAGTAAATTTCAGCACATTGTGGAGAAGCAAGTGGAAACCTGTATAAGCAGACAAACTCCACGAAACCGTTAATAACACCATGTCTATGGAAGTTATAAAATAATGTGGCAGTAATGAGGTATAAATACCTAAAAACAGTTTAAGCCACTTTATTTTATACAACCAATGACAAGGGAAAACCAAAAGAAAAATACTAAATAGAAAGAAAAATAAACAAGCAACTAAAGATGGTGGTCTTCATCTACAACCTCCACCGCCTAAATATTCTTAAAACCGGGTGGAGAAGACAAAGATCAAAAAGCATAACCCCATGTGGGAAAACACGAGGTGACTCAATCGAAATGTATTCAATCCAGAAAAGAGAAACTCGGTAAGGTATAATGTAGTTGAATGCGACCTGGTGGCTAAAGATAAATCAAATACTTAGCGCGAAACTTCTCGCTTGCATTGGATATCAACAACTTAGGAGATGTAGCTACTCCTCGAAATTACTAATAACCCAATGTATCACGTAAAAGTCATAACCGTCATCAACCGGTCGGATCGGTGTGATAGTTCGTAACAAAACCGATCATCTAGAAATGCCGGAATAGACGGAAAAATGTGAAATTTAAAACTTCCGGTAGAAAGATAAGTTGTATTTTGATCGAACCAAAACCTTTAAAATCTAGCTAGGGTCAGAGCTACACTTCCTCCAACTAGGATCATGAAAATCAAAATGATAAAAAATAATCATTAAAGCTTAGCAATATTTCAAATTCCGCAACACAAAGGTATTTTGTAAACAAAATGGAGGTTGAGAGTATGATGGGTTTAGAAAAAGATACACATAAGGTTGGGAAGAAAAGATAAAGGGTGGGTAAGAAATTGTGTTTATGGGTGGGTTGAATGGAGATTGATACTCCAGTTAAGGCATTGAGATTGGGTGGGAGAGTGAAACAGATGGAAAGAAAGAGAGGCGATGAAAGAATGGTTAGAAATGTGAACTTTGGGGCAGATTGGTGAGAGAATCGAAAAGTTTGAAGGTGAAAAAGTGTAAAGGGAAAGATAAGGATAGTTGCAGAATGAATTGCGCACCACTTTGAATTTTCACTTGGATCACCATTCTAAAAGGTTTTTGAAGTTGGCCAAAATTGTTCTTGTTCGCACCAATCATTCTCTGTTACATTTTCATTAATTCTCAAGCTCTCTTAATGCTTCCATCTTAAGGTGGATTGCTAAATTTCTTTTTCTTTAGCAATTTCTCGACTCTCCTGCGAAACTCTATTTCACGCGGCCTATATTGAGTAAAAAAGTTTTGCACATCCTTAGCCCAATGGCCATCGGAACACGGCAAAATTAAAAACCTCAACATATTTCACGTTACTTTTATTTGACTCAAAGAAAACAAAACCTATAATCCTAAAAAGAAATCCTAAGGGTTTTAAAGAAATAGTTCTGAGTTTAAAGTCCTCAGATCGACTTTCCAAAAGTATCCTTGTCAGTTATCATTCTTGGATCGCCAGACTTTGACCCTTCGAGCATTATATGAGGTGGGCTTGTCGCTTTTGCGGATTAATACTTTTCCTTTGGTTGTGAGACCTAGAAACGACATTTATCCATACCATTTATCCAAAGCTCTTACCTCGGCTCTTGTTTTAGGAATTAGCGAATTCTAAGAAACTCGGTCAAATTACGGTTTTGGCCTTGACAATAAGAAACAATGAATCAAAGTACTCGAATAAGGTCGGTTATGTAGGCAAGCCTACGCCGTCTTATTCGTTGGAACATATGTGATGATTCGAGGCCAATCCGTCAAGATAAGCCCCGTTTAGCCCGAAGGCTTATCGGCTATGCTAAGTCTTGTTGAATGGCCATAACGTATATCACACGTGGAGGGAGTTGATTGAGCGGCTCGGTTGAACTCGCCAACCATGGGTAAACCATTTCCGAACCTCTCAGTACAAAGATTCTTCGATTTCTAAATTGTCACCCAAAGTGTAATCTCGCTTTTGTTTAAGGTGGGTTCACCGAGAAGCCATCACCATAAACATCAACGAAAGCCGAAGATTGCGTTCTTTCAAAACTCAACGCCTTCTTGAGATTGCGAATGCTTAAACTACACAATTTGTTGCTCCTATGGCCAGTAGAAGCAATTTCATGCATAGGACCATGAGATTTTAACAGAACTACGGGGAACTCTTTATTCACTGCTTCCCTCAACTACTACATGTTTCCCTACACCCTCTAGATGAGATAGATTTGGGGGCAGAACCTTCCACACTAATAAAATTATTCTTACAAACCAACTCCGGGCTAAGATTCTTACTAAGATTCATGTATAGGCTAACTTATGCTCAAAAAACCAAAAGGTAATAAAACATAAGCAAAAAAAGGTAGTACCTTGCCTTCAACATTGTACCACGAAGAATTTAAGCCTTTAAAATTTTTTCCGGAGCCATCTTGGTGCTTTAAAGGTATTGCTTCCATTGCTTTTCCCACTTTAGATTCGTAGCTCCACATGTTTGCTTTGGGTTATTTTCTCGTAGCTTTGAAAATTCTTGACACGATTATTGCTTCCCTGGTTTTCGCAAATGGAAGAAAAACAAAAGCAGACCGTGGATCGATTTTAATATGGTTTCCCATGCCGCTATCAGACCTACGGATTAAACATACGAGGATAAACAGACACGCGAAATTCCAGACTCGAAAAACACAAATCAGAAACCGTGTAAACAGAACAGGACAAAACAAATTTTTTATAAGTGCTCGGTCGACCGAATGAGGTCTCTCGGTCGACCGAATGAGGTCTCTCGGTCGACCGAATAAATATTTTTTTTTTTTTTTTTTAAGCTGGAATTTTCAGACAGAGCAGACAACCAGAGGGACTCAAAACGTAAAAAACAGACTCTAAAACAGAAAACTCGACATGAATAAAAATTATTTATATATAAAATTGACCGTTGGTTCCCCGGCAACGGCGCCAAAAACTTGATGACGTGGTCAATCAGGTTATAATAAAATACTCGACCACCATAAACCAATACTAGCAAGAGGACTAGGCCCATCGTAGTATAGCTATAGTGAATCAAGGTCGATCCCACAGGGAACCAATTGTGGATCATCTTATATACAAACAATTAATTAAACATGTCAAGGACATAGAGGCGGTCTACGACCAACACAAGACAAGAAAGGTAAAGACACGACTCAACACAACGTAATTAACCTCCCCAATTATAGTCTTTATCGTTGGACCTAGATAATTTATATAATAAACTGAACTTATTAACTATCAATCCGTTTGTATCTATTTTAGATTGGCTACGGGAGTCATCCTCTTTAACTTGACTTAGCACCGGTAGGTCACTAGATCACTGTGATATTGTTACGTGACTTCGCCTTTTAGTGCCTCCATCTCATATAACTCACACGCTTACGACTCTAAGGATGCCGATATTGACCGTACACCTCGTCCAGGCAACATTCCTATGGTTAGGCGTACTTCCTAAACGATTACTCAAGCTCTCGTCCAACTAGCAATTACCAAGTTATAGTCTCATGCTAATCTACGACGTACGTATAAGCAGGTGCATGCAATTCCCAAATATAAACCTACCTGATAACGCCGAACGTCCAAAGATCAATTCATAAGCCTACCTAAGAGTTTTATATCGGTATTTCCTTTTTACACATTTTAATTAAACTAAGCGAGTAACGTAGCCATAGCCATACCTACTGAGATAATAAATTCTATTAAGTTAACCTAACCATAAAGACGTGGCTATTTAACGGATGAAAACAGGGGGCTCGGTCGACCGAATAGGTGGGCTCGGTCGACCGAGTGAACTCATTCGGTCACCCGAATCAATTTCGTCCCCAGTTTACATCCCCTCAACATATCTCTCGGCGTTTCATCATACGAATGCAGTTAAGCAAGAACTCGTAAGGCATTCATATAAAGTAACATAGATACACATTAATTAAACAATGCAGATTCATGAATAAATACTAAGTGTATGACGTAGGGTATGGGATCCTCATAGACAAGGTGTCGCCACATCCATAACGACATAACCTAGATCTACATCATCTAGCTATGAATTAACTAACTCAAACAATAAAGCATAATTGGGGGAATTAATTACTTAAAAGAAAAGAAATGTAAAATAATGGCTTACATATTGCAAACCTTTAAATTGTTTGAAACCTTCAATCTACTTATGCTACATTGTATTAAAATATCAAAGTAGAATTATATTCTAAAGTATGAAAGGTGTGTTTTACAATTGCTCATAGTTTGTTGCTTATATAGGAGTTTCAAATTTACTTAGGAAGGATCTAGAGGATAAACACGATTAAAGTCGAAAACCGCCCACGACCGCAGGCTCGGTCAACGAAGGAAGCACTCGGTCGACGAAGCATGAGGCTCGGTCGACCGAACCTGGATTTTCCAAGTTCTCCACGCTTTCCTCGTCTGCGCTTTGCTCCCCACTCCACGCTTCGTCTTGATCGATTACTTCTTTTGTTTAATGCTCCGATTTTCTTCCTTTATCATCTTGAGATCATTGATTAATTAACATTAATCCTCCCGATTTGTTGTGATCTGCAAAATCAATAATTATCGCACAATAAATCGGCTTTAAATAATAAAAACGGCTAAATACCAAATATCATATTAATAATCACTTAACATTAAATAATAAATATAAACGTGTGATTTAATATAAAATATATATTATTAATCTCGATTTTAGGTCAACGTTGATGACTTTTACGGGTATAATTTGACCTTCATCAGTTTTATAAGGATATATTTTATGTCAATTTCCCCCATATCTGGATGTTTTCATAGAAATCGAGCTTTATAATTGAAATATTGAGCAAGTGGTGTTTTCAATAGTTAAATTGCAAAACGTAACGAATTATGTGCTTAAATTGTGATTTTATATTATTTTGGAATATTGTTATGCTTTGGTATGTTTTTCCTACATTGTAGATACACATTGTTGATGGAAAAGATGATCTTTAAAGAGATAAATTCGAGTGGAAAGGAATCAATCAGATTTATGAAAGAATAGAGGATATAAGGAAAGAAATCAAGTGTTGAACCAGCTGGACTGGCGTCCAGATTCATCAAACTGGCATCTAGTAGGACGGGCGTTTGACATGCTGGACGAGCGTCCAAGAGGAGCTTTTACATTCAGGATGTTCAGATTTTCAGTGGACTGGCGTCCAAAATTGCATAGGACGGGCGTCTGACGAAGACTCGGCCCGACTCGAAATTTCAACGCATCTGGACGGGCGTCAGCATGCAGCAGACGGGCGTCCACGGCCGACTTAAGCATAGCCGACTTATTTTCTTATAAATACCAGCTGCGCCCCAACCCTAAATAACATCAGATTTTTCATACACAAAATACACTCACTAGCCGCACTTTCTGAGGGTCTCAAGGCCGTGCTCGGGTGATCCGGGTTAGATTAGGATGCTTTTCTTTTCGTTTGTTGATTCATGGAGATCATCCATTGTACCAAACTATGTGAGTTTATCTTTTAATTGATTCAATCCTTTGTTTATTCTTATGATCTTTGATTTGTTTTGTATCTCTCTATGATTTAGGAGGCTATTGTGTGACTAGATCGAGAGATTGGTTGCTAATCGTTGTCTAACGTTGATGAGAGTCGTTGTTAGGCTAGATCACCATAGAAAGATAGGATCTTTAATCGTTAATTCGTGACAAATTAATTGGTTAATTATCTAGGTTGCTAGATTCTAAAATACGGGAGTTAACTTGAATCTACACCTTCGTTTTGTATGGAAATTGGTCTCAACATTCGAGAGAGGAGAGATCGATAATTGAATTCACTAAGGAATTAGGAATTCATAGCTTGAGAAACGGATTCACTAAGGAATTAGGAGTTCGTATCTCGTGTAAAGGTGAAACCACAAAATTGAATTAAAATCATGAGATGAACTTGGATTGAAATCACTTAGTTTGTGCAATGTTTAATCCCATGTATCTTTAGTTTAGGTCGTTTTTATTATTCTTAGCTTAGGTTTATTTTTTTCTATGTGTTGTTATGTTTGTTCTTCCGTTTATTTGTTTTCGTAAGTAACAATTGAAAGGAATTAATATGATTAGATTCGACATCCCAATTCCCTGTGGATCGACCCCTTACTTATCCCGCTTTACTAGCAATTACCCGGTATTCGGCCGGTTAGGAGTTAGTTTTGCATATAGGTTAGGGTTTATAAATTGTTTTTGTTTAGTGATGCAAAAAACCATCCGAACATGGACTGATATTTTTATTTTTTTGAAATTTCCCAAAACATGTGACCTGCACAATTCTATAATATAAGCAGTATTTTGTTGTTTCCTTAACTTTTACTTTGAGAACTTTCTTTAAGTACTTCTTTGATCCGTAGTGGGGTATCCCACCCCCAGTATGTCATTGAATAACTTATAGTTTTTTGGATGGAATACTTAGTTGTATAGGTAGAGGTTGAGTCTGACCTGCGGACTTTAAGTTCTGTCATTTGTAAATTTACTAAGCCCAACCTGCGGTGCTCAGTTCGGTGTCTGTCCTGTAGACTGAATGATTTTTTTTACAAACTTGTTGAGTTTGACCTGTGTAGCTCAAGCTATGGTGTTTATCATGCTTACTTTAGCTGAGGCTTAATAAGTTTGGTTGTTGCAAATTTGTTGTTCTGTCCTACAGAGCTCAATTCAATGTCTGTCATATGGACTTAATTAATTGAGTCTGACCCGCAGACTTTGTTGAGTCCGACCTGTGTAGCTCAATTTGATGAGTTTGACCTGTAAACTTTGTTAAGTCCGACCTACGGAGCTCAAGATTTGGAGTCCGACCTGCATACTTAATTTTTTGAGTCTGACATGCAGACTTAATTTTTTGAGTCTGACCTGCATACTTAATTTTTTTAAATCTGATCTACAGACTTAATTAATTGAGTCTAACATGTAGACTAAATCATTTGAGTCTAATATGCGGACTTAATTATTTAAGTCTTTCTTGCAGACTTAATGAATTTGGCTGAGTCCGTCCTGCGGAGCTCAGTTTGTCTATCATGTAGACTTAATTAATTTGGTTGAGTCAGTCCTGCGAAGCTCAGTTTGTCTGTCCTGCAGACTTATGAAATTGACTGAGTCCGACCTATAGAGCTCATATTGTAATTCATGCTGAGTTAAAGAATTTTTGTTGAGTCCGACATGTGGAGCTCAGTTGCCTGTCATGCAGACTTATGAAATCGACCCACGGAGCTCAGTTTGTCAGTCATGCTGACTTAATGAATTTTTGCTTAGTCTGACCTACGGAGCATAGTTGTCTGTCTGGCAGAATTATGAAATTGACTAAGTCCGAACTGCGGTGCTCAATTTGTCAGTCCTACTGACTTATGAATTTTGGTTGAATCCGACACACGGAGCTCAGTTTTATCCTACAGAGTTATGAAGTTGACTGAGTTCAATCTGCGGAGCTCAGTTTGTCAGTCCTACTGACTTAATGAATTTCGTTTAGTCCGACCTGTGGAACTCAGTTGTCTATCGCGCAGACTTATAAAATTGACTGAGTCCGACCTGTGGAGCTCAGTTTGTCAGTCATGCTGACTTAATAAATTTTTGTTGAGTCTGACCTGCGGAGCTCAGTTGTCTGTCCTGCAGACTTATGAAATTCATCCATTACACGTTATGCACAATGGAGCAAATCAATATTATATTGAAATAAACTTGATAATAAGGGTGCAATAAATTAATCAGAGAGAAAAATTTGTTTGAAAAAACATAAATCTAGGACCTGTCCACGTCACCAGAGATCGGTCTTCTGGGTCTTTAGATCCGTCACAAGGGGTCCAGCTTGGGGACCTTAAATCCTTCAGGTCTGGAGAAACTCTTGATCTATTCTACAAAGGGTGAGAACTCATATGTGTGTTTCCCTGTGATAGCGTCTAGCTCTACTCTGGCCGCATCTTGTGCTTGAAGATTAAGCAGTTCTTCAAAATAAGGGGAGAGCGTGTGACATTTGTTGAAAAAGAATCCCTTAGATTTTTCCCCTGGACTACTGCATGGTTAGCAACCTATAAGCCCAGAGCAGCCATGGCTGCCAGTTGTTCTACCAGAGCTTGAAACTTATGGTGCTTGATTCAAAGCAATTTCTTGCCCTTGCTGAGGCTTGTTGGTGGTGGCGGGATCTAGTGCCACACCTCTAGTGTTTTGGCCACCATCCTGGGTGGTGTCACCTTGCGTATTCTTTGCCTTTCTTGGTGCCCTGGTGATTATCTTGAGAAAATTATTAGTATGAGGCCCTCCTTCTAGAGCCAATTGACAAAGCTGGATTTCATCTATTAATAAATCTAGGGCATTTTTTTTACCTAGTGACAATCTGAACAAGATCTGCAAGCTAAAAAAGATGTAAACATGGGGTGGTTTGTGTGATTTTTAGACTGAGACTGAGATGTTTAATCCCAAGTTGCCTACGTATCATGTGTATGAATCATTCCTTGAGAACAAATCCTTCAACTTATCACTATGATCACAATTCATTCTCAGATTTCTCTGATTCATTTGCTTGGTAACACTTCTTTAATGAGAATGTGAATTTACGAATTCACAAGTTTGATCAAACTTAGTGCTTGATGTAACTTTGATGCTCTATTTTCTTAGTTGATATTTCCTGAATATTTTCTATGAAGATCAAGGAGAAGGCTGGTGAAATTAACAGAGGTTTAGCACTTTGATTTTCTGAATAATCTTGTTTTGGTTCCTTTTTGTTAATGCCTTCAATTTATAGCCATGAATCCTTTGATTTTGAATTTCCCGTTCATTGGCAAATTAATGTGGATAATAATCCTTGATTTGTCTTGATTTGATTCTCCATGATTTCAGTGATCCGAATTTTCTTCGAACGTTCATTATAAAATCCGTTCTTGATTGATTCTACATTGAATGCTATGATTCACATATTTTCCACGTTTTCTGATAAAGTGTTGGAAGCTTACATGACTTAGTTGTCTTAGCTTTACTTCACTGAGTTGTTATCATGTCACTCTTCTGTCTTCACATTACTTCATTAGTTGAGTGACTGCTTTACTCTGCTGTCTTATTTTAGCTTCTTTGAAAGATACTTCTTTGATCACTTGGTTGCTATCACTTAGCTGTTGCTTCTCTGCTGGTTCTTATCAGCCAATAGAGATTTACTTCACTGATCCTTATTTTGGGTGAGATCAGTGTACGCCATATTCAAGAAAATTGAGTTTCATTACATGTATTATTTAGACTTACCCAAGGTCATCAAAGACTTCCTTGGTTGTAATACAGTCCATAAGATCTTCACTTCACTATGCTGGTGCCTTGGCTATCTTACTCAGCTGGTCTTCTGCTCTTCATTTCAATCAGCTGCCCTACTAGACTAGTACAGTGCTTGTCTGACTGAACTTATACAACATGTCAGACTTCTAAGTAAATACCTATACATTCAATTCTAACTTATATCAGGCTTGCTATAACCGCTAGCATGACCATCATCAAAACCATAAAATGTTCCTAACAATTTCCCCAATTTTTATGATGCCAAAACCATAATAAGCATGAACATAAGTAAAGTATGAAAATAAATTGAACAAACATGAAACCAGATTTTATTGTTCAACCATATAGGGAAAGAGATTTAATAGAATTGAAAAAATTATCACAACTACAAGTTCTTCAAATTTTCCTTGTACCTCTTGAACTTGGTAGTCTGAATCACTTCCATATCTATGAAATCCACCTCAGGAAACTTCCACTTCCATATTCCCAAGCAGTTGAGTGGGTTAGATTCACAAAGACTCCTATGTTGAATAACAAGTTGAAGTTAGGCATTGTCACATGTGCCTGTGGCTCCCCAAAGTGTTCCATCAGCCTTGCTTTAGCTACAGCAATGTGTGAGTCTTCCTTTTTCAGATCCTTGTACATTGTCCATTGCTGCTGAGATGGCAATTAGCACATAGGTTTAAAATACTTAGTAAAGTTGTTGAATTCCTCTTGTCCCTCAGCTGTCAAGTCCTCAGGTCCCTTAGATGTTAAGGGTACTGATTGATTTACTCTACTACTGGAGCCAGATGCTCCCTCAGCTACTCCTTCTCTATGAGATATATAATGTCACTTCAACTCATTATACATCTTGGCCATGTCAACCCTTAAATCATTATCCTGAAGTCTTAGCCATTCTACCCATGCTTCATCTTGTGACAAATTTGGATAAACACTGTCTCGGACTTGAAAGAACTCTCCGACACACCTTACCACATCTGCGTCTCTTTCTTCTTTGTTTCTGAAAGTGGGGGAGATTCTTCTTTAATGTCCTCTAGTACTAGAATATAAACCAGTAGAGTGTCTTCCAACATCACTACCCATTGGGTGACTTTGCCCACTACCTCTGTAGGTGCTTGATCTTCTTTGTGGTACAGATCCAGGCCTTTGTTGGTTGTCTGATATGTCTCTGTCATCATAAAGTCTTTTCTATATAGGGTAAGGAGGTTCATACCCTGCCCTTTCCCTTTCTTCCTGAATCCTCCTCTGCTGCTCATCAGCATGAGCTCTGATTCTAATCTCCCTATCTCTTGATTTTCTTTGCTCATCAGTGAGATGGGGTCTATTTCTTGATTCTGGCGTGTCAGTTTCTCCTTTTTTGGCAGCATCAGAGGGAAGTTGCAGCAAGACGTTGTTTGTTGTTTCTGCTTCTACAATCATGCTATCCAATTTAGACTCAATTGAGACTAGCATTTCCCTCCTTTCCATTTACTCTTTGAATAACATGGGAGTTTGTCCCTTGAAAAGGCTGACACAAGTTTAGAGGGGGATGAATAAACTTGTCACCAAAAACAGGATTCTTAAAAATAAATTAGGTTCCATTTTAAACTTGTGTGGAGTTAAGCTAACTGAGCTGAGTATAAGTCAAAATAAATTGTTCTCAAACTAAGTTAACCGGCAGCGGATTAAGTTTTATCCTTTTAACTCATCTTGTTGTATCTATTAAAAAGCTTATATGCAAAACTGAATTCTAGTGAATGTCAGATTGTGTTCTGTGTGAATAACAATCAGTTCTGTATGCTTGAACAAACAATATAAAATCAATTACTGAAAAATAAATGACAGTACGTAAATGCGTAAAGTAAAGTAAGTCAAAAAATTATAGAGGTTCCATGTGGGGTAATCATGTCAGTCCTCTCTTCCCCTGTGATGTAGGAGGAAAATTCCACTAGAACTTTTTGACATAGATCGGTTATAAAATGTCCTAAACTGATATTCCTTGGCTAGTCCCTAGCTTCGCTATCTAAGCAACTAAAGAACAGGTAGTATTGCTTCTACTTGTCCTTAGAGGGTTGAATTGCCTCTTCTCCACCTCCACCACAAACACAGTCTACCCTAACTGCAAAAACAACTGTCCTTGGCAAATCCTATACCGGATTACTTCACAGTCTCAACCTTCAATTAAATAAAAGTTGGGCTTCGAATCAAGTAAGTGATTCTTGCTTGTGGTTCCTTAGAGTGTTGATGTCTTGACGAGTTCTTTGTAGCTTGAAAACATAGAAGACTTCTTGATATTTATTTGTAAGCACGATGATGATAGAGAATTCTTGAATGCAAAGATGAACAGAACTTAGGCTCAATAATTCTTGAATTCTTGGTGTTTGATCCATGTTACTAAGTCCTCTATTTATAGTGCGTAATCCAACGTTCATCTTGTCTGAATTTGAATCCTTTTAGCTATCAACGGTTATATGTCAGATGTCAGTGACCGTTCTGACATGTTAGTCCATCATCCAATGTAAATGCTTGATTTCTAACGTTTTGATTTTCTTTCAGTTCTTGGATGCCTTCTCCTTTAAAACGAGTCTCTGAGAAATGTCAATTTTAAGCTTTATAAACTGAGTAGGTCAGTTTTCAGTCTTTAACTGATTTAGAGCATTGACTGAGTTTTTACTCTCCTTCCAAACTTAGTACTCTACCTTCATCTGATTTTTATTGACTTAATCATAGTACACTATAACACTTTAAGTAATCTAAGATATCATTGTCTTTATGTATCTTAGGTCTTCATACAAGATCCTTAAAGTCAGTTTAGGCCATCACAAACTTACCTGAATTCTAACGTTACAGTCTTGGCTTTTAGTCTTCATAAACTGAGTATGAACCCTCAGTTCTTTCTTCTTCAATAACTGAGTATGTGTCCCTCAACCTTCATAACTGAGTTTGTTCCCACAACCTTTAGATTCTAGATAAGCCAACTGAGTCTGTGTCCCTCGGCGAACTTACCTTCTTCAGTTCTGAGTATATCTCAGTTTCAGTTCTGAGTAACACTTTCAGTTTCTTGATGTGATATCAGTTTTTATACGATTTCCCGTATTCTATATGATTTCTAGTTTTCAGTTATACAACTCCCTGTCTATTACAGTACTTGTCTGATTAAACCTATACAAAGATCGGACTCTAATAAATTTTACACATTCATTTTGAGACATCTTTTAGTTGTTCACTATAACAGTTAGTTTCAACACTTCATTAATGAGGTGTAAACAAACAATTAAATAAATAAAGATGAATCATCATCAAAACTAAAATTTTATTTCTAATAATTCCCCCATTTTTTATGATGCCAAAACCCTTCTTAAAAGAAAGCTTAAAGATAAAAACAAAGTAAAACTGAAACTGGATTTATCATAGAATTCTCAAAAAATAGATCAAATTACATAACTGATTATAAAGTTAAAACATAAGCTATTAAGCTTGTTGTGTAACTCTGATAAACAGCCTTTCTTTAGCATACACTACAAGAAAATCTGTTTTTTATAAGGGGAATTTAATAAGGGGTCAAAATCTGGTTATTAAAAATACCTTTTAATAAGGGTTAAAACAATCTTATGAAAATGATGCAAATTTGATGAGGAACCCTTAATTCCCGTTATTGTTAATCACTTATCCCCTTATTATAATACACCTAAAATATTCCCCTTATTAATGCGTACCAATAAAATATTATTTTGAAATAATATAAAGAAAAAACATTAAAAACTTATTGAAAAGGCTGGCCTCTTTCCTTTTTCATTATCATTCTTCCACCCCGATTTTCTGCCAAAAACAAATTGCTCTCCGCCGCTCACCCTTCACGGAGCTAACTTTTTCGGAGATCATCAATCGAAAGCGCAACAGCTCGGCTAGCATCTTCGCCTCTTCGCCTCTCAACAACTTTTCTGGATGATTATTCAATTCTCTTTACGATTCTTCAATTTCCTTACTTTTACTGCTCGTTAACCCCCCTTATGGGTAAAAAGAAATAGTTTTCTGGTTGCGTTTTAGTACTGCTGTGGCCACAGAAGAAATCACTTCGAATCCGGTTTCTTTTATTAAGATCTGATGAAATCTACCGATGTGCTTGCTGGGACCAAGTGGCCGGCAAATTGGTCGGAAAATTTAAAATAGTCGCCGGAAATCACAAGTGTCTTGAAATTGATGTGTTTTGTTAAGTTACGGGACAAAAATCGATCAATAAGAATCGTATGAGACTAAAATTGATCATTCTCAAAGCTACTTTAATAATTTTGAAATTTTCCCCAAATTGTTGTACTAAAAATAGTATTTCAGTCATTTTTATTATTGAACAACCCAACCCGAACCCAAATCAAAATTATAGATAAGAAAGACATATTTTTGTATAGGTGTAAGAATACAGGATACATTTAACCCTAAATCATAACCTTCACTTTCCCTCCCGTTCCATTCCAAATCTCAGCCAAGTGAATCATTGGTGCTCTGCTCGACGACTTCTCATCTCATCCGGCGTCCGATGTCCAGCGTCCGGCGTCCGGCGTCCTGCATCCGTCATCTAGCTTCCGGCATCCGACATCCGACATCCGACATCCGACATCCGACATCCGACATCCGACATCCGGTGCTCTATTTCTCTAAGTTCAAGCACTCCGAAACTCTTTTATTACAGGCTAGTATGTTACCGTTTCGATTTCATGTTCTTTTGTTGGGATATTAACAGCAAATGCATCGATCTTTCACAAATCAATTAGATTAGCACTCGTTTGACTAGTTGTGCCTAAACCTTTAAATTCGGCTTGATTTTCACTGTAGACCATACGTCCTTTGATAAAGTAGATGACTTGAAGTGCATAGCTTGGTTTAAATGAGAAATTTGACTTATAATGGTGAAACTGGAGATATTTAGTCTGCAACAGTTTTGAATTTTATAGTGTTAATTAGATTAGCACTTGTTTGACTAGTTGTGCTTCAGCGTTTTGTGTGTGGTAATGCCTGCAGTAAATTAGGCTTTTGTGCTCCAGCAAATCAGTTTTCATGACCCAAAGGAGGGTGCAAGTTAGAATCTTTGGTTTATCTGAAAGGCATTATATTGGGTTTTGCAATCACCATTTATCAGGCTGAAGTTCTCTCATTGGTTTTAGGCTAGTTGGTATATTTGAAAGGGAGTTTTTATCACTTGAATTGGGAATAAATTTCGGTCCTGCTGCGACGTGTTCCTTTCTTGGACTTCCATTAGGTCACACTTCGTTTAGTGTGTCATGTAGTCTTGACTTTTTTGTGGGTGATGTGTGAGATGTTGGAAATGTATTGTTGCTGGACGGAATGTAGGTATGTCTTGTATGAGTAAGGTTCAAGTTATTTTGCATACTATCCCCATCATTCTACATTTTATTATAGTATTGTTCTATATTTGATCCATTTTCCAGATGTTTTTATCACCATGTGTTCTGTTTGGTAACAAGACCTAAATCTTTGTCACACAAAGCATGTCTGCATGATTGATTGATAAACTAATGGCATCACATGCTCTGATGGATTTTCATCTAACAGTAGAGTCTGATTGGTTGTCATAATTTGTTGATTTATATCTTCCTTTTTTGCATCCAGTACATTGTGGTCAAAAAACATCAATGAACACGGTTTTGTTGTTACCCGCCCCTTGTTAATTACCTTAGAGAATATTGATGTATTGGCGTTACTAATGTTCGATTTGGTCGTAATTGCCTTTTTCCTTCTTTTAGTTGGTCTTGACAGCAGCAGGTTTAGAGGCTGAAAAAATTATATATCTTCCCAGAAGAAAGTGAAAAGGAGCTGGACACGGGAGAATTAATGTATTCATCGCTGCTGATTATATTTCATGAGCACTTAACCCCGTTTGTTGTTATGTAATCACTAATTGATCGGATAAAAGGTACGTTACTAACTTCTTCTGTTTTTGCATTAAGCAATTACGATATATTCATCAATTGATCGATACTGAGTATGATGAAGTTCTATTTATTTTTACAGTGACTGCTGACTGCTATTTAATGTGGAAAGAGAGCTTTGCAGTATCTGGGCTTTATGGGAGATACCTGCTCAACTGAGCTATATGTAAGCTCTATTTATTTTTTCTCCCCTTTTATCTTGAATGTGGAGTGTAATGTTTACTTTTACATATAAAATGGAGCTTATCATGATGAGTTGGTTTTGTGGATTTTTATGATGTTTCAGAGTTTTAAGGTGAATTTGGTATTGACTGATTATTCTATGCCTGAGATAAGTGGCTATGAGCTGTAGTTCGCTTAAAAATGTTGACAATTTAGCGATGAACAATTGTTTGGGGCTTAATGTTATTCGAGCAAAAAGTTTGATTTGATGTTGATACGTAGCATTGTTGTCTAAATTTTATAGGACCTGTAGTTATTTGCTTCTCTAGATGTTCTGAGATTATAAGATTTTGGGTAGAGAGTACTTTAATTTGAATAGTTTTTGTGGTTGCTCTATATCTTTCAATTTTATTACATTTTATGCGTCTAAAAAAGATCAAGGTTAATGTGTGTGTGTTTCCCTTCATTTTCTGAATTGATGATAGCTAAGTAATGGAAGCAGTAAAGAGGTTGAAAATTTGAGTTATGAAGGACTTGTTCTGAAAAATATTTTATTGTTATCCAAAACCTGGATGAATGTTTCAGCAGTGCACTTGTAGACTCTACTTGTTTATTTCATTTTCTTTTGGGCCTGAATTGTTGAAACAGGGATCAATAGCTCTGAATGAAATTCCTAAGGTCATAATGTCCTAAGAGAATATCACGACTCGCATTGATAGGTAATATACCCCTAAGGTGTTTGTGTTTATGCTCCAATGTCTTGCAATCTGAAGATCTCTAACTTAAACCTTGTATAAATATGCATTTGGTAATCTTGAAATCCCTCTCAAGGTTCTGTATGTCATAGGTAGAAATATGTGATTTACTTCGGTTTTGTATGCAGTGTTTACTCTTTAATGTGACCTTATAGTCTGTCAATTAGATTTGTTGAAAGCAGTATGCTTTTCACTTTTCAGTGTCTACACCCCTTAATTCTGTTTGCTACTTTGCTGCAATTATCAGAGTGTATTAACTGTGCATGTACTCTTAGAGATATAATAAGTTACCTATGTTTATTAGAACCAAAATTGCGCTCTTTGTCCTGATGAATTATTTGTTGAAAGTTTGGTTGACTAATATGTTTTTTTTTTTTTCTCTCACGACAGGTGTGTGCAAGTGTGCCACCAGAGTTCGCAAACCTAAATGAGCTACAACTATGGAATGATATGTATGGAAGCAAACATTAAGCTATTTCATGTAGACATGAGAATGCCAACAAGTCTGGATGTACGTACCTAGAGGATCAGATCATGCAGCCCCATAAACATGTTTCAGATTTTATTTTATTTTATTTTCCTCTGGTTTTGATGCCTTGATATTAATGCAGATCATGGCTTCCCATCAGGAGATTGAAAAGATTGTGCGTGAACATAGGTATTGAAAAAATACTCTCAACCATCTACTGTGTTTATTCCTCGTAAACCTGAAGCTTCATAATATTGGTGAAAGTGTATCTATTTTTCCTATTTTCGGATATTACATTATAGTCTTTCTTCACTAATTATTGATGGAAGTTTGACTTTATGTAAAATATGTAAAGGTGGATGTTTGTATAGTACTGTGAGTGTACATGTTCTTGAATGCAGTTGCTATTGGCAATTTGTTATTGAATCCTGATTTTGCATTTTGTTGTTATTGAATCCTGATTAATGAGAGGAAAATAATCTATAATGAGGGGATGTTTTATTTTCATCAAATCGTAATTTAATAAGGGGTAAATGAATCTACAATAAGGGGTTATTTCTGTCATTAAATCACGATTTGTGAGGGGTAACTTACCTTATAATAAGGGTTTAGATTGTTATTAAAAATGATTTTTAATAACAGGAAAATACCATTATTAATGTCCGATATTATTAATAACGGGATTGAGTTTCCGTTATTGAATACCTTTACGCGGAGGTTTGTAATAAGGGGCCATAACAGAAATTTCCGTTATAAAAGGTTTTATGAGGAAATGGACAATTAATGACGGAAATCACTTTTATTAATAGCCGATTTTCTTGTAGTGATACAGCCTATATTCATCTTCTTTGGTTGTGTCTTCTTTGGAGAAATCTCTATTCTAGTCTACTTGGCTTGGTTGTTTCCATTTTCTCCATAAAGCTAACTTGGGAACATCATCATTGTTTTTGTAATAATCTTCAAATTCATCAATATCAATCTTCATTTGTTCTATCATTTCTTTCATTCCAAGTCTTTCTTCCATCCTTCTTATCTTTTTGTGTTCCATCATCTTATGTGAAAGATATTTGTCTGATTAGAAATATACCAGGGACTCTTCAAAAGATCTGTACTTGTATTTTGCTTTCACATGACTGTAATCTTTGTGAAATTTTATCCATAGATCACTTGTAAGAGCTGCCCTTTTGTCTCCTGGTTCTTTGTATTTCAAAATGAGCTCTTCTTCACTAAGTACTACTAGATCTCTGAAACTGAGCACTTCTTCTATGAATTTGAAATTGAGACTGACTTTCCTTTGTCATCTCTACGTTCTCTGAGTCTTTCTAGTTCAGCTTCTAGTTTCATCTTTTCTTCTTCTGCTTCCCCTTTTTGGCATCATACAACTGAGTGATTAACTCATGTATCTGTTTCTGGTCTTCCGCAATGCCTTTCTATGAAGTGAAGAGTTCTGAGAGCTGAGTCTCTAGACCATAAATTCTCTGATTTAAGTGTTATTCAGCTTGAGCACGAATCTCACAGTCTTCAAATGTTGTTATCTACAGTTTTTCCTTAAGCTGGAGAATCTTTGAAGCTGATTTTGATGTAACTTGCTTGATTTTGTCTAACTTTGAGTTCACAGTTACATCATTTTTCGTTCTGTAGTCCAAATATCTTGAGATACTTGACAAGAGATTGTTGTAATCTCCATTCTGAGTAAGTAACTCATTCAAAGTAGTATGTACATTATTCAGTTCTTCTACTGTAAGGAACTCAGTTGGATCTGTGTCTTCCTTGATTGTTGACTGAGTTTGATGATCCACAATAATCAGTTCTTGTCCAATATCTTCAGCTTGCTTTTGATTGTCAGTTGTCTGTGACCTAACTGGCAATCCTTCTATCTGATCAACTGATTGTCCAGTTTTGTTTTTAGGTTGCAAAACTGAATCTTGCTCTGTTAGTGTCTTTGAATCATTATCCTTATCTTCATCATCATTCTTATTTAGTTTATCTTTAGGTGCTGATGAGTCAATTGATTTCTTCTTCCTTTGTTGAGATTTTTCTTCAAGTAATCTATAGCATCTTGTTAGAAACTCTTCCATAGGAAATAATGCATACAAATCTTCTACTTCAAGATTCTTTATAAACCATTCTTCTTTAGTTTTTAAGGTTTCTTTGAATGATTCATGAGAGTCCACAGTTTTCAATTTCATCTTCATGAGATTGACAGTTCCTTTCTGGTTCAAATGAACACTCTTTTTGTTGTGTATGTTAAGTCTCTTCTACAGAATCCATAGCAGAAACATGTTTCTTTGATTATCTTTGCCTCTTGTGAGAAACATCTTCAGCTAACTAATCACTCTTAGTTGTCATTTTCAGTTCTTGTTCCTCCTCAGTTGTTGTTGTTTTGCTTGTTTTAGATCCCTTAACTGAGATTTCTGGGAACAAGGTTCTCTCTACTGCTTCTTTTCCTTCTGAGTCGGCTTTACATTTGACTCCTTTCTGTTCAGCTATTTGTCGAGAGACAGTTTTCTTCCCTTCAGCCTTTGAAGATTCTTCTCTTGAACTCACAATTGCTGCAGTTTTCTTAGTTTTGATTGTTGCAACAACTTTCTCTGCTTATTTCCATGACTGAGTGTCTCTGGGTAATATTGTATTACCAAACTGAGCGCTTTCTTCAAATGAAGTCTTCCTGTTTTTTGTCTTTCTTCAGCTTTAGCTTGACTGGTCCATTCAATCTCTTTAATATGTTGCTTCTTGATCTGATTGAAAACATAACCGGCCCAATTGAAATCAATTTGATCCCAAATGATATTCATTAGATTGATTGTATCCATAGACATTCAATCTTGCCCTTGATATTGTCCAATGACAGTTTTGCTTATCCATCTGCTGAGTAGGGAAAATTCCGGTTTGAGACAGTCCATTTTGAGTAAACCTCTACTGGTTTCTCTATTGAAGAAATCTGAGAGAGAAAAGCTTCATGCTTGAGTGTTAAACTGAGTAGATTGATTGATTTCTCATTTGGCTCCTTGAAATCAAACAATTGTCGCATAATCTCTTTGTTGATGCAAATCCTTTCTCCATGAACGGTTGTTGTTAGAGAATGCTTTACCACCTTCAAATTTTCCCTAAATTGCAGAATTGCTTCCACATCCAAATTCTTCTTCAATTTGATTTCCAACAGATTCACTAGCCCTTGTATATTTTTAATTTTCTCACAAAGTAGGCTAGCTAACAAAGTTTCATCACATTCGTGTTCAAATTTATCTAAGGGGAAGGTTTCTCCTTTATCTAACAATCTGATTTCTTGAACTTGGCTTGAGGCTATTTTGCTTTTTTCTTTGTAGAGGTTGAGGAGATATTTCTGAGAGAATAAATAGAGTTATATACGGTAATAGATTTGATCCCATGATCTTTCTAAGACCGTGTAGTACCATTTGAAATTCCACTGAGTATTTAGGTATTCGATGCATGTACTATTTGGCTCTTTGTGGGTAGACACGCAACATTTTCTGACAAATTCGGCGGTAATTTATTGTGATGTGACTTTTGTCGAATTTATCCTTTTAACCTTTGAATACCTTTGACTAGGTGAAACTGAGCTATAGTTTCAGTTGTCAGTCCTTTGTAGAGGTCAGTTCCTTCTAGATTTAGTTCCATAGTCAGTTTGAGATCATTGATGTCAATGAATGATTTGTCAAGCGAGCTCACCTTCATGACAAAGACCAATGCCCTTGACAAATCTCAGTTGTATAACTGACTTTGATAATCCCCAATTCAGTTCTTAGTTTTGAAAACCTTTCTTTATCTAGAGGTTTTGTAAATATATCAACCAACTGGTCCTCAGTTGGGATATAGAGAACTGTAACATCCTTTTTATCCACATGGTCTCTTATGAAGTGATGTCTGACATCAAAGTGCTTTGTCCTTGAGTGTAGAACTGGGTTGTCTGTTATTGAAATTGCACTGGTGTTATCACACATAATAGGTATCAACCTTTCTTCTATTCCATAATCTCTCAGTTTTTGTCGAACCCACAAAACTTGAGCACAACAGCTTCCAGCTGCAATGTATTCAGATTCAGCTGTGGAAGTTGAAATTGAGTTTTGCTTTTTGCTAAACCATGACACAAGTCTATTTCCAAGTAACTGACATGTGACTGAAGTGCTCTTCCTGTCTATTTTACATCCAGTACAATCTGAGTTTGAGTAGGATATCAGTTTGAATTCTCCTTCTTTTAAATACCATATTCCCCCTCCAAGTGTGTTTTTGAGATACTTCAAAGTTTTGTTGACAACTATTATGTGACTTTCCTTAGGTTTAGTCTGAAATCTTGCGCAGATGCCTACTGCAAAAGATATATCAGGTCTACTTGATGTGAGGTAAAGTAGACTTCCAATCATTCTTTTGTAGAGTGTATATATGATCGACATCTTTTCCATCTTTGTCATCATCCAATCTTACTTTGGTTCCAATAGGTGTTGTTATTCCTGCACTAATCTCCATTCTAAACTTCTTGATTAGTTCTCTTGTGTATTTTGTTTGGTGAATGAAGATACCATTTTCCATTTGCTTGACTTGTAGTACAAGGAAATAATTCAGTTCACCCATCTTACTCATATGAAATTTGCTCTTCATGAGGCTTGAAATTTTTTCACAGAGTTGCTGACTTTCTGATCCAAAAATGATGTCATCCACATATATTTGAACTAGGAGAGTGATTTCACCGATCTTCATTCTCAACAAAGTCTTGTCAATGGTTCCTTTGATAAAACCATTGTCTACTAGAAACTGTGACAAAGTTTCATACCAGAGTGCCTGTTTTAGTCCATAGAGTGCTTTTCTTAGTCTGGAAACTTTATCTTCTTGATCCTTGATTTCAAATCCAGGAGGTCATTGCACATACACTTCTTCTTCCCATATTCCATTTAAGAATGCACTTTTAACATCCATTTGGTAAACTTTGAATTTCTTGTAAGCTGTAAATGCAAGGAATAATCTGATTGCCTCTAATCTTGCTACTGGAGCATAATTTTCATCAAAGTCTATCCCTTTGGCTTGTGAATATCCTTTGGCCACCAATCTTGCTTTATTTCTAACAATGTTTCCATCTTCATTAAGTTTGTTTCTGAAAACCCATTTGGTGCCAATTATATTTGCATGTTCAGGTCTTTCAACTAATTCCCATACTTGATTTCTTTCAAATTCATTGAGTTCTTCCTGTATGGTTAGTATCCAATCTGGATCTTTTAAAGTTTCTTCTACCTCCTTTGGTTCAGTTTGAGATAGAAAACATGCTATCATTGTATCTAACTGATTTCTTGTACGAACTCCTTGTTGAAAATCACCAATTACTTGTTCTTTGGGATGGTCTCTCATCCATTGAATTATTGGAGGTTGCATTATAGGATCTTGATTTGCTTGAACTTGTTCTTCATGAACTTCAGCTTCTGGAATTTTTTCTGCTTGAGCTTGATTATTCGAAGATTGAACTGATTCATTTTCATTTTGTACTGGCTGTTCAACTGTAGGCTCAGTTTTTGGTAACTAAAACTGATCTTGATTAGAGGATTATGATAATCTTAACTTCCCATATCAACAAACACTGATTTTGGAGTCTTTTGTTACTGAGTTTGAGAAACTGATTCTGGTTTGTCTTCAATTGTGTCACCAGCAAAGTGTGGTTCATAAAAAACCCCATGTATTGATTCATCATGATTGAGTGTCCTCTTGTTTATGACTCTGAATGCTTTACTAACACATGAACATCCTAAGAAAATTCCTTCATCACATTTTGGTTGAAAAGTCTTGAGTTGATCTTTTCCATTGTTGTGGATGTAGCATTTACTTCAAAAAACATGAAAATATGAGACATCTGGCTTCCTCTCATTCCATATCTCATAGGGTGTTTTCCTTAACCTTTGGTTTATTAGGGCTTTTTTCTGTGTGTAACATGTTGTATGTACAACTTCTGCCCAATATCTTTCAGGTAACTTAGATTCACCAATCATTGTTCTTCCCGCTTCTTTGAGTGTCCTGTTTCTTCTCCCAGCTACTCCATTTCACTGAGGTGTTTCTATAGCTGCAAGTTGACACTCCATTTTCTTCACATTATTCAATGATCACATTGTTGAGAAATGCAGTTCCTTTGTCAGGTCTTATCTTTACAACTATAACACTTTTCTGATTCTGAAGTTTCTTCAGCAGTTTTGTAAGCCTTTTCTTGGTCTCACTCTTCTTTGTTAAGAAAATTACCCATGTGTACCTTGAGTAATCATCAACCACAACCAATGTATACTTCTTTCCACTGACACTAATAGGTGTGACTGGTCCAAATAAATCCATGTGTAACAGTTCTAAAACTCTAGTTGTTGAATGATGAGACTTGGTTTTGAAGCTTGCTTTTACTTGCTTTCATTTTTGACAAGCATCACATAAGCTGTCATTCATGTAAAAACACTCTGCAAATCCAATTATTAATTCTTTCTTGACCAGAAGATTGATGTCATCAAAATTGAGATGACTCAATTTCTTGTGCCATAACCAGCTGGTTTCAGATGTGGTATGCACAAGTAAACAAGTTTCTGAAACAATTGTTGTCCAGTCCACAACATACATATTTTGCTTCCTTTTCCTTACAAGAACTACTTGATATGCAGTTTCACTTACAACAATGCTGAACTCTTTATCAAAAGTGACTTTGTCTCCCATGTCACAGAATTGACTAGTGCTGAGTAGATTGTAATTGAGTCATTCAACATAAGCTACATTTCTGATCTTCAAACCATTCTTGATTAAGGTTCCATAACCTCTTGTGTAACCAAGTTTGTCTTTCCTACCAAAATTGACTTTGGGTCCATCCTTAGCATGAAAATCAACCAAACTGTCTTTGCTCCTTGTCATGTGGCTAGAGCAACCACTGTCAAAGTACCATATTTCCTGGAAAAAAAATTAATGAGTTTTAGGTATCCAACTCTGTTTGGGTCCATAAGGGTCAGTTGTAAGTACAACATTGGGTGTATTTCCATAGGGTCTTATTTGGACATTGTTGCACTTATTATCATATACATAAGCTACATTCCCATAGAATCTATTTCTGGATTGTGTCTTATTTATATGCTCTCTCAAGTCTTTTGGTCTAAATTACTAACTTCCATATTGCCTTCTATTGTTGAAAACTGAGCAATAACCATCATTCTAATGTACGTGATTGTTAGGAAATTAAACGAGTAGCGCAGCGGAAAATTAAAATTTGATTTCCGATCCAAGGATCGACTGCGTTTAAACAACAAACATATAACAAGGAGGACAAAGATTATACCTTTCATGATCTTAAAGATCGAAACTTTGACCGTAAGGTAGATGTAGATGCGCATAAGTCGTCCAAGTGTCTGGCCTCTGCCAGTTATCCACACGAACACCTCGCTGGAATATTCTTAGATTTCTACTAGAAAAACTCAACTGCTAGGTCGACCTTTTCTTCCTCACAATACTCTCTCTAAGAAGCTCTCTTATTTTTCAAGAACAATTAGCTCTTGAAATAATGATGTACAAAAGATCGAGCTAGTCAAGACTCCCTTTTATAGGAGTAACATGTGCCCCTATTGCCTCCTAATCTGATTAGGAGAAGCTTCTAGTAGATTGATGAGAAAGAAAAACATTTTCCTAAAAAATTAAGGAAAATCATTATGATTGGTTTATTTTTTTTATTTTAATATCTCATATTAAATAAATCTAGATATTGTCAATATCTTATATTGAATATCTTCATCATATTACCGTAATTCTATTTACCAAAAATCAATTATATCTAATATTAATATTATGGTAATCTTATAATTAAATTGCACAATCCAAGTGCATCTAGTACATTAACGACCTGCACCCCTATCCCTAAACATTACGATTTGGGATTTTCCTTAATTAATATAATGCTATGATTAATTTACAAAATACATATATATCATATTTACATATAAATTTTGAAATATGTATCTAAATACATATATATTTAAATAATCATAATTAATGTCTTGTATTATATTTATTCATAATAAATAAATACCACCATATTAATTTACCACTATAACATTTATAGTTTTGAGATAAAACTTTCTTTATTTGGTCATCAACTATAACCGCATTTTAATCCAACTCGATATTCACATGTGTGTGACCCGAAAAGCTTCTGAATATGTTGGCCGTAGACACAAAGCGCAAATTACGAAAACACCCTTCACCTCTAACGATCATGGATAGCGTCTATCAACACATCCATGACTCCCAATCATTAGAAGAGTCACTACACAATGACTACTACCGTTCAGGTGCTCGCTTAGCGTGTAAATAGAATCCTATCACTGTAGTAATATCATACGATCGCATCTTGATCGTATCCCATAATCTGGATATCAAGCTCTCTCAGAATAACACATTTACTCCCACTTTGTAAAGATTCACGAGAACTAGACATTCCTTATGGGAAGGCCCTTTCTAATATTCACTCATACTCATAGGGTACGCGATTCCCAGGTGACATAACATGTATACTGTTGGTCCCAGAGTAGGGTAAAACTATAGTCAGAGGGGGGGTGAATGACTAAAGTGGAGTTTCAAAAACTTCTCTTGTATTTAAAAACTTTTGGGCAGCGGATAAGTCCATTCTTTGAATGTTGTTTCAAATTAGATTATGCAATCATAGATATAGAGTATGTAATGAAATAAAGTGTTGTAAAGTAAATTGCTGAAAGTAAATAGACATAAAGGTTTATAGTGGTTCTGGGTGGTGTAATCCCTTAATCCACTCTTTTTCTGTAATGATTGGAGGAATTCACTATTGTTTTCACAGATACAATAGTACGATTGACCTTGACTACACAAGCTTCACAATCTTCAAGACTATCACACCCTGGCTTCAAAAGCTTCTTTGACTCAATCTCTATCACTGCTCTTTGAGAACAAATCTTTTAGCAGCTATCACAAAGGTTGCAACTCCTTCTCAGATTCCTCTGATTCAATTACCTCAGTTGATGTGAATTGAATTCACAGATTTGTTGATCAATCTCAGAGCTTGATTTGCAATTGAAGTTCTGATTCCTGAGTTGATCTCTAGATATTTCCTTTTTATACAGATGGAAGGCTTTTCACTTTGATAGAGTTTCTGCTTGTATTTTACCAGACATAATCGTTATTTTTCTTGTCTGTAAATGCCTTTTATTTATAACCTTGACAATCCTTGATTTGAATTTCCTTCCGTTTGCTATTTAATGTGGAGAATAATCCTTGATTCAATTCTTGATTCTCCCTTAATTATATTCTCCTTGATTTCAGTGATCGGATTTTTCCTCAAACGTTTATCAGAAAATCCGTCCTTGATTGATCCTCAATTGATTGTGCATTTAATGCTTGATCTTCATCATTTGAAATCTGAATAAGTAAAGTTTACTTGATATTTCCCTGAATGGTTAAGTGATTCTTCTGACTTGGCTGTTTGGTTCTTCCTTCACTACTTTGTCTTTACTCAGCCGAAAGTCAGTTTACTTTTCCGCTTTACTGCATTGTTGTTTTCTTTAATTCTTTTGAGTACTTTTTGTACTTCACCGATCCTTCATTTGGGTTAGAATAGTGTACACCATATTTGACAATGTATTTCATTACTTAGACTTATCCAAGGTCATCACAGACTTCCTTGGTGACAAGTCAGACCATAATTCATTCATACTTCTCTGCTGGTACTTGGCTGGCTTCACTCTGCCGGGTATCTGTTTTTACTTAGCTGTCCTACCAACTAGTACAATACTTGTCTGACTCAACTTATACAACATGTCAGATTATAAGTAAAGACTTATACAGAGAATTCTAACTTATTTCAGGCTTGCTATAACAGCAAGTATATATGGCCATCATCAAAACACAATAAAATGTTCCTAACAATTTCCCCCTTTTTGATGATGCCAAAACCTTTGTAAGCCTGAACATAAGTTTTCCAAATTTTTCTTAATAAAAAAAAAATACTCAATTATTTTATTCATCCAATCAAGGGCAATAAGATATTGCATATTTCAATAAAAATCAAAGGCATAGAATAAATTAAAAAATTATGAAAAGGGCTACTTCTTCTTTTCTTCAAACCTGATGCCCTTGCCTTTGATGCCCTTGTCCTTATCTGTTGGGCTTTCTTTATTTCCACTGGAGCTTTTAGGCTTTGAGCTTCCTTCCTCTTTTTTGGCAGCACCAAACCGTGCTTCAAGAATTTTGTTTGCTGCCTCAGACTCTGGGATAGGACCATATTATTTCTCCAGAATTTTGTTGTTTACTTCAGTGACATTGATGAGGGTGTTGAGTTGCTGGACAGAGTAGTTCATAACCTCATCTAGATGGTGGAGTTGTTGTGTGTGAGCATTCAAGGTATCCACCAATTGTTTGATATTGTCATCAATCTTGTCAGCATGAAATTCGAGATTTGTTTGGACATGGTAGGGAATAAGATGCTGTAGATTGCAAAGTAAGTTGCCCTGTTTTTCCATCACCGCATCTTGAACCTTAATGTGACTGATGAGGGCCTTAATTTTGTGATTTAAGGGGGTTGCATCACTCCTTAATGCAGCTTTCAGATTTTTCCTGCTGTGGTACTGTTTTTCCATGTCCACAATTAATGGTTGAATGTCCAGATTGAAGAGTCTCTCTGGATTAACTTCTTCCAGTGCTGTTGCATCATCCTCATTGTCCTCATCTTCCTCATTCTCTTATGTTTCTTTTTCCTTCTTTTCTTCTTTCTTTTCATTTGTCTCTTCTTCAGCACTCTCAGGTTCAGGGAGAGGTTGCTGAGAGGTGCTTCCACTTGCTTGGCCCTGGAATGACTGATTTTCTTTTCCATGTGCCAGAGACTTAATTTCTTCTGCTGGTGTTCCCCTTTGATCAATATTAGGGGTGTTGACAAGATTAGCAGAGTGTGCTTGATCGGCTGGCTCACTCGGCTGTTTGGCAACTTTGCTGAGGATCCTAAGGAGTACCTTTTGAATTGTCAGATCATCATCAGAAATGTCCATCTTTTCTTGATCACCTTCGAAATGATCTCCTTCAAGTGGTTCATCTTCACCCTTTTCTGCCTTACTTCCTGTAGCGTCTTTTTCATCTTCAATTTCTTCTTCATCAGAGGAAGTTAGACGATATTCTTTTTCACCTTCTTCCAGATAGGTGACTTCTTCTTGTTTCTCTTCCTCAGTTGCTATATCGTCATTGATCACCTCTAGGTTGTCCAGGTTGCTGGCAATGATCACAGGGGTGTCATCTAATGCCTTATAGAGATCTGGTTCTTCTTCCCACTCCTAATCTACTTCTTTCAGGCTCTTTTCTTTTACTTCTGGCAGTGGGTTTGGGTTTCTGGGATGCCTTTACATAGGTAAACATTACCTTGGCTTTGTGTGGAGGATGCAGATTGATGGGTTTCACCTTTAATTTGTCAAACAGGTGTTGAAGAGGGAACCTATAGGATTTCCTCTCCCAGAAGTCACCTTTCTTCTGCAAACCCTTGCTTGGTGCCGTAGTTGCCAGATCAATTTCTTTCTGGATTTGTCCTTTCAACCTGTTGAAAACAAGCTGTGACCAGTTGAAGGGAATACCTTGACAGATAATCGACATTAGCTTAACCCGTAGCTCAGTCAGGTTCTCCATTGACCCTTTTCTTCCTGCAATGTTTTTGGTGATTACTGGTGCAAATTTAGCAAATGAACTTTTGAGTGTTGATCTTGGGAGGTTGTATGTCATTCTGTTCTTTCTGGGATTCTTGGCTATTTTTGTCCAGAATATTTTGATGTCAATCTGTAAATTTTTCACATCAGCCGGACCAGTGTTGGGAAGATTCAGAAATCAGTTGAGTAGACCAGGTGTGATGACCACTTTTTTGCCAAATATGGAGCTCTTAATGCAATCGGGGTCACTCTTCTTTGTGCTGGGCACAAACTTTGCATTTTTCCAAAATGCAATCAAATTTTCATAGCATATCCCATCGATTGGGGGGTTTAGGAAGGTCATTAACCCCAGATTCATGCAGCCATCAACCAATCATTGAGCTTGTGTTTCATTGTCGCGAAAAGAGAGACAAGAAATTCAGGCACGAAAAATGATCCAGTGATGATCGATTTTTCGAAATATTGTTCTGTGGCAGAGATTGTAGAGGATGAAGCCATTGGTGAATGGGATTAATATTTAGGAAGGCTTCGATTTTTCAGAGAAAGAAATAGGGTTTATGATTTCTAGAGAGAGTAAAGAATTCTGAAAAACCTTTAAGTGTTGTTTAAATATGATGATTCTGGGTAGTGTGAACGTGGTTGAATATGGATGGATTTTGTGACGTAATGGCGTGATTTTATGTATATAAATCATGGTATTTGAGTGTAGTGGGGAAGTGGACTGAGGCATGTAATGATAGATCCCGGATATCGAGGCGTTTGTAATGAAAAAAAAATGTAGTTACCTCCGCGATTAGAAATTGATCTCCACGTGTGTAATTTTCCACAGTATAATCCTCCATAACTTCTTGATTTTCCATGTGGATAAAATTGATTTAGTTCACACTTTTGTTTGTTGTTTAGTCCAATGCATATTTCGGTGGAGTGACCTTGCTAGTCACTAAGCCGGTTTAGTGACTTCTTCACTGAGCTGCTGATATAACAGTTCCTAACAATCAGTGTAGTTGACTTCACTGAGTACCAGTGCCTTACCTGCCACATGAGTTTACTCATAACGGAAAAGGTTCAGTCACCTGATGAAGTTACTTAGCTGATTACTCCAGTTAGCTGCTCCTTAGCACTTAGTCAATTTCTATCATTCCCAACTCAGTTCTCAACTTGCTGAATCTTTCATGACTGAGTGGTTTTGTGAAAATGTCAACTAATTTATCTTCATTAGGTATATATCTTAGAATGACATCTCATTTTTCAACATGATCTTTGATAAAATGATGTCTTAAATTTACATCAATATGCTTAGTTCTTGAATGCAATACTGGATTTTCAGTGATAGAAATTGCACCTGTGTTGTCACACATAATTTGAATTGTCTTCTCCTCCATTCCATAATCCCTTAGCTGTTGTCTGATCCATAATACTTGTGCACAACAACTGCTTGCTGCTATATATTCTGCTTCAGCTGTTGATGTGGATATAGAATTTTGCTTTTTGCTAAACCATGACACTAGCTTGCTGCCTAACATTTGACAGGTTCCAGAAGTGCTTTTTCTATCTATCTTACATCCAGCATAATCAGAGTCTGAATATGATATCAAATTAAATCCTCCATCTTTTGGATACCAAATTCCAACATTGATGGTGTTCTTCAGATATTTGATTATTCTTTTGGCAGCTAGAAGATGTGATTCTCTTGGTTGAGCTTGAACTCTTAAACATACTCCTACTGCAAATGCTATATCAGGTATACTTGCAGTTAAATAAAGTCAGGATCCAATGATTCCTCTATAAAGCATCTGATCTACATCCTTTCTAGTTTCTTTTTTTTCCAAGAATAGCACTTGCACACATTGGTGTATCTGATGTCCCACTTGTGTCCATGCCATACTTGTGTATCAAGTCTTTTGTGTACTTGGCTTGATTGATAAAGATGCCATCTTTCATTTTCTTTACTTGTAGTCCAAGAAAATAATTCAGTTCTCCCATCATGCTCATCTCAAAATTTTCTTTTCATTAAGTTTGCAAATTTCTCACATAGCTTTTCATCTTCTGATCCAAAGATAATGTCAGCAACATAAATTTGAACTAACAGAGTGCTTGTTCCTTCCTCTAGCTTAAAGAGAGTCTTGTCAATGGTTCCTTTGTTGAATCCATTATTGGTCAGGAATTGTGATAGTGTTTCATACCAGGCTCTGGGTGCTTGTTTGAGTCCATAAAGTGCCTTTTTGAGCTTGTATACTTTATCTTCTTTCCCTTTGACTTGAAAACTAGGAGGTTGGTCCACATATACTTCTTCTTCCAAAAGTCCATTCAGAAATGCACTCTTGACATCCATTTGGTAAACTTTGAAGTATTTGTGGGCTACAAAGGCCAGAAATAGTCTGATTGCTTCCAGTCTTGCTACTAGAGCAAAGGTTTCATCATAATCTATGACTTCTGCTTGAGAGTAGCCTTTTGCAACTAGCCTTACTTTGTTTCTGACAACTGTCCCTTGTTCATCCATCTTGTTTATGAATACCCATTTTGTTCCAATGATGTTTGCTATGTCTGGTCTGTCAACAAGTTCCCAGACCTCATTTCTTTCAAATTCATTTAGTTCTTCTTGCATGGATATAATCCAGTCAGCATCTTGGATTGCATCATCTATTGTCTTGGGTTCCACTTGTGTTAGAAAACATGTTAGCATATTCTCCAGTTGTCTTCTGGTTCGGACTCCTGTATGAATGTCTCCAATGACTTGATCTTCAAGATGGTCTCTTAGCCAGTTGAGGTCAGGTTGAAGTTGTTCTTGACTAGGTGCTTCCACAACTTCAGTTTGTGCCTCAGCTTCATGTTCTTCTTCTGTTGTATGGACTGATGGCTCATCTTGATTTCCAAAATTGTGATTCAGAATGGTATTCATATAAACCTGTCTTTGACCTGCTTCTTCTTCAAATTCTTGAAAGCTTTCACCATTTGTGTTTGGTTCATCAAAGACTAAATGAGTTGATTCTTCAATCACCAAGGTTCTTTTGTGAGCACTCTGAAACCTTTGCTAGTGTCTGAGTATCCCATAACGATTGCTTTATCAGCTTTTTCATCAAAAGTATGCAGCTGATTCCTGTTCAAAACAAAACATTTAGATCCAAACATATGCATGTGTGAGATGTTAGGTTTTCTTCAATTACATATTTCATATGGAGTTTTTCCATGATGTTTGTTGATGATTGATATGTTTTGAGTATAGCATGCTATATTCGCTGATTCTGCCCAAAATCTCTTTGGAAAGCATGCTTCTGCAATCATTGTTCTGACTACTTCTTTGAGTGTCATGTTTCTTCTTTCTGCTACACCTTTCTGTTGTGGAGTCCCTGCTGCTGATAGTTGATGCAATACTCCATTTTCTTCACAGTAGGTTCTGAAGACTTCATTTAGAAACTTTGTGCCTCTATCTGATCTGATATTGATGAGTTTTAGTTCTTTTTCATTTTGAATTCTTCTTAACAAGTCTCGCAGCTTTTTGAGTGTCTCTCTTTTCATGTTCATGAATATTGTCCAAGTGATTTTGGAGAAGTCATCCACCACTACTAGAGTGTATTTCTTTCCACTTACACTGACTGGTGTGACTGGTCCAAATAGATCCATATGCAATAGATGTAAGATTCTTGTTGTTGACTGATAGGGCTTTGACTTGAAAGTGCTTTTAATTTGCTTCCCTTTTTGACATGCATCACATAGACCTTCTTTCTTGAATGTGATCTCTGGTAAGCCTTCAACTAACTTGTTCTTTGACAGTGTGTTGATGGTTTTGAAGTTGAGATAATTCAATCTCCTATGCCAAATCCAGCTGGTTGATTGTTTACTTTTGACAAGCAAACATGTTTCTGCTCTTGCTGTCTTCCAATCTACCACATACATGTTTTCTTCTCTCCTTCTTGCAAGTACAACTGTGTTGGTTTGACTGTGAATCACTTTGCATCCTTCTTTGTTGAAGTGCACATTGTAGCCTTTGTCACAAAATTGACTGATACTTAGTAGATTGAAATTCAGTCCTTTAACATAAGCCACATTTTGAATCTTCAAACTGTTTTTGAGCATTATACCTTCCCCCATAATTTCACCAGGGTTTTCCTTGCCTCCAAAAGTAACTTTGGGTCCATAAAAAGCATTAAAGTCAGTGAGCCATCCCTTGTTCCCTGTCATGTGTCTGGAACATCCACTGTCTATGTACCAAACATCCTACAAAACAAATTAATTTTGTTTCGGTACCCAACACTGTTTGGGTCCATGCCTATTAGCAGTCATGCCTCCTACTCCAAGTGTATATCCAAATGATCTTCTTTTTGGATAGTTGAATTCATCAACTTCATATGTATAAGGCATGGCAGAACACCTTCTAATCTTTCTGCTAAAGATATTCTGATACTTTTCTCTACTTTTTGGTGCATTTTCATCCTCTTTCACTCTCCAATATGCGGAAGGAACCTAGTTTCCATGCTGCTTCTTGTGTCTAGGAATATGCCTTGGCTGGCTTTTCTTGAACACATGATGCATGTTATGAAATGGTTTCTTCTTATATTTTGGGGGTGCAATATTCCTATCATCCTCAGAAGGGTAAAGTCTTCCCTTAACTTTCTGAACTCCTTTGCCTTTATTTGGCTGGATTGATGATTTACTCTGCTATTTCACTACACTAGGTTTTGACTTCACCGGTGCAGGATGAGTGGTAGAAACTATGACATGTCCTTCTCTGAATTTTCATCCATTCTTTGTCCTGGATTCAGATTTGGGTTGTCCATTGTTTCAATTGTCATCCTGACTGTTGTAGCCAAGACCAGATCTGGATCCAAACCTTTTAGGGGTTTGTAAGCTGGTGCACTAAGTGGTGCAGTGATGATCTTAACTGGTAAGGAGATTTTCTCAGCTGGTCTTTCAACATTGGATGGGTGATCATCTACTACTTGTTGATTAGTTGAGTGGATCTCCTTACTAGTTTGTTCAACTTTTACTTTGTCGAGTTCTTTCTTTAATCTTTTATTTTCCTTTCTTAAATTCTCACATTCCTGTTCCAGAATTTCATGATTCATCTCAATTTCTTCAAATTTGCTCATGAGATTTTGGATTAGGTTTGCAGAGTCTAGTTGGAAAATAGAAGATTGTGCAGTGTCAGATATGGATGCACTAGATGATGAGTGTGAGCTGGATGTTACCTCAGTTTCATTAGATTCTTTAGCCATAAGGCATAGGTAAGCTTTTTCATTGTCTCGAGTTTATCGACTTCATCATCATCACCAGAAACATTTTCAGATGATTCTTCATTCTTTTCACTGCTAGTTTTAGCCTTGAGTGCCTTCTTGCTTTTTCTCTTTTCAATTGTCTTGTATTTCTTTTTATCCGCATCTTTGTCTTTTTCTTCAGGGCAATCAGCCTTGAAATGACCTTTATTCTTGCAATTGAAGCATCTGTATTCATCATCTTTTTTCTTCATGTCTTTGCTTGTGCTAGACTTCTTGTATGATGATGAACCTCCTTTGAATTGCTTCTTCTTGCAAAACCTGTCAAAACGTTTTACCGGTAAAGCTACATGTTCCTTCAGCTCCTGTGTCTCTTTGTTGTTTGCATCAGCTGTGTTACTTTGCAGGGGTGCAACTAGTGCACGGGCCTTATGTGCCTCTACTAGTGCACTGTCTTTGCCGTTCAACTCAAATTAATGAGCCTTTAGTTGAGACATTAGAGTTAAGGTATCAGTGTTTGCAAGTTTTTTTGTCCCTCTTATTACTAATGTGATGATCTTCCATCTTTCAGGTAAGCCTCTCAAGATCTTCAGGCACACTTCTTTCTGTGGATATGTGTGTCCAAGTTGTTGCAGTTCATTGATGATGCTTGGGAATCTGTTGTCCATTTGATCAATGGTTTCACCAGCCTTCATTTTGAAGTTCTGAAATTTTTGTTTTGCAACAGATAATTTGTTTTCTTTAACTGCTTCTAATCCTTCATTGATCAGTGCCAATTTGTCAAACATCTCCTTTGCTGTTTTGAAATCTTTGATCCTTATGAACATATTACTGTCCAGAGTCTTCAAAATCATGTCTTTTGCAACAAAGTCGAGGTTTGCTCTTCTCCTGTCATCCTTGGTCCAATCTTTCTTAAGTTTGTATATTACTTTTCCTTGATCTGCTCCTGTGGTTACCACAGTTGTGATCTTGAATGGACCATCATTGATTACATCCAGCATCTCATTATGAGTTGCTGCAAGATGAGACAACATTCTTATTTTATATTCATCAAAATTATTATTATTGAATACATGTACCTTTGACAAAAAATTTGAGGAATCCATAAATACAAATAAGATATATATATATATATATATAAAGCACAAATTTGAAAACTACTTTAAAAATATGTGATCTCCTTGTAACCAGAAATTAGATCTGAACAGGTTCTGATACTAGGAACATTGCTCTGCTACCAATTGTTGGTCCCAGAGGAGGGTAAAACAATAGTCACAGGGGGGGTGAATGACTATAGTGGAGTTTCAAAAACTTCTCTTGTATTTAAAAGCTTTTGGGCAGGGGATAAGTCCCTTCTTTGAATGTTGTTCCAAAGTAGATTATGCAATCACAGATATAGAGTATGTAATGGAATAAAGTGTTGTAAAGTAAATTGCTAAAAGTAAATAGACACAAAGGTTTATAGTGGTTCAGGGTGGTGTAATCCCTTAATCCACTCTTCTCCTGTGATGATTGGAGGAATTCACTACTGTTTTCACATATACATTAGTACGATTGTCCTTGACTACACAAGCTTCACAATATTCAAAACTATCACTCCCTGGCTTCAAAAGCTTCAGTGACTCAGTTTCTATCACTGCTCCTTGAGAACAAATCTTTCAACAGCTATCACAAAGGTTGCAACTCCTTCTCAGATTCCTCTGATTCAATTGGCTCAGTTGATGTGAATTGAATTTACCGATTTGTTGATCAATCTCAGAGCTTGATTAGCAATTGAAGTTCTGATTCCTGAGTTGATCTCTAGATATTTCCTTTTAGTACAGATGGAAGGCTTTTCACTTTGACAGAGTTTGTGCTTGTATTTTACAAGACTTAATCGTTATTTTTCTTGTCTTTAAACGCCTTCTATTTATAGCCTTGATAATCCTTGATTTGAATTTCCGTCCGTTGGCTGTTTAATGTGGAGAATAATCCTTGATTCAATTCTTGATTCCTCCTTAATTATATTCTCATTGATTTCAGTGATCAGATTTTTCCTCAAACGTTTATCAGAAAATCCGTCCTTGTATAAAGTTTACTTGATCGTTCCCTGAACGGTTAAGTGATTCTTCTGACTTGGCTGTTTGGTTCTTCCTTCACTACTCTGTCTTTACTCAGCCAAAAGTCAGTTTACTTTGCCGGTGTACTGCATTGTTGTTTTCTTTAATTCTTTCGAGTACTTTTTGTACTTAACTGATTATTGATATGGGTGAGATCAGTGTACACCATATTTGACAATGCATTTCATTACTTAGACTTATCCAAGGTCATCACAGACTTCCTTGGTTATAAGTCAGACCATAATGTCTTCATACTTCTCTGCTGGTACTTGGCTGGCTTCACTCTGCCGGGTATCTGTTTTTACTTAGCCGTCCTACCAACTAGTACAATACTTGTCTGACTCAACTTATACAACATGTCATACTCTAAGTAAAGACTTATGCAGAGAATTCTAACTTATTTCAGGCTTGCTATAACAGGTAGTATGGCCATCATCAAAACATAATAGAATGTTCCTAACATATACTCCGCATGCTTTAGTATCATGCACAATCACTACCGCATGATCGCCCCATGGTTAAGAGAAACCTCAATAGTGTCAAAGCATGAAAATCCACAGCATGATGCCATACAGACTCGGTCCTAAGGATAATTACACAACCGTCACATAGTGTGACACTTAACAGTGTAAGTAGGTCAGTCTAACGTACGCAATCTCTAATACACATCCACGAACAGTACAAGTGTCACTACACCTAAATTCAACGAGATCTACCATTTCCCTTAAGGACAGAAGAAATCTAATACGCGCTAGTCTGTGCGTACTATCAATGCCCTGTTCAACAGTACATCACCCTAGAGACATTTAAGTATCAAACTTATTAAAGTAATTAGAGATCTCATCAACCATAATCACTATCATGGTTTCTCTATCATAGTTTAATACTAAGGACATTATCATATACACAATATCATAATTGGTCTAATAAATAAACAAAATATATAATAACATAAGTGCTTCTATTAATCATAATAAAGTTATTACATGAACTTAAATAGATTGTAAATGACCCAACCTTGTCTGATCCGGTCCAACCCGATTGAGTTTATAACACCTATTCAACAGTGATAAACAGTTCTGTACTGAGGTCTATGATGACTTCTGTACTGAGGATTCTGTTGAGATCTTGGATAAGTTCTCTGATGAGTCCTTTGAAGGATGTAGGATCTTAGATCTAAACGAGTTAGATCTACGCGCAGCGGATGGATCACGACTTATATGACACAATTCATAATTAAAGGACGTAAACAACTACAAGGTTTAAGATCATGTTACCAATAACATGAACTTAAATACACAATATCATAATTGGTCATATACACAATATCATAATTGGTCTAATAAATAAACAAAATATATAATAACATAAGTGCTTTTATTAATCATAATAAAGTTATTACATGAACTTAAATAGATTGTAAATGACCCAACCTTGTCGGATCCGGTCCAACCCGATTGGGTTTAAGACACCGATTCAACAGTGATAAACAGTTCTGTACTGAGGTCTATGATGACTTATGTACTGAGGATTCTGTTGAGATCTTGGATAAGTTCTCTGATGAGTCCTTTGAAGGATGTAGGATCTTAGATCTAAACGAGTTAGATCTACGCGCAGCGGATGTATCACGACTTATATGACACAATTCATAATTAAAGGACGTAAACAACTACAAGGGGGTTTAAGATCATGTTACCAATAACGGGAAGAGAAGCCTTGATCTTCCGATGTGTTCTCCAAATGGCGGTTGGTGGACACCCTTCTTCATACACGAACCTCCTTGATATGCAACACCAAGAAAAACTCAAAGTTTTTCTTCTTCCAAAAACCCTAGGCAAGAAAAAATAATTTTCCTCTCCCTTTTTATCATAGTGGTCGAAATTTGCCTTGCAATTTCCCTTGGAATAAATCTCCTTTTATAGGAGAGTAAATCTTTGGCCTCCAAGTATTAATTAATTAAATAATTAATTAATTAAACAAAATAAAAGGATATTTTCCTTAATGACTAATTGTGACATGTATTGACCAATAGGAAATCAAATAACAAGTCATCCAACCAATCATATAACAAGAATATCTTTTATTTTCCACATCACAAAAATTAATTCTTGTGATAAATAATGAATATGAGGCGCCACTTTTAGGGTATAAAAAGCCCACATGAAATGTCTTTTATGTGTATTATAATATTTAGCCCAACTAAATAATATCCATGCATATCAATTAATTAGCCCGACCAATTAATTATCACCGAGGCCCAAATAACAAGATTATTAGTCCGAATTACGAAGCCACATCGGGGACCATGGACCTATAACCAGTAGCTCCAATAATTAATTATTCATCGAATGTAATAAGTACATTAATTATTAATTCCGGGATTATGCCACCATAAACCCGGCCCGAACTCTACCGATTCTGTATGTATACTTATACTCAACCCATGTGAGTGAATAAACGTCCATTGATATAATCACTACATACGGATTAACCTCTCCATAGATCGCCCATTCTCGAGTGGGAGGTCTCCGTGAACCCGACTCGAGAATATCTTATCCTTATTTACCATTAACCCCGATGATCAATTAGTACACATAATCGACTAGTAGCTAATTAGTCAAATGTGAACTCCTGGATCTATCACTTTCTTAGGGCTAACAAATAAGGGGATCGTCTCTACTTCCCGTAGGAAGGAATGGATTACATGTCTGTGAAAATCGTAACTACTCACTCATCCGGAGATAGTGCCAATGAGAAGTGGCTTGGAACACATTATTTAAGTGAACCGTAACTAACACATCAAACACTACCCCGGGACAAGCGGCACCTCAGCAGATCACCTCAGATTAAGGTTGATCCATATATGATCATCTAATGATTTAATAAGATTCCTCGATTACGGAATTATTCCGAGAAATTGAGATTAAATCGGTCCAGTCCTATATGAATGCCATCATATATAAATGCCCCACGTAGGTACCCTCTACCGACAGTCCGGATAAGACTATCTCACCCTAAGGTGTTCTAGGCGCATTATTGGTGTTTTAATCAAGAGACCCTAAACTCTGATTAAGTTCACCATGGACTAACAGTTTAAGTATATCACCACTAACACAATCCTCACATGTAATCCATACACTGAGTTAAGTGGTTACATACAGATATACTTAGGGTTTGCAGCAGTGTATTACTTTACAAGCACAACGCAAGTAACTAAGATGAGATAAATTCTGTCATCCATTATTAAAAACAAGTACACAACTTGTCTTTCGGGCACTACACCTAACAATCTCCCACTTGCACGAAATGACAAGCAACGATTGTTTTTAGAGCACACCCTTTCTCATCTTATTCACAACACTCTCCCACTTGCTCTAAAAGCAGATGAGACATATCCATCAATGCCGCACCCTCCAAGCACTCGACTTGGTACATTGATTAGCTAGGTTGTCGACTCGAGACGATCTTTAGGATTGAAACGTGGCGGTCCTTCCAATCAAAGCGGTACTCTCTCAATATGCTTTTGACTTCTTATGACCGAGAAGATCCTTCTAAGCTATCTCTTCACTGCTTTCACGATGAAGTGATATCGGCTTATCGGACACGGAATTACTCCTGCACCAAAAAGGAAATTCTAAGCACTATGAGTAAACACCGAGCCCGAGATCAACTTAATGATCATCCTTAATCAGACTACAAGTCAGAATCAGTGTAGTCAACCATATTCAAGTTTGCACCTGAATATACAAGCATATGATTCCTCGTTCTCTAAAGATACTTGAGGACGTACTAAACCGCTATTCAATGCTCGAATCCGAGATTTGACTACTATTGACTTGTGATAACCTGACTTGCCATTATCCAAGAGAGACTCTATCCCATTTTCTCTTTATTCGAAGATTTAGAGAATCATTCACGAGAGGTAGGGTAGGACTACTCTCGATGAATGTTGCATACGATATGCATGATCGTCTTATTCAATAAGATAGGTGGGATAGACAATGACTCATTCTCGTGAATTTGACTCAATCGATTCTTAGAATATAGTCCAATTCTCTCATCCAGAGAATCTTGGCCTGTCGGTTTCCAACTTCGATAGCACACACATGTTGTTTCCAACCGCTTCAGGTGTTATCATTCATGAACACTAATACTACTACTTTACCAATATTGATGTCCGATCTACGAAAGACTTATCAATATTCTCGGTCAAGTCCACATATTTTAAAACATGTGACTTTTAATGACCGAGAGGTTCTCTTACATCCACAAAGGACATAAGTCCCGGCAATCAACTTTGCCATTTGTGCTAACAAGACCCTTCGTTCGAATGAATCCGGACTGCTTTTACGGCAAGAAAGTCTCGTGGAATCACCCCTATTTTCTCGCTTTCTAAAGAAATCTAGCAAGACCGAGTGGTGAGAGAGTTCAAGGTCCAGTTAACTCTCTCCTTTTTGGGAATCACTCTGACCACTCACTTTGTCTTTGAAAGTTAAACTTTCCTATTCATTCGACTCTTTTAGGCGTAGGACCAATTACTCCCCCGTCGTCCCGAGACACTCAGGTGGTTCTACAAGAGGTCGAATGCAATCCAGAGTACCAAAACTCCATTCACAGGGGATAAGGTTTTCGAACCAACCTCTCGATCGTAATCCTATACAAACCACAAAGAGCCACATGTTATCAATCACCTCGTGAGACTATAAAGTCCACAAAACCATAATGGGTCAATGGTTAAACCATACTCCCACTGCGTTACGGGTGGATTGACATTCGATCTAGTAGTATTTATCGCTGTAATCTCCAACAACCGATGTTGGACGTGGTCCGATTAAATCGATAGTAACTTCCTTTGGGTAACCGTACTCAAGGTCTAAGGTCACATACTTATAGATTCTATCGGAAGAATTGTGACAAATTCAAAGCGTCACTTTCTAATCTCAAGAATCTTACAACCAACCTTCACTCGTCTCATTAAGGCATTTCACGAACAAATCAAAATCGAACGTATCAAAAAATCTCGATCCTACCTTCAAGCATTAAATGCTAAATGCCTACATTTACGGAAGTGGTGTGAACCGAATTCACTCCTTATCCATAAATTCATTAGCATCTTCTAGGTAGACTTCTCGTTTTACATAATAATGTTAACCGTTATTTTGCAACCAATTATCTTAATCGAGTTTAGCAGTGTATTGTAGTACATCAATAACTATATAGGGCAAGTCTATGGTTTCTTTCTTAGTGAGAAACATTCCACTAGGAGGCAGGCTGAGCATCAGTCCCAAGACTATGCTATAGCCTATTTATGAGCATGGAATACTCTATTCTCTGCAAAAAATCAGAGACTCCTCCTCATATTCTTTTGATAAACTAAATCGCGTTTCGAGTAGTTATCAGACAAAATGTCACCACTCAAAAACTCCCACTAGCTTGTGTCTCTCACTAAACCCCGAAGGTCATGATGAACAAGCTATGTTACCCCTTCAAATCCATTACCCTCTCCCGATTGAAAGGAAACTTAGTCATTGTTCCTTTGAGATAGTGTTCTAGATCGGGAGATAGAATCACCCTTAGCGATTAAATCAGTCTTATCTCTGGATATATGCACTAATTAATAGATATGCAAGGGTCATTTATATTAATCTGAAACCTTTTACCTTTAATAGTTTTAGATGTGTTACACATACCTATTCAGCTTTTCTTAGTGGTTCTGTCTTTATCAAACAAAAGTCCGAGTCACAGATTCGTACTACAAATGTCATCTTCACTTTGTTCAAGGCAACTGTAGTATCGAGATGAAAGTGAATCCATTTGTCTCAACGAATCTGTAAACAGAAAAAATAATTTTTTCCTGTGATATTCAAGGATAGAATCCGAAATTCATTTCCTTATATCACTCCCACTATTATAGCTGAAATAACTGCCCGTTGTCTACTTTATTAATTGTTAATGCACACTTTTCTTCCTTGTTCTTCCAGAACTAAGCTACCGAGTCAAGTTACTCGGTTAAGAAAGTCGCTAAGGATTCATTGGTTAGTGATCCAAATCACTTTCCTTATCCTATACTTTCTTTAATTAATGTTTCGGTTTAGCCTCAAAACTTGATTAAGATGATTAACACTTATAGACATTCTTTCCCATTCTTAACTTTCCTTAAAAGGAAATAGTCTTGAAACTAGCAATTCGTATGAGTAGACACTACTCGTGAACTGTGGGATGTCTAATGAAAGCGTTACCAGTGGGACTAATTTTCTAAATTAGAAAAACATAAGACAAAAGCTCCCACTAGTTTATCGGTTCCAAATACCGCCTAACTAACTAGCGACACTTTAATTCATGATTCTCCAATTTTTCTATTAGAAAATTTCTTGTGTAGACACTACACCATTAAAATTCACTAGAAGAATTTTATCGTCCCAATCATCTTTCAAATCGACTACAATGCCTCTCGTTCAACACGATTGACAACAAGGTGACATACTTATTTACGCCACTTAAGTCTTGAAGGCTCCAGAGAAATATCTCTTCCGAAAAATTAATCGCATGTAAGATCAATAAGTACAACGCTCTAGTTACTTACAACTTTTAACGAAGTCATTACTAGTCAATTTTACACTAGCAGATCTAGCACCCTGTGAGAGATATATAAATAGTTGTAAATAAAATTGACAAAGATAAATCCAAATCATACACTACTAATAAATTTTAGGAACATAAACTAAGTACTTATAGTCTATCCTACCGCTCCAAGGATTTAATCTAATGCCTCAAAGTGCCTTAGGGTAGGTCAAAGAGGTTTCGATTAATATTGAAGATCAAATTGAGAATCAAACATCTCATTTGTGATCGTCAATCACCTTTCCTTTTTCACCAAGGTACTTCCAAAAATACCTTTATGAGTGTGACCTCTTGTCTCGATTTTTAGGTAGACCCCGAGTGTGCGCCAGGGTCGGTCAAGTGACCCGACGAGTACCCAAAATCCTATCCTTTCGGAGACCAAGCCTTGAATTTTGATAGCGGTGAAGGCCTTCCTTAGGGGGGGCGAAATCAAAGCCGCACGAGGCGTCACCATTCTCTCACGCTGCTTGTGTCAACAAGAGAGGCCGTGGGTCATCGGCCGTCGCCTCTCCCGCTCCCACTCAATATTTTGAAAAAGTGGTGGGTTTACTGATCACGTTTTTGGACTTGATGTTACATTAAGGAACAATAAATCACAGGCCCGAATGTTGTCGGTTATGTGGGCTAACACACCCGACCTATTCGTTAGAACATATGTGACCGTCGGACGGGTTAAGACTAGGGGAGCTCCGTTGAGCCGTAGTGGCTCTTCGGATGGCTCAGCCTTGCAAGACCCCCGTGCAAACGCCACACATGGAGAGTGAAGTCGATCGAGCCATAGCTACTGTTGACCACCCAACCGTGGTTAAACCACTTTCGAACCTGTTTGCCCGTGATTATCCAATCCTTAAACATCAAACTTTCACGTAGACACTACGGAACAAAACGTAATCTCGGTCTAGGTAAGGTGGAATTCACCGAGAATCCAACACCTTAACCACGAGGTTTCGGGATTTTACTCCTTATGCTTTCGCAGAGTGGGATTCACCGAGAATCCATCACCCAACCTTGACGATTGAAAAAAACCCACATTCCTCGGTTTTTACCCTAATTAGTTTCTAATTAATATCAAACAATTAATTAAAACTAATTGCGTGTTTTATACATGCCTAACTCATTCCTCGAATTAATTTCTACATGTATGCATATGGAGTGGAATTCATGATATGATGCATGTCATGGCAATTTTCCGGTTCTACACATACAATCTAAACATGTATACTAGTGCGGAAAATAAACACCGAGATGGACCGTTGGCACCCCGTATCTAATCTATTAAAAATAAATAACCAAAACCCTAACTAGGGTTTACTTCTTCTAACATAATCTGCAAATGCTTTAAAATCTTCGACGATCGGCAAACCAAAAGAACTCGGATCGCGACAAAACTTTCCAGATCTGTTCCTCACTCCTTGGGCTTCATTATGGACGGTTGGATCGGAGCTTTGAGTTGTCAATCTTCTCAGGTGAGCATGACAACATGCTTCTTTGAATCGACTTTACAGGCCGGCGCTTCAATGACTTCCCGAGGCCGATTGGGAATCGAGATGAATCCCGATCGACCTGGAATTTTTATGCCACGTCAAAAACACCGTATTTATCAATTTGACTGGTTGGATTTGCGTTTCAATGGTCCAAACTCTCCCAGAAATTCGAGGAATTCACAGGTAGGGTTTCTGTGAATCCTGCATTTTGGACTCCGATTGACGCCAAATTTTGTGGAATTGTTCATCATCTTCCAATCTTGATTTCGACCGGAGGGATCGTCGTTTCAACGGATCGATCAACGGGAAAAAGAAATAACTAAACAAATACTAAATGTATCTATTTTACGAAAATTAAAATTGCAATAAAAATAAATTACATAATTTCCTATACTCATATGAATGAATTTTCATCGTTTATATGAGCTTACAATAGATCTAACGGGTAAACAGTGCCAACCCCCAATCCATCTCTTCAACCATAGCAATCAATCATTATCAATGCATAAAAAAATTTTACCTACATGCAATTTCACTCCTTTGAATCGTCTAATTATGATTATGACTATATAAATCATGGAACCTGGCTCTGATACCACATGAAGGATGTAGGATCTTAGATCTAAACGAGTTAGATCTACGCGCAGCGGATGGATCACGACTTATATGACACAATTCATAATTAAAGGACGTAAACAACTACAAGGGGGTTTAAGATCATGTTACCAATAACGGGAAGACAAGCCTTGATCTTCCGATGTGTTCTCCAAACGGCGGTTGGTGGACACCCTTCTTGATACACGAACCTCCTTGATATTTTTTTCTTCTTCCAAAAACCCTAGGCAAGAAAAAATAATTTTCCTCTCCCTTTTTATCATAGTGGTCGAAATTTGCCTTGCAATTTCCCTTGGAATAACTCTCCTTTTATAGGAGAGTAAATCTTTGGCCTCCAAGTATTAATTAATTAAATAATTAATTAATTAAACAAAATAAAAGGATATTTTCCTTAATGACTAATTGTGACATGTATTGACCAATAGAAATCAAATAACAACAAGTCATCCAACCAATCATATAACAAGAATATCTTTTATTTTCCACATCACAAAAATTAATTCTTGTGATAAATAATGAATATGAGGCGCCACTTTTAGGGTATAAAAGCCCACATGAAATGTCTTTTATGTGTATTATATTATTTAACCCAACTAAATAATATCCATGCATATCAATTAATTAGCCCACCCAATTAATTATCAATGAGGCCCAAATAACAAGATTATTAGTCCGAATTACGAAGCCACATCTCGGACCATGGACTCACTAATAACCGAGTAGCTCCAATAATTAATTATTCATCCAATGTAATAAGTACATTAATTATTAATTCCGGGATTACGCCACCATAAACCCGAAATCGAGCTCTACCGATTCTGTATGTATACTTATACTCAACCCATGCAGTGAATAAGCGTCCATTGATATAATCACTACATACGGATTAACCCTCCATAGATCGTCCATTCTGAGTGGGAGGTCTCCGTGAACCCGACTCATAATATCTTATCCTTATTTACCATTAACCCCCTAATGATCAATTAGTACACATATCTGACTAGTAGCTAATTAGTCAAATGTGAACTCCCGGGATCGATCACTTTCTTAGGGCATCAAATAAGGGGACTGTCTCTCTACTTCCCGCAGGAAGGAATGGATTCCATGTCTGTGAAAATCAGAACTACTCACTCATCCGGAGATAGTGCCAATGAGAAGTGGCTTGGAACAAATTATTTAAGTGAACCGTAACTAACACATCAAACACTACCCCGGGACAAGCAGCACCCTGTGATCACCTCAGGATTAAGGTTCATCCATATATGATCATCTAATGATTTAATAAGATTCCTCGATTACGGAATTATACCGAGAAATTCAGATTAAATCGGTCCATCCTATATGAATGCCATCATATATAAATGCCCCACGTAGTACCTCTCACCGACAAAGTCGGATAAGACTATCTCACCCTAAGGTGTTCTCAGGCGCATTATTGGTGTTTTAATCAAGAGACCCTAAACTCGATTAAGTTCACCACGGACTAACAGTTTAAGTATATCACCACTAACTCAATCCTCACGTGTAATCCATACACTGAGTTAAGTGGTTACATATAGATATACTTAGGGTTTGCAGCAGTGTATTACTTTACAAGCACAAAGCAAGTAACTAAGATGAGATAAATTATGTCATCCATTATTAAAAACAATTACACAACTTGTCTTTCGGGCACTACACCTAACATCCTTGTCTGAGACTTGTAATAAGTTCTCTGTTGTGAATGATTGTTCTTTTCAGTTTTAGCAATAGGTTCAGAAAAGTTCCAATCATCCTCAGTACGAAATTATCTGCCTTTCCCCCTAAGTTTGTAATTCCTTGAATGATTAACATTCTTGGATTTACTTAGATTTGACCTTTTATGGTTCTTAGCATAGTTGGCTTCTGTAGATCTGGCATTTGATCTACCATCCTTGTTTCTTTGGGGTGCAGCTGATCTACCTTTAGATCTACATTTGTTATTATGTTCAGCTGACTTCTTAGAAAACTGATGTTGAAACTAGGTTGATTCATTCTGAGCTGACTTAACTGGTTCAACATGTTTCTCAGTTTGAGGAATTTATTCAGCTATGAACTTGATGCCAGTTCTGGCATTTGGTTCACCATCTTTACTAGTTCCTTCGTTTGAAGTTTGTTGTGTCTCAAATCCTAAGCCAGTTCTATCACCATAAGGCTTTCCGGATTTGAATCAGTTGCAAACTTGATTGAGCTAAAGATTCAGCTGTTGCTACTAAAGTAGTAGGCTGATGTTGATTCTTTGCAGGGTCAGTTCTTAGCAATTTCAGAATGTTCAATTCACTTTTTAATCTTTCGATTTCCATAATTAGAGATTCTTTCTCTGCTTTGATTGATTGTTAACCATCTTGTATTGCTACCAACTGATTCATCAATTCATCGAGCGTTTCTTCTAATTCGGGATTTCTTGGATTTGAACCAGCTGTTGAAGAACAAGCATTTTTTGTACTGAGATGTACTTAGAGTTAGATTCACATACCTCATTTGAGTCCTCCATGTGAGCCATTAAAGTTGTGTCATTTGAGAGTGCCTTCTTAGTTTTATCTTCATAGTCTGATTCATCACCAGCTAATAGAGCCCTTCTACCGGCTCTTCTTTGATGTGTTCTCTTGTTGGTCAGTTCTGGACATTCAGCCTTGTAATGTCAAGGTTTTTTGCAGTTGAAGCACTAGTATTCATCATCTTTCTATATCTCTTGAGTTTTCTTGATGTATTTCTGAGTAAATGGCTGGCCACTCTTCATTCTTCTAATTCTTTTCATCATGAGTGCCATTTGTTCCTCCATATCATCTAGTTGTTGAAGATTGGTATGATGTCTGAAGATTGGTCTGATATCTCTAATTTATCATCAGCTGCTGCAAGAGCTGTAGTTTTTGGATCCCCTAGTGCCTTGATTGATATAGAGATTACTGTAAAATCTTCACTAAATTCATAAGCCTTTAGATCTGATAAAATCATGAAGGTATCTTCTTCTTCAAGATTTCTTGATTCTTCCATGGATGTGACTTTCATCTTCCAGCATGAAGGTAAAGCTTTTAGAATTCGAACATTGATTTCCTTATTGGTGTAGACTATCTTGAGATGTGCTAGCTCATCCAGAATTGCACTGAATCTTGTCTCCATTTGCTCAATGGTTTCACCAGGTTTCATCTTGAAATCTTGAAAATTTTGTTTTGCTAATGAGATCTTGTTCTCTTTGATTGAGTCAGTTCCTTCACATACCAGCTGTAATTTCTCCCACATCTCATTGGAAGTTGTAGAATCTTTGACTTTTAGGTACATGTTGCTATCCAAGGTTCTGAGAATAATATCCATAGCAATGTTGTTGAGATTGTTCCTCTTCCTATCATCATTGTTCCATTCACTCTTGGGCTTGGGAACTCTAACTTGAACACCACCTTCACCAGTTTGCATGTGAGTAATCTGAATTAGTCCATCAGTGAGAACATCCATCATTTCATCATGTGTAGCAGCAAGAAATGCATGCCAACGTCTTCTATATTCATCAAAACGATCCATGTCGCACATAAGCATTTGTCTAGCATACTGATTGTTGTCCATGATGCAAGTTTGTTAAAATCTGAGTTGGGCAGAAACTGGAAACTGAAAACTGGGCTTTTTCAGAAGATCAACTAGAGGAGATTGTCAGAACAAGTTCTTATTAAAGAAAATTGCTCTGATACCAATTGTTGGTGTGACGGCCTAGCTCCCTACCACTAAGGGTCGGTGTGGGAGCGGCCTGCGAAGCTCTCGCCGCGACTTCATGACATAAAACTAAAGTCCATAATAAGGAAATCCATAAAAGATTTATAATATCTTATTTATATATCCCATGAAAACCTGCAACAAAATCGTATACAACTGTTCTATCGAACTTATAACGTGCAACAGGATCTAATCCTTAGTTAGTGGATGACATCATCCATATCTCCTTCCTCTTCCCTGAACAAACAACTGGAAGCCTCTCTCACTAGCCAGTCATACCTGTGAAACTGAAAAGGTTTTTGCAGGAGGTGTAAGCTTTTAAATTCAGTGAGGTTCGGTGTGTGCTTAAAGTGAAGCTTCACAAATATCATACTTCAAAAGTACATAGAGCAGATAATCACTGATACATATTATATTAACATACACATCAGACAAGAAGGCCCACTAAATTTAACAACACATAGATAGCAACAACAGTAGCACCTAAGTAACATTAGAACAACTTACACATATCAGAAAGTACAAGACTAACATTTAAAAGCACGTATCGCAGAATATAAACAAATAAGTTACCTCACAATGATATTCTACAGATACTAGTTGTCTCTACTGATACCGGCTTGACATTAATTCCCCTTTCAATGCTATCAATCGAACACCGATTGTGTTTCTACGACACCTTGGGTATGTATTAATTAATTGCACCAACTGTAAAATAATTTATATTATAAGATCTATAGTATATATATATATATAACAGTAGTACAGAACGAAAAGCTAGTACTTAGTAACGAAAGAAAGGAAAAGCAAAGCAATTTGCCTGCTACTGTTCTTTTATGTATATATATATATATATATATATGTTCAGGATACTTATTCTTATTTTCAATTTGATATGCATCATCCATAGATAAATACTACAAATGGATAGGCCGACTTAAAGGAAGTCGGCTAAGAGAGTCGGCCAACCTTATTCCCTTTTGTAATTATCTAATCACGACACCGCTTAATAAAAACACGATATATTACACGTGGTTTTATGGTGTAAAAATATCCGTCGATTACACCATATATTTATGTCGGTACTTATCCACTTAATTTCGTGTACTTGCGTGAGACTTATATATATATATATATATATATATATATATATATATATATATATATATACTTATCCACTTAATTTCGTCTTTACGTCGAAACTTAGCTTTATTAAGAAAACTAATCATGAGCTTGTATTTGACATGAACGCAGATACACATTACACATATAATATATTTACACACACACACACACACACACACACACACACATATATATATATATATATATATATATATATATATATATATATCCACTTAATTTTGTGCTTGTGTCGAGACTTAGCTATTAAGAAAACTAACTGCGGGCTTGTATTTGACATGAACGAGATAGAGATTACACATATAATATATTTACACACACACACACACACACACACACACACATATATATATATATATATATATATATACAATTTAATGTTACTACAAGTAACATAAATCCTTTTAAAGTTGTCAGTTATTATAAAAAGAAACATTTGAATATAATAACCTAGACTACTAAATTCAACAAAAAAAGGCGTCGTTTCTAAAATACAAGTTTATAGAAAAGTTTGAAAAATTGAGGTGTTATAATTCTCCCCTACTTAAAACAAGTTCATCCTCGAACTTACTATCTTGATAACTCTCATAAGACACCGACATATACTTGTCACATCGTGTGTTCATGATCACGATAGCAATTCAAGGATTCAAGTGGAGTTTGTACGGATTCACGAGGATGCTCAAACCGTGTAGCACCTAGACCAAAAAGTTCTAGCGTGACTCCCACGACGTAGCATTTTGTTCCGCGTATCTCTTTCCTCCTAAGATCTACCAAAGACTCTATAGGTGGCTCCCATCGCGTAGCACTTAGCTCAAAGGATTCTAGAGGCTACTCACACAATGTAGCACTTAGTTCCCGACAGACTAACTCTTATCATGATGTCAAATTTATGCGATAACAAGATAGTAGTGTCATTAAGACCAGTCAAGACCCAAACAGAACTTCAATATAATCAGAAAGATACAGACATGTCAGTACATCAGACAGACATCACGCTTCCACTGCGTACTCTGATTACCATAGAATCGCATAATCACTTAAGTCAAATCTTATCCATAGAATGTCCAAACTTAGGGCATCTTATCTTATATATGGCTACTAACCTAAGGCTTCCAATATCTATATCCATAACCACCTTATAATGTCTCGACCTGGTGCTCTGATACCATTTCTGACGGCCCGGCTCCCTACCACTAATTAAGGGTCGGTGTGGGAGCGGCCTGCAAAGCTCTCGCCACGACTTCAAAACATAAAACTAAAGTCCATAATAAGGAAATCCATAAAAGATTTGTAATATCTTATTTATACATCCCATTAATATCTACAACAAAATCGTATACACCCGTTCTATCTAACTTAAAACGCGCAACAGGATCTAATCCATATTTAGTGGATGACATCATCCATATCTCCTTCCTCTTCCCTGAACAAACAACTCGAAGCCTCTCTCACAGGCCAGCCATACCTGTCAAACTGAAAAGGTTTTCGCAGGAGGTGTGAGCTTTTAAACTCAGTGAGGTTCAGTGTGTGCTTAAAGTGAAGCTTCACAAATATCATACTTCGAAAGTACACAGAGCAGATAGTCACTGATACATATTATATTAACATATACATCAGACAAGAAGGCACATTAGAATTAACAATATCATAAATAGCAACAATAGTAGCACCTAAGTAACATTAGAACAACTTACATATATCAGAAAGTATATGACTGGCATTTAAAAGAACGTATTACAGATTATAAACAAATAAGTAACCTCACAACGATATTCTGCAGATACTAGTTGTCTCTACAGATACCGGCTTGACATTAATTCTCCTTTCAATGCTATCAATCGAACACCGATTGTGTTTCTACAGCACCTTGGGTATGTATTAATTGCTCCAACGATAACATAATTTATATTATAAGATCTATAGTATGTATATATATATATATAAATACATAAAGCATATTGTTATATCCCTTCTATATTAATAAGAAGAGGTTTTTGATATGTTGGTGACACTTGTCATTTTTTCATTGGTTCCTTTTTTTTACTGTTCATGGCCCAAATTTCAAAATAATTTTTTTAAAATTTTTTTACTGTACATAGCCCAGACCAGAATATATATGTATATATATATATATATATATATATATATATATATATATATATATATATATATATATATATATATATATATATATATATATATATATTGAGTAGAAGGAGTTTGAGTTAAATTGTTCCATTTTGGAGGACTCAATTGTATCACCTTTTAATGTGCGAAATATATGTAGTAAATGTATGACTATTTTCAAAATATAAGGCCACGACTTGTTCTTAAACACGATCTTTATGTCATCATACCAAAAAATTGTGTTGACGCGTTTACATGAAATCTTATAAATTTCTTAAAATAAATTCATTTCATAAAAAAAACATATCGGTTGTACACATGCGATATGACTATTTTCAAGATATAAAGCGCGACATATTGCTTTTCACGATCATTATATCATGCTTAAAAATATTTGGTTTGACGATTAAATGAAATATTAAAATTCTTTAAATGAATTTTTTTGTTAAAAAAACATATCGTTTATATAAAATATTAAATATCCTAAAAAAAAATTATTTCGGCCACAAATATTGTTAAACTGGCTATACTGTATTTTTGATTTAATTTCTATGGAAATTCGAATTATGTATTTTACCATTGCCGTTAAAATTAGCCTAGATCTGAGAATACAAAAAAGGGTTCAGTAGTGTCGAAAGGTGTCAATTTTGTGCCGTGGAGTATTGACAGTGTGTTAGTTTTAATTAATTTTTAATTAATATTCATTTCATCAACCGACACTTGTTGGATATAGCGTCGGGGTATATCGGAGCGTGTCGTGTTGTGTTTTTGATAGAACACGTGTTGTTGCAGATAATGTCGAAGATAGCTTCATTTTTCGGTTAAAATAGATTTAAGAAGAAATTGAAAAAAAAAATTCAGTAGTGCCGAAAAGTATCTATAAGATGCCGGGATGTGTCGAAAATGTGTCGGATATTCATTTCATCAGCCGATATGTACCGGACATGTCATCGTAATGTATCAGAGTTAATTAAATACAAACCGGGACAACGCTCGTACAGAGCATGATTGTTTATCTTCGTAGTATATATATCACTAGTACAGAACGAAACGCTAGTCCTTAATAACCAAAGAAAGGAAAAGCAAAGCAATTTGCATGCTACTGTTTCTTATATATATATATATATATATATATATATATATATATATATATATATATATATATATATATTCAGGATACTTATTCTTATTTTCAATTTGATATGCATCATCCATAGATAAATACTACAAATGGATTGGCCAACTTAAAGGAAGTCGGCTAAGAGAGTCGGCCAACCTTATCCCCTTTTGTAATTATCTAATCACGGCACCGTTTAATAACAACACGACATATTACACATGACTTTATTATGTAAAAATATCTGTCAATTACACCATATATTTTAGTCGATACTTATCCACTTAATTTGTCGTGCTTGAGTGTGAGATTTTATTATTAAAAAACTAGTACAATGGCTAGTATTTGACACGGATGAGATACGTATTAGACATATAATATATTTACACATATATACATATATAAACATATATATATATATATATATATATATATATATATATATACACACACAGACAATATAAATGTTACTACAAGTAACGTAAATTCTTTTAAAGTCGTCAGTTATTATAAAAAGAAACATTTAAATATAATAACCTAGACTACTGAATTCAATAGAAAAATACGTCATTTAAAATACAAGTTTATAGAAAAGTTTGAAAAATTGGGGTGTTACAGTTGGTCCCTTGATAAGGCTGACACAAGTTTAGAGAAGGTGAATAAACTTGTCATTAAAACCTGGATTTTTAAAAACAAATTAGATTCATTTTTAAACTTATGTGGACTTAAGCTAACTAAGTTGAGTATAAGTCAAACTGAATTGTTCTCAAACTAAGTTAACCGGGAGCGGATTAAGTTTTAGCCTTTTAACTCATCTTGTTGTATCTATGAAAAAGCTTATATGCAAAACTGAATTTTGGTGAATTTCAGTTTGTGTTCTGTGTGAATAACAATCAGTTCTATATGCTTGAACAAAGAATATTGAAATCAATTACTGAAAAAATAAATGACAGTAAGTAAATGCGTAAAGTAAAGTAAGGCAAGAAATTATAGAGGTTCCAGGTGGTGTAATCTTTTCAGTCATTTCTTCCCATATGATGTAAAAGGAAAATTCCACTATAATTTTTTGAAGTAGATTGGTTACAAAAAGTACTAAACTTATAGTCTTTGGCTAATCCCTAGCTTCACTATCTAAGCAACTAAAGAACGAGTAGTATTGCTGCTCTGCAACTGCTTCCACTGGTCCTTAGAGTTTACTATATGATTTTTAGTTTTCAGTTCTACGACTCCCTGTTTATTACAGTGCTTGTCTGATGCAACCTATACAAAGATCAGTCTCTAATAAATCTTATACATTCATTTCTAGACATCTTTTAGCTTTTCACTATAACCATTAGATTCAGCACTTCATCAATGGGGTGTAAACAAACAATTAAATAAATAAAGATGAATCATCATCAAAACTCAAATTTTATTTCTATCAAGGGGCAATTCTGGTGCCAATGGCTGCTGCCATGCTCTGATTCTCCAATGACATGTGCTTTTCCAGTCTTATAAAATGATTTGTCAGATTGTTGTTCATCTGAACAATGAGCTTTGTCTGCTGTTTGATCACCTTATTTGGCATGTCAATATACTCAGAGACAGGTTCAAATCTATTCTGTAAGAATTCGCTCTCATCCTTCAATGCTACAGATAGATTTCTAAGATAGAGAGCTTGCTTTTCCAACTCATCAACCATTGTATCCACAGCTGATTGAAAGGTCTGATATGATACGCCAGCTGGGATTGGTGCCTGTATTGGTGCAGAATCAGTCTGTTGAACCGTTAACTGTTGTAGTAGAGGAGTGGATACCAGTGCAGGCTCTTCATGAACTTGTCCCTCAACTTTCCACCCCGGCAGAGTGACATCCTCCCATGCAACTTCATAAAGTACTAGAGTATGAGAGTAAGTCTAGTGTGGACTATCTTGTTGCTCTGTGCTGGGGATGTTCTTATCAGGTGTTCCGGCAGCTGATCCAAAATCTATCACTGTTGAGTATTTTGTGGTACACTTATTTATATGTTGATTAATTTTCAATATAACATATCCCATAATTTAAAGCTTTTATTATATGATATAATTTTATTATATGCTAAATGATTTAAATATTTTATGATATGTTATTTTATGTTTCATGATATTATTATCTATCATAATGTTGCTGGACTTTTTTTTTATCTGACATTTTTTTTAATTTGTCTTGGCCCAGTCCGTTCTTTGTTAGATCCGGCCCAAGTTTTTTTTTTTCTTACACAAAAAAAATCCAGCCCAGTTTTTTTTTATTTAACCTAATAACCCTACACATATATACAACCCGACCCCTTTTTTTATTTCCAGCCGTCCCCATTTGCTTTCTTCTGAAACCCTAAATTCCCAAATCTCCCAGCCGCTCCTCTCCTTCAATGGTGAATCCTTTCGAATCCCAGAAAAGACGGTTGCCATGTTCATCCCTTCTCTTCTCCGATTCTGCAAATCTGTACCTGATCCTATTCTCATCTCCTTCACATGGATAAATTCGAAAAAGGTAGGAACTGATGCTGCCTTGGTCGATTTCGAACAACCACGTTGTGTAAAACGTTTAAGGAAAGGTTCGAAGTCATTAATGCACGATTTGAAGTTGATTCGAGTCACTGCAACGTTGTTTATCACGAAGGCTGATTCGAAGCACTCAATTTCCGATTTTGGAGGATTTCGCAATCAAGTTTTTGAAAAGGTGAATCCTTTCATGTTTATATCATTTTATCATTTATTATTATTGATTCGAGCAGATTACTTGCCCTGATTTTCTTTCCTTTTGTGTCGATTGAAGGCTCAGTGTGAAAGGTCCGACCTTTCCACCATTTCGATGCTGATTCGAGCTTTAAAAGCACGGATTTTGTGGACTGCAGTCAACTCGAAATCAAGGTGATGTCCTTCTAGTTAATATCGAATATTCTCGCTTATTTTTCCGATTTGAATTCGATTCTTGCTGATTTTGTCTTATTGGCCGCTTTTGCGGAGGTACAACCAAGAAACACGTTTATCACGTGATGTCCGGTTCGATGGCGATTAATGACTCGAATGCATACACCAATTCAATCTCGATGCACCTGAGATTGAAGTAATGCCGTTTCACAAACAGGTTGCTCTTTTCGATTGCCTCGGTCTTCACAAACCCGGTGAATCTCTACCCGGTTTGCTCGTATAAGGCTTGACCCTTCTTGGTGTGCGGATTAGGTATATTGATCGAGGGTTTCTACCCTGCGGAAGTCAAGGGTCGAGTCAATGCTTGAGGTAGTGACCCAATGATGGCTAAATAACTCAGTTAAACCAATGTTGGTTGGCATCATAGCCTTTAGTGGTTTAACTCTGAGTTAACCCCTGGTTCAATTAAGGTAAGAATGCGTTCTATGCAATTGAACCAGGTCTCGGGTGCCTTACACTATGCTATTAGAACTAAGTCAAAAAGAAATCAGTGGGTTTAAAGTTTATTTGCGTGGTTAACCAATTTGGTAAGGTTCATTGTTTGACATCACTCTCTCTCTCGTTTGCCTAACGGCCCTCCTTTAGAGAGTATGTTTAACACTTTGAACCAAGGAGGGACTCGGGTAACCATGGCTGGAAATATCACTTTTGATTGCATCGGATTTTCAGGATTTCTTTTGATTGTGTTCACACAAACCTTTGAGGTTCAAGTTATACCTCAAGGCTATAAATAGCCAGTCACATTAACTAGGATTGCAACAACTCAGAATTACATTCTTGAGCAATCCTACATTCCATAATCACTTAAAATTTCCCCTTTTTGTTATCTTGTTTTGAACTGAAGTTGGAGTCTAATTCTGGTCTTGGCTATTGAGAAGTAAGGTTCTGATCAATAGCTTTGACAGAACTTGTTGAATTGAGGTTTCTGTGTTCCTTGTGCTTAGGTAACACTTTAACTCAATTGCATTTCAATTTTCTGTGTTTTATGTGATTTGTGATTGCCTATATTAGCTTGATAGTAGTCTTGTTTGATACTAGTCTTGCTTGTTGTTCTGAGTCTGTTCTGCTGTTCTGAAATCCTGATTCCGTGTTTGATCATCCTTGATTAAGGTAGTAGACAGAAGATTGATTGGCCTGAAGCGCCAAGTTAATCTTGCCTAGTGAGGCCTTGTGTCTGTGCCTTAAGTCTGTGTGAAGGATCAAAAACTGAAGTCTTGATTTCTGTTGTCTTTTTGTTTATCTCCATAAAACTGCTGGATCTAATCTTGATCAGCATACACACTGTGTTGCTGTTAATCAAGGTTAGCATCACCCCTGTTACTGTTTGATTAAATCTGCAGTTGCTTGTTCTATATTGCTGTCATCTGTCCAAGTCTTGCATCTGCTTGTATTGTCTGAAGGTCCTGTGTTCAGCCTGCTATATCTTTTATATAATCCTGAGACTTGCCATTGCTGCATCAGCCTTGTTGAAGTCTTATTCTGCTGCTGTACTTTTCCGTTATAGTTTAGGCAGCCGTCATAGTTCACTGAACATTGTATTCAGTCTTCTTAGGATTCAGGCTTGATAATCTTGTTGTTATAACTTGATTATCATTCTGGAAACCTAACTGATAGTTCAGTGTTATTTAAATTTCTGTTGAATATCCTGCTGTAATCTTTTTGAGCTGTTGTTTGTAGTTCTTTATGAACTGCTGAATTATTGTGTAATCTGAACCTTGAGTTGCTCATTGCTGTTTGATTAATTTGTTCAGACCTTTGTTATATAGTCTTTTGTTTGAAAAGTTTCATTTCGGTTTTCATATCATATTGTAACCTGAATATTATATTGCCTGCATATCTGTGGTCAAATCCTTTTATATCTACAGCATTGTTGTATGATTTTGATCCGACTTCTGCATATTATCTTGCATCTGATTATATATATACATATATATATATTTGCATCCTAAATTGGTCTAAAATTGTACACTGCATATTTAATATATCTATATTTTCAGTTCACTGTGTTTTTCTTGCAAACTGAACTAAACCTATTTGATTATATAGTTTTCTTTTAAGTTGTTTATAACTGTGGTCATAGAACATTGTTTTGATCATAAATAAATTTATTACTTGATCACGTAGGTTTTATAACACAAGCGAATAACCGACTAAGTTAGCTTCCGCCTTAGTTGTTTAGTACTTGTGTTGATTTATCGAAAAAGAGTTCATAAATTGGTTAACACTCTATTCACCCCCCCTCTAGAGTGTTTATTTGCGCATTATCGATCCAACAATCACTGGTGTTGGATCTGATGTTCTGTCGGATGTATCATCTGAGACTTGTTGAGTGTCTTCAGCTGGTACAGGGACTATTGTTGTTGTATTTTTATTTGCCAGTGAAGTACTGGCCTCGGCTGGTGGAGTGCTCTCAGTTGGTGCACTATGTTGTTGTTGTTGTGCTGCTGCAGTCTGCTGCAGATACTCAAAATGTGTCAAGTTATCATCATCCATTGCATCAACTTCTCCACCATTTCCACCATCATTACCACCATCCTAGTCATCATCATCGTCATTATCATCACCATGATGATCATCGTCATCTTCAGAATGCAGAAGTATTGCTTTTGCATTTGCCACCATTTGCCATATCTGCTTCTCATCTATGAGGCCAATCAAACTGGTGATTCCAAGAAATGAGAAGAACCACTCCACCTCTGCAAACATTCTGTCAGAGTTGGAGAATTGGGCATATGAATCACCCAATTTCCAATCCAAATACTAAGCAACCCTTTCAACTACACCCCTCTTGGGGATTGCCTCAAACTCTTCATCTATGTCATCTTATCCTTCTTGTTCTTGTATTTCTTCTTGTTCATCAATATTCTCTAGTTCCTACTCTCTCTCTCTCTCTTCTTCTACTTCCACACTTTCAACAGCATGTGTTGTTCTTTTCCTTTTTCCTTGTTGTGTGGCCGGTGAAGATTCAGTCTCATTTCTTTTCTGTTCTCCATTGCCCTTCTTTCTATAGGTGAACATCACATTTGCATTGTGCATAGTGTGTAATTGAATGGGGTTACCTTTAACTGCTCCAAGAGGTATTGAAGAGGGATCTCAAATGATTTCTTCACACAGAAAGGTCCAGTCTTTTTCAATCCTTTCTTTTCAGCCTTCTTACCTGCATCAATCTCACCTTCAATTTGCTCTTTAAGACTATTGAAGATGTATGTAGCCCAGTCAAATTCCAATCCCTTATAGATTATTTCCATCAGCCTTGTTTTGACTTCTGTCATGGCATTTAAAGCTCCAAGCTTTCCTTTAATGCATTTGCCTATCATTAGGCTAAATTCCACAAACGGCTTCTTCAATTCTGTTCTCAAACAGTTGAATTTTTTGTTCTCAGGGGTTGCATACTTCCTAATATCCATCCAGAATGCATCATTATCCATCACCACATTTTCCAATCTTATGGGGCCATTTCTGGAAAGTTTGAGATGCTTGTTGAAAAGGTTGGCCATTATTGTGAATTTCTGGTCTTTGATGGTTGTTGTAATCTTGACAGGGATTAATTGAGCATCCTCAGTGATGTGTCCCTCCACAATCCTTGAATTTTTTCTAGAATAAGATCAGATTCTCATAGCATACAGCTTTGATGGGTGGGTTAAGAAAAGTTATTAACCCTAGATTGGTACACCCATCTACCAATCTTTGTGCTTGAACATTGCTCTCACACAAACTTGGATAAGGCATAGGTCGGAAGAATGACCAAGTGGCTATGATGTTCTCACATTGTTTTGCAGACAAAATGGTTGAAGAAGATGAAGCCATTAGAAAAAAAAATAGAGTAAAGTTCATGGATTTTCTGGAAATATAGGGTTTGAAGAGTATGAATTGTAAAAATAGAAAAATGGGCAAGTGTTATTTATATAGTGGGATTTTTGTAGTGTAAACAGAGATTTGGATGATTGAGTGTCAATCGGATTTTGTACATACGTAGTGGGTGTAATGGCGTGATTAACTGAGTATAAATCACGGTAAATAAGGATAGTGGGGGAGTGTATCAAGAAATTAATGATGATTACCATGTTTCGAGGTGTTTCCGTCTCTTTCATGATTTTCTAGCATTAATTCCCTTATTTTAATCCTTTTGTCTGATTAAAATAATATCCACGTGTGTAATCTCCAATAATAAATTCTCCATAATTCTTCTGATTTTCCACACGTGTAAATAATTTATTCAGTTCACACTTCCCTTAGCTGATTACTCTACTGATGATTTGAGTGATTGAGTGACTTTGCTGGTTACTCAGCTGTTGTATTGGTTAAGTGGTTGCTACTTATCACTGATTGTCAGCTGGTTAAGTAACTTAGCGGATGCTTGTGTACTGAGCTACTTAATCAAAAAAACTATTTCTAACAACCAGTTAAGTGGACTTAGCAGATCCAGTGGCTGGCCTTCCAAATGAGCTCACCCGTCATGGCAAAGGTCAACTCAGCTGGTGAACTCACTGTGATTCTCTGTGATTGATATTCCACTCGTATTATCACACATGATGGGAATTGTTTTCTTCTCTAATCCACAGTTTCTTAATTGATATCTTATCCATAGTATTTGTGCACAACAGCTACCAGCTACTATATACTCTGCTTCAGCTGTTGAGGTTGATATAGAATTTTTCTTTTTACTAAACCATGATACTAGTCTGCTTCCTAGCATCTGACAAGTTCCAAAAGAGCTTTTTCTGTTCACTTTGCATCCAGCATAATCTAAATCAGAATATGATATCAACCTAAATCCACCATCTTTTGGATACCAAATCCACAAATTCATTGTGTGCTTAAGATATTTGACGATTCACTTAGCTGCTAGTACATGACATTCATTTGGTTGAGATTGCAATCTAGCACATTCTCACTGCGAATGATATATCTAGTCTGCTAGCATTTAAGTAGAGTAGTGAACGAATTATGGCTCTGTATAGCTTCTGATCCACATCCTTTCCATTTTCATCTTTTCCTAGGATAAATCTTGCACTCATTGGTGTCTCTAAGACACCACTAGTGTTCATTCCATACTTGTTTATCAAATCCTTTGTATACTTGGCTTGATTTATGAAGATGCCATCTTTCATCTACTTCACTTGTAGTCCAAGAAAATAGTTACATTCTCTGATCATACTCATTTGAAATTTGCTCTTCATCAGTTTGCAAACTTTTCACGTAAGTTCTCATCTTCTGATCCGAATATGATACATCCATATATATTTGGACAAGTAAGGTGCTTGATCCATCTTGTAACTTGAAAAGTGTCTTGTCAATGGTTCCTTTACTGAATCCATTGTTGATCGAGAACTGTGAAAGTGTCTCATACCAGGATCTAGGTGCCTGTTTGAGTCCATATAAGGCCTTCTTGAACTTGTATACCTTATCTTCTTTTCCTTTGATTTGAAATCCAGCGGGTTGCTCCGCATATACTTCTCTTTCTATTAGTCCATTTAGAAAGGCACTTTTGACATCCATCTGATAGACTTTGAAATATTTGTGAGCTGTAAGTGCTAGAAACATTCTGATTGCCTGCAATCTGGCCACTGGTGCAAATGTTTCATCATAATCTATGCCTTATTCTTGTGAGTATCCTTTTGCTATCAGTCTTCCCTTATTTTTCACAATTGCTCCTTGTTCATCCATATTGTTCCTGACCACCCATTTTGTTCCAATAATATTTGCTAGGTCTGGTCTATCCACCAGCTCTCAAACTTCATTTCTTTCAAACTCATTAAGTTCTTCTTGCATTGTTGTTATCCAATCAGTATCTTGAATTGCATCATCTATTGTTTTAGGTTCAACCTGTGATAGAAAAAATTTAGCATTCTCTCCAATTGCCTCCTGGTTCTGATACCTGTATTGACATCTCCAATGACTTGCTCAGCTGGATGGTCTCTGAGCCAGTTCACATTAGGTTGGAGTTGTGTCTCTGCAACTGCCTCTGCTGGTGTATCAAATCGTACATCTTCTTGTTCATCAACTGCTTCTTCTAGTAGTGCAGTTAGTGTCTCAGCTTCTATATAAGTTGGTCCAGATCCTTGTTCTCTTGTTTCTACTTCTTCTGGGTGGATAGATCTTCACAACTAGTATTTAGTTCATCAAACACTACATGGATGTATTCTTCAATCACCAACATTCTCTTGTTTAACACTCTGAAAGCCTTGCTGGTGCCTGAGTATCCCATGAATTGCTTCATCGGCTTTTTCATCAAAAGTGCTCAGCTGATTCTTGTATAATACAAAGAATTTTGCTCCAAACATATGTAAATGAGATATGTTAGGTCTTCTTCCATTCCACACCTCATAAGGTATTTTTCCATGGTCCTTGTTGATGATTGATCTATTCTGTGTATAGCATGTTTTATTTGTTGATTCTACCCAAAGCCTCTTTGGTAAGTTTGCTTCTGCAATCATTGTTCTGACAACTTCTTTTAGAGTTCTATTTCTTCTTTCAGTTACTCCATTTTGCTGTGGAGTTCTTGCCACAGATAGTTGATGCATCACTCCATTCTCTTCACAGTAAGTTCTGATTGCTACATTTAGGAATTTTGTTCCTGTATCTAATCTAATCTTGATAATCTTCAATTCTTTCTCATCTTTCAATCTTATGAGTAGATCTGGTAGTTTCTCGAGTGTCTCTTTCTTCTTATTCATGTATATGGTCCAAGTGTATTTGGAGAAGTCATCAACCACTACAAGGGTGTACTTCTTTCCACTTACATTAACTGGTGTGACTGGACCAAATAGATCCATGTGTAAGAGTTGCAGTATTCTTGATGTTGACTGGTGTGTCTTTGACTTGAATGAGCTATTGATCTATTTTCCCTTTTGGCATGCATCACATAGGCTTTCCTTTTGAATGTGATTTCAGGTAGGCCTTCCACAAATTTGTTTTTGCTAGTTTGTTGATTGTCTTCAAATTCAAGTGATTGAGACTTTTGTTCCAGATCCAACTAGTTGATTGCTTATGTTTCACTAGCAGATATGTTTCTGCTTTTCCTGTCTTCCAAATCCACCACATACATGTTGTCTTCTCTTTTTCCTGCACGTACAACTGTGTTTGTTTGGTTGTGTATCACCTTTCATCCTTCCTTGCTAAAATTCACAATGTATACTTTGTCACTGAATTGACTAATACTTAACAGATTGAAGTTCAATCCCTTGACATATGCTACATTCTGAATCTTCAAGTTGTTCTTCAGTATTACGCCTTCCCCTTAATCTTGCCAGGATTTTCTTTGCCTCCAAAGGTGACTTTAGATCCATTAAAATCTTTGAAATCAATCAACCATTCTTTGCTACCAGTCATGTGTCTGGAACATCCACTATCTATATACCAGACATCCTACAAAACAAATTAAGCATTTTTATGTACCCAACACTATTCAGGTTCATGCCTGTTACCAGTCATTTCTCCTACCCCAACTGTAAATCCAAATAATCTTCTGTTTGGAGGGTTGAAATCATCAACCTCATATGTATAAGACATGGAAGAATAACTTCTAATTTATTTACTAAAAGCATTCTGAAAAACTTTCCCACCTTTTGGAGTTTTAGCATCTTGTTTCACCTTCCGGTATACAGGAGATGGCCTTTGCTCATACTGTCTATTGTATACAGGGCCATGCTTTTGCTGATGTTTCCTGAATGCATTTGACTGTCTATGAGCTAGTCTCCTTTTGTATGCTGGTGGGAGAACATTTCAATCATCTTCTGAAAGGTAAAGTCTTCATTTACCTTTCACCATATCATTGCCTTTAGTAGGCTGATAGTAAGATGATTTCCTCTGCTATTTCGCTGCTACAGGATGAGTAGTTGACTCAACGGTTTGTCTTTTCCGAACTTTTGGACCAGTTTTGGCCTTTTACTAAAAATTGTTTTGACCATTTTGTCTCTTCTCATCTTGACTATTGTAGCCAAGACCAGATTGTTAGGTGTAGTGGCTGAAAGACAATTTGTGTAATTGTTTTTTATAATGGATAATAGAATTTATCTCACCTTATTACTTGTTTTGTGCTTGAAAGTAATCAGTATGTAACCGCTTAACTCAGTGTATAACATGCATGTGAGGATTGAGTTGGTGGTGATATACTTAAACTGTTAGTCCATGGTGAACTTAATCAGAGTTTAGGGTCTCATGATTAAAACACCAATAATGCACCCAAAACACCTTAGGGTGTGATAGTCTTATCCGGTTTGTCCGGTGAGAGGTACCGAGTGGGGCATTTATATATGATGGCATTCATATAGGACTGGACCGATTTAATCTGGTTTTCTCGATATAATTCTGTAATCGAGAAAACCTATTAAATCATTAGATGATCATATAGGATTGACCTTAATCCTGAGGTGATCACAGGGTACTGCTTATCTCGGGGTAGTGTTTGATGTGTTAGTTAAGGATCACTTTGGTATGTGATCTGAGTCACTTCTCGTTGGCACTATTCCCTGATGAGTGAGTAGTTCTGTGTTTCACAGACACGGAATCCATTCCTTCCTGCGGGAAGTACAGAGACAGTCCCCTTATTTGTTAGCCCTAAGAAAATGATCGATCCCGGGAGTTCATATTAGACTAATTAGCTACTAGTCCGGTATGTGAACTAATTGATCACTAGGGGGTTAATAGTAAATAAGGATAAGATATTCTGAGTCGGATTTACGGAGGCTTCCCAATCAGAATGGACAGTCTATGGAGGGTTAGTCCGTATGTAGTGATTATATCAATGGACGCTTATTTACTCATAGGATGGAGGCCAAGGATTTACTTTCTTATATAATGAGAGTTCTTCCAAGACATATGATATATGAAAATTTCGACATACACACATAAAATAGAGAGAAAAACATGTTTCTTGTCTTGGGTTTCTGGTTGAAGAAAAACTTGTAGTTTTTATTGATGCATATCAAGGAGGATTCAATTCCAAGGATCGGTGTCCACCAACCGCCGTTTGGAGAACACGTTGGAAGATTTTGGCTACTCATCCAAATATTGGTAAGTAGATCTAAACCCCCTTGTAGGAAGTTTAGATCCTTTATTTATGATATGTAGTTTATAGATCGTGATCCATCCGCAGCGCAAAGATCTGTTTTTTGTACAGATCTGAGCTCATACATCCTTCACGTGGTATCAGAGTGAGGTTCCACGATCTATGAATTATATTCATAGATAAACAATTTAAAAGGAGTGGAATTGCATGTAGATATTTTTTTTTTTTAAATATGCATATGTGATTGGTTGTTGTGGTTGAAGAGATGGATTGGGGTTGACACTGTTTACCCGTTAGATCTATTGTAAACTCATATAAATTCGTTATATGAGTATAGGAAATTTTGTAATTTATTCGTTGATGTAATTTTAAATTTCCTAGAAATTGATCTGTTTTGTTGCTGTTCGGTATTTTTGTTTTTACCATTGATTGAGCCGTTGAAACGACAATCCCTCCGGTCAGAATAAAGAACAAAAGTTGACGAACCGGAGCACCAAATTTGGTGTCGATCGGAGTCCGTCTCGATATCAGATCTCTGCTATAAAGTTGCTGCTGTAACAGAAAAGTACAGCAGCCATAAAAACCCTAGCTGTGAGTTCGTCGAGTTTCTGGAAGAGTTTGGAACGTTGAGACAAAGATCCGACCGTTCAGATTGACTAAAATGAAGTTATGAACAAGCCCTAAATATTTCAGGTCGATTGGGTTTTGTTTCGATGCCCGATCGGCTCCGGGAAGACACTGCTGCGCCGCAGTTATAAACAGATGCAGCAATTGGATCGACGGATTTCTGGAGAAAATTGGGCCATCGAAACTCAGATCCAACCGTCCATATTGAATCAGGAAGAGTGAAGAACAGGCACACAAAGTTTCATGACAATCAGATTTCGTTTGGATGCCCGATGATCGATGAAACGGATCAGCAGCAGATTGTATTAGAAACTACTAAACCCTAGTTAGGGTTTATTTATATTTTTTCTAATAGGTTAGATACGGTGGTGCCAACGGTCCATCTTGATGTTTATTTTCCGCACTAGTATGTATGCTTAAGATGTATGCGTAGAACCGGAAAATTACCATGACATGCATCATATCATGAATTCCACTCCAAATGCATATACATGTAGAAATTAATTCGAGGAATTAGTTAGGCATGTATACAACACACGATTAGTTTTAATTAATTGTATGATATTAATTAGAAAATAATTAGGGAAACCGAGGATTCCGGGTTTTGTCAATCGTCATGGTTAGGTGACGGATTATCGGTGAATCCCACCTTGCGAAAGCATAGGGAGTAAAACCCTGAAACCTTGACGAGATTGCGTTTTTTGTCTGTATTGTCTACGTGAAAGTTTGATGTTAAGGGATTGAACAATTATGGGTGAATATGGTTCGAAAGTGGTCAAACCATGGATGGGTAGTCAACTGAGCCACGGCTCGATCGACTTATCCATCCACGTGTGGCGTTTGGACGGGGATCCAGCAAGGCTTAACGGAGCGACTACGGCTTAACGGAGCTCCCCTAGCCCTGATCCGTCCGACGGCCACATATGTTCCAACGAATAGGTCGGTGGGCTAGCCCACATAACTGACACCATTCGGGCCCATGATTTATTGTTCCTTAAAGATACATCAAGTCCAAAATGAAATCAGTAAACCCACCACTTTTTCAAAAATGTTGAGTGGGAGCGGGGAAGGCGACAGCTTTCCGACCCCACGGCCTTGACACATGCAACGTGAGAGAATGGTGACGCCTCGTTCCGTCCTGGGACCGGCCTCCCTAAGGAAGGCCTTCACCGCTATCAAAATTCAAGGCTTGGTCTCCGAAAATGATAGGATTTTGGGTACTCGTCGGGTCACTGACCGACCCTAAGGCGGCACACTCGGGGTCTACCTAAAAATCTGAAGCAGTAGGTCACACTCATTATGGGTATTTTTGGTAATACCTTGGCTGAAAAAGAAAGGTAATCGAGGATTAAAAATTGGATGTTCAATTCCATTTTAATCATCGAGAGAGAAAGATCTCATTTTAGTCGTCACCTCTTTGACCTAGCTTAATGTGGCACTGAGGTGTGAGACTAGATCCTTGGAACGGTAGGATAGACTATACATTTAATTTATAGTTCCTAAAATTAATTAGTAAGTATGATTTGGACTTATTTTCTGTCAATTTTATTTACAACTATATATATATATCTCTCTATGGTACTAGACTGTTAATGTATGCTTTAAATTGACTAGTAACGACTTCGTTTAAAAGTGGTAAGTAACTAGAACGTTGTACTTGTTAATCATACATGCGATTAATTTTCAGAAGAGATATTTCTCTTGAGCCTTCAAGACTCAAATTAAGTGACGTAAATAAGTATGTCACTGCTGTCACTCGTGTTGAACGTGAGACAACCGTAATTAGTTTGAAAGATGATTGGGACGGTACGATTCTTCTAGTGAATTTTAATTGTGTAATGACTACACGAGAAATTTTCTAATAGAAAAATTGGAAAATCATAAATCAAAGTGTTGATAGTTAGACGGTATTTGGAACCGATAAACTAGTGGGAACTTTAATCTTATGTTTTTCTGATTTATTAGAAAATTAGTCCCACAGAGTAAAGCTTTCACTAGACATCCCACAGTTCACGAGAAGTGTCTACTCAAACGAACTGCTAGTTTAAGTCTATTTCCTTTTAAGGAAAGTCAAGAATAGGAAAGAATGTCTTCAAGTGTTAATCATCTAAACTAAATAAGTTTGAGGATAAACCGAAATATTAATATAAAGAAATTAGAGGATAAGGAAAGTGATTTCGGATCACTAACCAATGAATCCTTAGCGACTTTCTTAACCGAGTAACTCAACTCGGGAGTTAAGTTCTTTCAAAGAACAAGGAAGCTTTGCATTAACGATTAATAGAGTAAACAACGGGCAGTAATTTGATCTAGAATAGTGGGAGTGGTATGAGGAAATGAACTTTGGATTCGATCCTTGAATATCATGGAAAATTTATTTTTCTGTTTTCAGATTCATTGGAACAAATGGATTCACTTTCAACTCGACACATTGTTGCCTCATAGAAAGTGAATATGACACTTGTAGTACGAATCCGAGACTCGGACTTTTGTTTGATAAAGTCAGAACCACTAAGAAATGCTGAAAAGGTATATGTAACACATCTTAAACTATTATAGGCAAACGGTTTCCATATTAAGATAAACGATTCTTCAAAATCTATTAATTAGTGCATATATCCTAGAGATAAGACCTAACGACTGGCTAAGGGTGATTCCTATCTCCCAGTCTCGGAACACTGTCTCAAAGGAACAATGACTAAGCTTCCTTTCAATTGGGAAAGGGTAATAGATCTGAAAAAGTAACGTAGCTTGTTCATAATGACCTTTGGGTCTAGTGAGAGATACAAGCTAATGGGAGCTTTTGAGTGGTGACATTTTGACTGATAACTACTCGAAACACGTTTTAGTTTATCTAAAGAATACGAGGAGGAGTCTCTGATTTTAGCAGAGAATAGAGTATTCCAAGCTCAAAAATTGGCTATCACATAGTCTTGGGACTGATGCTCGGCATGCCTCCTAGTGGAATGTTTTTCATTGAGGAAGAAAGCATAGGCTTGCCATATATAGTTATTGATGTGCTACAATACACTGGTAAACTCGATTAAGATAATTGGTTGCAAAATAACGGTTAACATTATTATGTAAATCGAGAAGTCAACCTAGAAGATGCTAGTGAATTTATGGATAAGGAATGAATTCGGTTCACACCACTTCCGTAAATGTAGGCATCTATCACTTAATGCTTGAAGGTAGGACTGAAGATTTTGCGCATACGTTCAGATTGTGACTATTCATGAAATATCTTAATGTGACGAGTGAAGGTTGGTTATAAGATTCATGAGATCAGAAAGTGATGGTTGAACTGTCACAAGCCTTCTGATAGAATCTATTAGAAACAGCCTTAAACCTTGGAGTACGGTTACCCAAAGGTAGTTACTATCTGATTTAATCAGACCACGTCCAACATCGGTTGTTGGTGATTACACTGATAAATACTACTAGATCAAATGTCAATCCACCCAAAACGCAATGGGAGTATGGTTTAACCGTTGACCCATTGTGGTTTTGGGGACTTTACAGTCTGCTGGGTGATTGATAAACTATGGATCTTGGTGGGTCAGATAGATTCGATCATAGAGGTTGGTTTGAAAGCCTTAACCCTGTGAATGGAGTTTTGGTACTCCAGTTCTGCTCAGCCTCTTGTAGAACCACCTGAGTGTCTCAGGCCCAGTGGGAGCAATTGGATCTACACGGAAAGAGTCGAATGAATAGGAAAGTTTAAACTTTCGATTGCAAAGTCGAGTGGTCTAGGGTGATTCCCGACAAGTAGAGAGTTAACTGACCTTGAACTCTCTCACCACTCGCCTTGCTAGATTTCGTTAGAAAGCAAAAAATAGGGGTGCTTCCCTGAGACTTTCTTGCCGAAAAATGGAGTCTGGATTTATTCGGAACAGAAGGGTCTTGGTTAGAACAAATGGCAGGATGACTGCCGGGGCTTATATCCTTTGTGGATTTAAGAGAACCTCTCGGTCATTTAAAGTCACATATTTTAAAATATGTGGACTTGACCAGAATATTGATAAGTCTTTCGTAGACTGGATATCAATATTGTTAAAGTAGTAGTATTAGTGTTCATGAATGATAACACGACAACGGTTGGAAACAACCTGGGTGTGCTATCTGAAGTCGGAAACTGACACGCCAAGATTCTCTGGATGAGAGAATTGGACTATATTCTAAGAATTTGATTCGGTCAAATTCACAAGAATGAGTCATTGGCTATCCCATCCGTCTTATTGGTTAAGATGATCTTGCATATACGTATGCAACATTCAACGAGAGTAGTCCTGCCCTACCTCTCAAGAATGATTCTCTAAATCTTCGGATAAAGAGAAAATAGGATAGAGTCTCTCTTGGATAATGGCAAGTCAGGTTTTCACAAGGCAATAGTAGTCGAATCTCGGATTTGAGCATTGAATAGCGGTTTAGTACGTCCTCAAGTATCTTTGAAGAATGAGGAATAATGTGCTTGTATATTCGGGTGCAAACTTGAATATGGTTGACTACACTGATTCTGACTTATAGTCAGATTAAGGATGATCATTGGGACGATCTCGGGCTCAGTGTTTACTCATTCTGATAGAGCTATCGTCTAGAGAAATCCAGCACCGCCAATTCGACTTTAATTAATCGGATACGTAGCAGCTTTCGGAGCAGCTAGAGTGGCAAAATAGCTTAGGAATTTCCTTCATGATCTGGGAGTAATTCCAGGTCTGGTGAGCCGATATCACTTCATTGTGAAAACAGTGAAGATATAGCTTAGAAGGATCTTCTCAGTCACTAGAGGTCAAAAGCATATTAAGAGAAAATACTGCCTGATTAAATGGACCGGCGACGTTTCGATCCTAAAGATCGTCTCGAGCCGACAACCTAACTAATCAGTGTACCAAGTCGAGTGCTTGGAGGTTACGGCATTGAGGGATACATCTCATCAGCTTTTAGAGCAAGTAGGAGAGTGTTGTGAATAAGATGAGAAAGGGTGTCCTTTAAAAACAATCGTTGCTTGTCATTTCGTGCAAGTGAGAGATTGTTAGGTGTAGTGCCCGAAAGACAATTTGTGTAACTTTTTTTGATAATGGATAACATAATTTATCTCACCTTATTACTTGCTTTGTGCTTGTAAGTAATACACTGCTGCAAACCCTAAGTATATCAGTATGTAACCGCTTAACTCAGTGTATGTCATGCACATGAGGATTGAGTTGGTGGTGATATACTTAAACTGTTAGTCCGTGGTGAACTTAATCAGAGTTTAGGGTCTCATGATTAAAATGCCAAAAATGCGCCCAGAACACCTTAGGGTGTGATAGTCTTATCCGGACTGTCGGTAGAGGGTACCTGAGTGGGGTATTTATATATGATGGCATTCATATAGGACTGGACTGATTTAATCTGGATTTCTCGATATAATTCTGTAATCGAGAAAACTTATTAAATCATTAGATGATCATATTAGGATTGACCTTAATCCTGAGGTGATCACAGGGTACTGCTTGTCTCGGTGTAGTGTTTGATGTGTTAGTTAAGGATCACTTTGATATGTGATCTGAGTCACTTCTCGTTGGCACTATTTCTTAATGAGTGAGTAGTTCTGTGTTTCACATACACGGAATCCATTCCTTCCTGCGGGAGTAGAGAGACAGTCTCCTTATTTGTTAGCCCAAAGAAAATGATTGATCCCGGGAGTTCATATAAGATTAATTAGCTACTAGTCCGGTATGTGAACTAATTGATCACTAGGGGGTTAATGGTAAATAAGGATAAGATATTCTGAGTCGGGTTTACGGAGACTTCCCAATCAGAATGGACAGTCTATGGAGGGTTAGTCCGTATGTAATGATTATATCAATGAACGCTTATTTACTCATAGGATTGAGTGTAAATATATATCTATAGTTGGTAGAGTTAAGTTTCGGGTTTATGGTGGCGTAATCCCGGAATAAATAATTTAAGTGTAAATATTATGTTCGATGAATATTTTACTTAATTTATTGGAGCTACTGGTTATAGGTCCATGGTCCCTAATGTGGCTCCTATAATACGAGAATTTTCTTGTTATTAGGCCTCAATGACAATTAATTGGCTATATGCGAATTATTATTTTGTTGGGCTAAATAATATAATACACAGAAAAGACATTTTCTGTGGGCCTAATACCCTAAGGTGTGGCGCCTCCCTCTCATAAAATGCAAGAATTGATTTTCTTGTGTGATTAATTATTTACTTGGTAAGTAATTAATTAATAAAAGATAATAGATTTGTAATTGATTGATTGATTAATCACAATCTTTTATAAATGGAATTATCTTTTATTGTGATTTCTTTTTAATTATTTATTTAATTAATTAGAAACTTAGAGGCTAGGGATTTACTCTCCTATATAAAGAGAGTTCTTCCAAGACATATGATATATGAAATTATCGACATACACATATAAAATAAAGAGAAAAACTTGTTTCTTGTCTTGGGTTTCTGGTTGAAGAAAAAGTTGTAGTTTTTCTCGATGCATATCAAGGAGGTTTCAATCCAAGGATCGGTGTCCACCAACCGCCGTTTGGAGAACACGTTGGAAGATTGTGGCTACTCATCCAACTTTTGGTAAGTAGATCTAAACCCACTTGTAGGAAGTTTAGATCCTTTATTTATGATATGTAGTTTACAGATCGTGATCCATCCACTGCAAAGATCTATTTTTTGTACTGATTTGAGCTCCTACATCCTTCACATATCTGGATCCAAACCTTTTTGTGGGCTGGATTAAGAATATTTTATGGATCAAACTGGATTACACGTATTTTATAGTGTAATCTTTTTTTTCAGGTGGGCTTAGCCCCCCTTAGTCTAAATGTGGCTCCGCCCTTGACCGTCTCCATGGACATCTTCCATGAGTTGTACTTGGTGATCAACAACTTCATGGATTCTCTTTAGGATGTACATATTAGCTGTCATGGCAATCTAGAACTCTAGAATTTATCAAATAACAACAACAGAGTGAAAAATGATCAAGAAATGATCACAAAACTCTAAAGGTGATCATTGTTTACTCTTAAGAAACAGCAAACACAGAAAAGATGAAGAATTCTCTCAAGATTCTTCAATAACCACAGAAAACATTCAGAAATTCTCAAATTTCAGCTCTGATACCATGTGAAGTTTGTAGAATTACAAACATAAAGTAAATAGAATGCAGAATCAATATTATTGAACTAAAATTAACAAGTTAAGTTATAATGCTGCTGATCATTGGTTATTTATAGTTTCATACACCTCATGAATCAGTTAAAAGTAAGATACAAATGGTTACAACAAACTAACTGAGTTGTAAGAGAATATTGAGAGAATTGATTTCCTTGCTTTCATTGCTGTACATTTCACAATATATAAAATATTACATGGCTTCAATCAAGCTATTCTGTCTACTGAGATCAAGGCTATTAGTCAATGAAATCCTATGCAATGTCTATGGAATCATACGTAATAAATACAATGGTGTGGAAATATTTACATTCCTAAAATATATATTTCTAATAATTTATTATTATACTAATACACCCCCGTTGTCGGAACGGGAGGTTGACGGACGTTGAGACTATCCCGAAAATCGTCAAAAAGTTGCGAATGGAGCCTTTGGAAAATGTCGGCGATTTGATATCGTGACGGAATGTGTAAAACACGAACTTGACCACGAGCGACTTTTTCACGAACAAAATGTATATCCATTTCAATGTGTTTAGTGCGTTGATGTTGGACTGGGTTACCGGAGAGATATACGGCACTTACGTTGTCACAGTAGTAGTAACAGGGCAATGCAACTCCAACAATAAATTTCGAATCCATCAGGACTCGAAAACAACATTCACCACTCCTCGGTATTCGGCCTCGGTGCTAGATCGGGACAATGTGGCTTGTTGTTTCGCAGACCATGAAATCATATTGTCTCCAAGGTAAACATAATAACCATAGGTCGATCACCTAGTATCGGGACACCTTCCCCAGTCGGCATCGGTATATGCAATAAGTTTGGCCGTGAAGGAAGGATAAATATGGAGACCGTAGTCGAGAGTGCCTTTAATGTATCGAATAATGTGCTTTAAAGCAGACATGTGTTGCGTTCTTGGGTAAAGCATGAAAAGGCACACTTCCTGAACAGCGTAAGAAATATCCGGACGTGTGAATGTCAAATATTGTAGGGCTCCGGAAAGACTGCGGTACTCAGTTGAGTCATGATATGGATTACCTGAAGAGAGCTTAATTAGGCCTTGGAGTCGACCGGAGTAGGCGACGGTTTGCAAGATTTCATGTTGGCACGGTCGATAATTTCTTCAACATATTTCATTTGAGACAAAAATAGACCTTGTGAATGGCGTGTAACCGATATGCCCAAAAAATAACTTAGAGGACCCAAATCTTTCATTGCAAACTCAAAGCCAAGTTTAGAAAGGATTGACTGCCGGAGAGCAGCGGATGACGTGGCAATGGTAATGTTGTCAACGTACAATAGAATATATGCCATGTCAGTGCCATGATAGATAAATAAGGAGTGATCGGAAACACTGTGAGAAAAAACTCATGTCGGCGACATAATCCGCAAACCACTGGTACCATGCACGAGGGGCTTGTTTTAGCCTGTAAATACACTTTTTGAGTAAACACACATAATCAAGGTTGTTAGGGTCTTGAAAGCAGGGAGGTTGATACATATACATTCTTTCCTCGAGATTCCCGTGAAGAAAGGCATTTTTGACATCCAATGGATGAAGACACCAAGATTTTGATAAAGCTAGACTTAGAACTGTCTAAATGGTAGCCGGTTTGACTACAGGACTAAATGTGTCGCCACAGTCAATACCAGGTTGTTATCCCGCCCCATCGCCAACAAGACGGGCCTTATGTCGTTCAAACGAACCATCATCACGTTTCTTGTGCCTGAAAATCCACAAACTATGAATAATATTGGTATTAGTTGGACGGGGGACTAATTCTCATGTCTTATTTTCAATAAGAGCATCGTTCGTCTTTCATGGCCATTTTCCAATTAGTGCACGAAAGGGATTGGTGTGGAGGGAGGAAATGGAAGGTGTGAGAGTGGTGTGAAGGTTGAGCATTTTCGAGGTTTAAAAATACCGTGTTAAGAGATGAGGGTGGAGAAGTTGGTTGTGGGGATGGTGTGGGACTGTGGTGGGTGGTAGATGGGTTGGTGAGTGGTGGCGTGTGTTGAAAATGGAAAGTTGGGCTGGGGGCTGGCTGATGTATCGGGGAAGTGGATTGTTGGGCCAGTTGGGATGGAGAATTTTGTTGAGGAGACGGGCTGGAAGGAGGAGTAACGGGCTGGACTTCTTAGGGAGGGTCTAATGTGACGACTTGGGCTGGAGGGTGAAGGTGGTCGGGGTTGAGAAAGTCATATGAGAGAGCTGGGGTTTTGAGTTTGGAGTAGGGAAAATTTTGTTCATCGAAGGTGATGTGGCGGGCAATAATAATTTTATGAGTGGATAGTTCGTAACATTTGTAACCCCTATGATTTGATGGATACCCAAGAAAACGCACAGAGTAGACCGGGATTGTAGTTTGTTAATGGAAGTAGATGAAGTTAACCGATAGCACAAACAACCAAACACTCGGATGTGAGAATAGGACGACGGGTCTTTTTGGTATAGTATTTTGGTGGGGGTTTGAAATTGAAGCAATTTGGAAGGAAGTATGTTGAGGAAATAGGTGGCCATTTGTAAGGCATGGTGCCAGAAAGAGGGGGGTAGGGAGGCATGGGCGAGAAAGGTCCTGATGATATTATTAATGGTACGTATTTTTCTTTCGGCTTTGCCTTTTTGTGAAGATGTGTGAGGGCAAGAGAAACGAAAACTCATCTCATGTGTGTTACAGAAAGTATGAAAGGAACTATTGTCATATTCACGTCCGTTGTCACACTGGAAACATTTAATTTCACGCTCAAATTGAGTGTTTATGTGGACACGAAAAGATAAATAAAAATAGAGTAAACCTGAGATTTAGTGGCTAGGGGAAAAGTCCATAACAAATTTGTGTAATCATCGAGAAAGAGAATATAATAATGATGTCCACCTGAGCTTAATGTAGGGGACGACCATAGGTCACTGTGCACAATATCAAAAGGCATGGTAGTGTGCGATAGAGAACTATAAAAAGTCAATTTATTCTGTTTTCCAAAAGGACACGAAGTGCAAAAGGAAGAAGTACGAGTTTTATTACAATCAATAACATTATTATTGCAAACAGAATTTAAAATTTGAGCTCCTGGATGGCCTACTAAACTGTGCCATAATTCTGGGGTGAGAGCAGAAAAGGCGGACGGTGGTGATTGTTCAATGGATGGGCTATTGGTGAGTGGATATAAGTCCCCAAAACTGTTACATCTCATTAAAGGGTCCTCGTACGAAAATCCTTCACAAAAAACTGAAAGGATCAAATTCTACAGAAACGTCATTATCAACAATAAATTTGCGCACATAAATAAGATTTTGATTAATTTAGGAGCATGCGGGACATTATTCAGATTTAAAAGAGGGTGAGGTTCGGGAAGGGAGGCATTTCCACAACCAATAATTGGAATATTGTGGCCATTTCCAACAATAATACCACAATTTTTACTCATATTGAAATAAGACGTAAGATTAGTGCCATTACCGGTCATGTGGGAGGTAGCTCTGGTGTCCATATACCACTGATCATCAGGTGGACTCAACGAAAGGGTGTGCATTGCTTCCTGAATATCAGTTGGAGCCAACGAGGGATGCTCCTGCTGAGAGGTAATGTTGGCAAGATGAGCTTGATGGGGTCAGGGACCGAGAATTCCAGGTTGATGAGCTACCGCTGCCCTCTGCCATGGTGCTGCTGTCGGATATGGGCATGGAGAGAGAGCCCACAGCTGCCACTGCCCTGTCCAAAGAGGAAAATACCATGGTTGGCCGAACCATTTCTGCGGAACAGGGGCCTGGTTTTGCTGAAGTTGATGCGTTTGGCCACTCCGGCCACCACCCCCATTGCCCCGACCTCTTCCACGACTACCCCTTCCTCGTCCACGTTAGTTGGAGGAACGATTATTACCCATTTGCTGAGCGTGTTAGGGATGAATGTCAGTGGAGTTGCCGATATGTGAAGCCGAATTTGGAATTGAGTAGGCGGCATTTTTGGCTTGGGCTGTTTCTTCCAAAATGAGCATTGAACAAGCTTTGTAGAAAGGCGGGAGGGAGTCTCCATGGAGGATTTGAGAACCAACAGTAGAATACGCTTCAGTGAGACCGGAAACGAGTTGGAGCACCAAGCGTTCGTTTGAGACGGGAGAACCAACGTTTGAGAGTTGGTCCGCAAGCGATTTAAGATGTTGACAATAGGAGGAGGCATCTGCAAAATTCTCCATTTGAACTTTTGAAAACTCTTGCTCGAGGTAGAGAGCCCTCGAATTCTTATTGTCAGAAAAAATATCTTTCAACCGGTTCCACGCTAACTCGGTTGTGGTGTCACGTTCGAGGATTGTGTGGAGCAAATATTCAGAGATGGTTCAGTAAATCCTTTGAAGAACCACAACATCGACACGAGACCACAGGTCGGGATTCGTGTCTTTGAGAGTGGGTTTCGGTGTCCTTTTTTCAGTGAGAGGGGGGATAATGTGATCAATTGCTTGATATGCCCGGGCATGGATTTTGAAGAGCTCCGACCACGTGATGTATTGACCTTTTTCGATGTCGAGAGTGACTTTGATAAAGCTAGTGATATTAGAGACAGTGAAAGCAGGATGAAGGGGGCCTGATTTTGGGTTTGGAGAAGTACCAGCCATGGCGAAAATAAAGAGTGCGGGAAGATGATTTTGATCACATCAATGAAATATGAGAAAAGGACGCAGCTTGGGATGGAGGGTTCACCTAGTGCTCTGATACCATGTAAGAGGATATCGAGAGAATTGATTTCCTTGCTTTCATTGCTATACATCTTACAATATATACAATATTACATGGCTGCAATCAAGCTATTCTGTATACTGAGATCAAGGCTATTTGTCAATGAAATCCTATGCAATGACTACGGAATCATACGTAATAAATACAATGATGTGGAAATGTTTACATTCCTAAAATATATATTTCTAATATTTTAGTATTATTCTAATACTAACCGTTTTCTACATTAAACGACTCAGCAGACCGATGAGTCTTCATGTGGTCTGCTGAGTTCATCAGCAGACTCCAAAAGGCGTTCCCAATAATTGAGATGACCCTGAAAAATGTGAATACTCAGCATCCCCTTCAGTCCTTATACTGTAACAGGTATTATGTTAATATCCCATTGCTGCTTGTTTAGATTCGGTGATTCTACTCTATGTACTTTTGTACATACCCTTAATTATATTGTTTCCATCCCGGAAATGTGATGTATGTTATGTTGATGAGTATAAGTATTTTGAGGAGTGACCTGGAGATGAATTGGAAGTGCTTTTGTTGATGTTTTTTTATTTCAATTTTTTAATAGGTTAAACTATCTTTTGGGCAAAGTTGTAAATTTGTAGAGGTTTGGAACCATAGCTATGTTTTGAACTTTAGCATTTATCGTTGAATTCTTTTGATTTTATGTTGTAATGCACTCAACATTTGATTTTTCCCTTCTACACTTACATATGTTATGTTTCCCCTAGTCGTTATTGCGTTATTGTACATATATAATGACATTTAAATTATATACATGTCGGACTATTATTTCCAAATTAAGACAAGATAATCATGAACGGACTATTATTTCCAAATAAAGACTAGATATTCATGAACGGAACGACACAGTTTTCCCCTCTTCCTTGTATTTATGTTTTTTTTAGAATTTTTATGAAAATTTTAAACACTTATTTGTTTACTTGTTTTTCCAACATACACAAAGTTGTGTATCAGATCTACACAACAATATAAAATAATTATTAATTTCTCTCAAAGGAAAAAAAAAAAACCATAATTATTAATAACGTACTTTGTATAAAAACAACATGATTCTTCTTTCCGACTAGCGGCTATTATGCATAGGGGCGGACGCATGTGTTCCAAAACAAGACATGTGCGAAGATCCTTAAAATAATAAACTATTTAAATTTTACCTAAACAATTGTTTATGAATATCCCTAGAAAAAATATTTACTCTTAGAAAATTTTATAGACCCGCCTGATTGTCAGCTAGCTATTGGTTACTCTATCTGGCCACCCTAATCCAACTATTCAATGTAAACATTGTAACACCACGTTCTCGGATATCGAGTCATTATTCGGAACAGAATGTTTGGCATATATAATATTAAATAATTTAACATTTTCACGCAAGTTTCTACTACATCCTATCGAGTTTAGCAAAATGGAAGCTAAAATGACTCGAGTTTAATCATAATGCTACTACAATAGAAAGCAAAACATACTAAAGATAGAAAGTTTAACTTACAACAACGATAATCTCAAATATTACAACATACGAGGTCCAAGGTAAAAGTACAACAAACTTATCTTACAACATGAAAATAAAAGTACAACATTTGTCGTGAAGAGAAAATACAACAAGTCCCATAGTTCAACATATTAGTTAAAGCAAATTAACTCCATAGCAAGCATATCAAACGTCATCCTTGAAGTCATCATCAAACCCCGGGTCAACATGTTCATCTTCTCACCCAAAATCACAAAACAAACATGCAATTGAGATAAATACAAAGATACTTAGTGAAGAGCTATAAGCTATTGAATACATATGTTTTACAACGAAATGTTCATATTATTATTAAGTTGTCTTTGTGAGAACGACTCAAACTCTAGGGTTCACTTCATGCTCATCATCATGTCGTGAGGTCCTACTTGTTTCTAGTATAGCTTATCTTTGTTACATCCGTATTGAAGGGCAATACGCATTGTGCTACTCGCCACGACATATCTGGTTGCAACCTATCAGTGGTTGACACTGATAGCCATGGGCTAGCCCCGATAGTGCACACGATCGGTTAAGTCCCTCCGTACTTGGGGTCCTGTAAACCTACAGAGTTATTCATTCACGAAGTCTATCTACTCCTGTAGCCCTTGGGCCATCCGAACTATTCACTTTATCTGACCGCCCACACATTATGATATGAACTTGTGCCTTACCAAGAATAACATGATGTTTAGTCTTTTAACAACACAAGTACGTTTGTTATTCGTTGTTAGCTAGCAACCTAAGTGTTTTCAAATAAATCTACCTTACAACTCCTACTCTCTCACCTAGACCACTATGTTGAAATAGTGTCCTAAACCCAATCGGGTTGGACCGGATCCGACCTGGTTGGATCATTTCTACTAATTCTTTATGGTTGTACATATATTAAATGTCTTTCCTCTTATTATATATTTGTTCGTTTAACGAAACAATTACGATATTGTTATATGATAACGTCCTTAGTATTACACTGTGATAGAGAAACCATCATAGTGATTATGGTTGATGAGATCTCGAAGCACTTTAATGGTTTGATACTTAAATGTATCTAGTCATATATACTATTAAACAGGACATTAATAGTACATTTAGACTAGCACGTATTAGATGTCTTCTATCTTATTAAAGATAGGGATAATCTCGTCTATCAAAGTGTAGAGACACTTGAACTGTACGTGGACGTGTATTAGAGATTGCGTACATTAGACTGACCCACTTAATTTATTAATTGTCGCTGTATGTGGCGGTTGTGTAATTATCCTGAGACCGGAGTCTTCATTGCATCACGGTGTGGATTGTCATGCTTTGACACTATTGAGGTTTCCCCTAGCCACGGGGCGATAATGTGGTAGTGATTGGGTGTGATACTGAAGCATGCGTAGGATTCATGTTGCACTTCTGGAAATCGCGTATCCAATGAATATGTGTGAATATCCGAAAGGACCTTCTTATAAGGAATGTCTTACTCTCGTGAATCATTGCAAAGTGGGAGTAAATCAGTTACTTCGAGAGAGCATGATATCCAGATTATAAGATACGATCGTTAATGTACTGACATTCGAGATACGATCGTATGGATATTATTACAGCGATATGATTCGATTTACACGGTAACCGTTTCACATTAAAGGTAGTAGTCATTGTATTTGACTCTTCCGATGATTGGGGGTCGTAGGCGTGTTGCTAGACGCTATCCATGATTGTTAGGCTTGAATGGCATTTTCATGATTTGCACTTTGTGCCTGCGGCCAACATATTCGGAAGCCTATCCGGTCACACACATAAGGATCGAACATCTAGCCGGATTAAAATGCACTTATAGCGATAACCAAATAAGGAAAGTTTTATCTCAACTATAAAGTGTTATAGTGATAAATTAATATGCTCGTATTTATTTATTATGAATAAATATGATACAAGATATTAATTATGTTGGTTAATTATATATACATATGATGTATATGTGTGTTGAAAATATGTGTATATGATATACATGTATTTTGCAAATTAATTAATCATAACATTATATTAATTAAGAATATTCCAGAAGCCAATAATTGGCAATATGGGGTGCAGGTTTAATGTGTATAAGATACGCTTCGATTGTGAAATTTAATTAATAGTATTACAATATATTAATATTAGATATTAATGACTATAGATTTGCACACATGTGTAAATTAATTTATAGTAATATAATAAAGATATATTCAATATAAGATATTGTCAATATATATATATATATATATATATATATATATATATATATATATATATATATATATATATATATATATATATATATATATATATATATATATATATATATTTTAAAAATATTTAATATAAGATATTAGATATTAATAAGATAAATCAATCAAATAAATTTTCCATGTTTTATTAGGAAAAGGTTTTCTTTCTCTCTACTCCACTCAGAAGCTTTTCCCATTGGGAAAACTAGTAGTATGGGGTGCACCACCACCCAATATAAGCAAAGGGTTGGCTAGTTCTTCTACACATCACAATTTGAAGAGTTCTAATATACTAGAAAAATTGAGAGCTTCCAAGAGAGAGACTTTGAGAGAGATAAAAGGTCGGTCCAGCAGCCGAGTTTTTCTAGTAGCAATCCAATGATGGATTCCGGCGGGTTGTTAGTGTAGACTAGCGGTAGAGGCCGAACGCTTGGGCGGCTCCATGCATCACTACTCTCCTTAGACGGTCAAAGCGTCGATTTTTTAGATCAAGCAAGGTAACCACCGTCCACTAACTTATTATATTTGTTGCTTAAACGAAGTCGATCCTAGTTAAAAGGAAATAAATTTTTTGAATTCTGTTGCGTTCCCGCGTAGATTTCCTAACAGTGGTATCAGAGAAAGGTTCGAGCTGAAGCAATAAGCTTGCTAATTTGCGTAGTTAATTTTATCGTTTACATCAAATAATTAAAATATGAAAGATTTTTCGATTCGCAAAACCATACATGAAAGAAAAAGGAAAGGAAAAAAAAGAGATCGGGTGGTGCTCGGCCGACTTGCGGTTGCACCACCACCGGCGGCTGGACGGCGGCGGCGGGGCAATCTGCTGCCGGCATCGGTTGACTGGTCAAAGGTGGTGGATCTCCAATTTTTTATTTTGTGTATTTGTGATTCAATATGGTTCATTGTTGTGATTGATGTCTTTCAAAATTTTGATTTTGGAAAGGGCATCCCTTTTGATTAACAATCTAAAGAAAAAAACTAAAGGAGACCTAATTTTAGTTTTGATTTATTTTTGGAATAGTTTTAAATGATTAAAATTAAAATTGAAATCGTTTAAAATTAACCATTAATTTTATTTCGATTTAAATCATTTAATTAATTAAAAGTTAATTAGTTAATTGATTGGATAAAATATTTAATTGATTAAACGTTAATCACTTAATTAAGACGCAAGTTGGTAATTTTAGTATTTATCTTTTTCATAAGATTTTATTGTATGGATTAGATATGTTAGATATAATATTATTACATGGACCCCGATTGATCATGGACTCGACTAATATGAAAGATATGTACGATTTAATTTTTATGTTGGTTTGAAAATTGTCCTAGGCCGTTATGAAGAACGTGACCTAGTTTATTTTTTGCATTATCCCATTCCCGTTAGCTCCCCCCCCCCCCGTGTGTGGCCTGTGTATTTATTTTATTAGATAGAATTTTATGTAACAAGAATGGAGCAGATGATGGAAACCAAAGAAAGACGAATAATGATCCCATATGAGATGGCGCATTAAAGATCCTATTGGCGGTTGCAGCTACCCTTAGATTGTGACCCGTGGTTTCATCATTTTGTATTCGAAACCGCACCGAGGAAAAGTCCATGATCATACCGGTTACTTTAAGCATTTATTTATTTTGTGCTTGTATATATGATACGATAGACACATGACTAGGCACGATCTAGATGAATGTGTAGGATGTATGTCTAAGGAGATAGATGTACTTGATGAGACTGTAATTAAAATTAATTAAGTGAATTAATTTACATAAATATTCCCCCAAAAAAAACTCGAGTCATATTTTGTATCCCAATATTATAATAACAGTGAAGAGCCCTTGTTCGGATCCAAGTGATCAGCCCACATCGAGAGTTGACCTACCTTGGGTATATCGTTATTATCGAGATATGATCGTTAAGAGATCTCATGAATATTTTAGTTAAGACTCGACTAAGAATCTTGCGGTGATTGGCCCACGTCAGGACTGTTTCATTTTAGAGACAAGAGGTGGCTATCACATAGAGATGTAAATTGTCAAAGAGTTGACTGGTAAACCAATGAAAGCCGCATGAGATGCGACCGGTAAGTGTACCCACCTTTCGAAATTCACCCGGTCGATCGGCCCACGTCGGCGATCGAGTCAACTAAATTGGATTCCATCAACTATAGAATTTTGGATAATTCTTGAAAGTCATTTGTGAGTAGTTGACTAGTGGGAGACAAATTATAAACCATAAGACCATTTTTTATTTTGCATGTATAAACAACAATACTCTTTTATCATTACTTAATGTTGTAGTTGTTAGCAAACTTTTGTATTTATGTTTTTATTCTCGATTAGTAAAACCAAATTATGACTGTTACCTTTTGAGAAACGTTATCAAGTATGGTTAAGTAATTTTAATCCTCTTAAAAATAAGCAATGACACGAGCAACCCCGTTATAGTAGTTAGAGACAAGGAAACTGCATATTTGATGGGGTGCTCCAAGACTTTAATTATTAATGAAAATGGAAGCTCATAATATGATTAAATCACTTTAAATAAGTTTCAATGACTTAATCATATATTGGATACGATCCAATATGATCATTCTATCATACGATAACAGTTAATTCAAACATTGGATAAGAATGACCACATCGAATTTTGGAAAATTTGTTTTCAAAATTGTAAGATTTAAGTATCGACTTATTTCTTTAAATCGTTGCTTTAAGATTAATTAAATGGTTCATGTTTTGAATATGATTCAAAAGGTAAAATAAACTTTTTAATGAACGTTGGATATTCTTCATGAAAGAAAATTCAAGATATAGCTCTTGTGATTTTCCTTAAGTCTTATGAAGACTGAAACTAAGAAAAATTTACGAGTGCTTAAGGGATTAAAAGGAAAGTTAGGGCATGTGCTTAAATAGAAAACTTATTGAAGTTTCTATTCTAGGCAAGTATGTTGAGATAAATCTATCTAAGTTCAAAATAGACTCTAAGATATATGATATCTTGCAAGTATGATTAAATTAGAAATATTAAAATACGCAATACACCAAGATACGGAGAGTGAAGCAAACGTTACGACATTTTCGGTTTTGTATTCTGAGTCTAGTAAACTGATGTAGGAACTAAATAAATGTTATTGTGTTCTGGTTCTTATGAAGAACACAAGTTCAGTTTTTTGTTAGGATTTAGTAGACATCTTCAATTGTAAGGAATAAATGTTATTCCGATAAAGTTGAACGGTCACTGAATCTAACGTACTAGATTGGTGTCACCATATAGTTGATATGGTTGATGTAATCTCAACTAAGTATTTGTATGGCTATTATCCTTGATATTTGTGGTCTTTCTAGGTGTCGACTCTCTGGAATCGAAACATGTAATCAAATGTCATTCTGATGATGTCTGAACCATGTGATTATGAATCATGTGGGTAATACGTATCTTATCTAAAGATGACTAAAATACTCTTTTATGAAAAGGTTATGAATTCTAGAAAAATTGTCTAAAGCCTAAACATACCGATGTTTGTTGACTTATGACAAATTAATATCACAAATAATTGTTTATAAATCTCTGTGACTATTTTTAGAAATAGTTAAATGTTCTTAGTGAACTACAACAATTCGAGAAACCTGAAAAGTTTGAACTAGTACGAATATGAGATTGATGAGCTACTTAGGAATTAATTTTCAATTGGATTGAAGCAATTAATAGCTGAAGGGTGTTTCAGAAGTCGTCTAAAATAGAATCAGATTCTCCCTTGAAGGATACCATCTTTGGGATACGCAATTAGATTGTGTTCCTAAAATGGAAACAACGCTTTATATGATAAAGGTGTGACGTAAGCCATGTGAAGTATCCCTTACCTATTCTAGTGCCCTTATACTATACATATACTTAACCGAGTTCCAAAGAATAAAGGTTGGATAAATTCCATATCAGATATGGAAGATGATAACATCAAATCCATCTTAACCGATGATTTAGTGTTGTCGTGCTTCTAGCAAACATGCAATGTCTGAAAGGCTTGGAGCTTAGTATGACATGTGCAACTTTGTGGAATATCTTAGCTAGCACGCTAGATATTATTTACTTGCTAGCGGAGCAAAACTATTTGTCTCCAAACATTATGTCTTCTAGTGAAAGTGTTTCTTCCAAAAGAAATAGTTGGAGTAAGTTGAGATCTCAAAAGAGTTTGAGAGCCACAAAGAGATATTCAACCATTGGAACATGAGCATACACCGTATAGCGATAAGGTGCAGGACACTGCTCAGTGCACACAAGTATTCTATGAGTCTACAGATGACCATATGCCTGAAAGGGCTGCTGGTGCATTCATCTTGAAGAATGAAGATCTCGCGACTTATGCAAGAATGCTAGAAAGGCAAGATAAAGAGATATGGCTTGGAGCTATAATGTCTGAAGTAGATTCCATGTATGACAACCGGGTTATGAACCTAGTCTGACTTACCTGAAGGGAATGTCTGTGAAAGGTGTGGTTGATCTTTATTAATGATTAACATGGAAATGTAATAAGATTACTAGTTAAGCTAAGTTGATGGCTAAAGGCCTACGAGGCCGAAACCTTGTGATTACCTTTATGCTACCAGTAATGCTTAACGCTATTCAGATAGTGCTTGTTGTAGCTATGTATCATGGCTATATAATAGTGTTGAAAACGTTGGGCCACAGGCTTGATGTTCATAGACGATAACATGATGTGTAAGCAAATGAGATCCATTTATTGACTCAAACAAGCTCCTCAATATAAGTTCCTTGCATAGATAAATCAAAAGAGTTTGATTTCATCAGGTAGAAAGATATGCCTTATGTGCAGAAGGGTTAGGGGGATTGTCATATTTCTCGAGCAAATGATTGGATATCCTTCTCAGAATCAGCACCCCATGTCACAGTCAATTAATGTTTGGTAGTTCAAGGACTTTACGAAAGTTCTTGGAATGAGAGTTCTTATTTTAGAAATAAGAATCCATAGTGATAGATTTAGATACTGCTTAGTTATCACAGTTCACTCTAATAGATGAGATGCTAAAAGAGTTTAGCATAGATCATGGCAGAATATACTGCTAGCTGGTGTTTTTAGGATCTATCTATGATAGGACGTCAGTCTTGATGATAAGGTGAAAGATGATACTTATGGAATGTGCCATTTGCTTCTGCAATAGGGTCCATCATAAGTCTTGTGAGTTAAAACAGATGTTCATACTTCATGAAGAGTCATGAGCAAGTGTGAAAGTGATTCTGGTAAATGTTGAGGATACCCTTAAGGTGTTAAGGATGAGTTCCTAGTTTATTGAAACTTGGAATAAAATAAACGTAGATATACAGATGTATACCATGCATCTTATGAGTGGGAGCTATAGTCTAGGTTTGCAGTCACTTTGATTAAGTGATACAGTGGGCTGGATATGTTCTTAGCCAAAGATCACTGAATATTCTACAACTGAGCCAAAACACAGTATTGCCTTGGAGGCACAGCGGGAGCAGTACATGGATATAAGAGGTTTATTCCTGAACCTTGTATGGCTCTTCCAAATTTCCTATATAGATGATATAGTAGTGAATTAAGTGCTTGGAGCAAGGACCGGGGTCTCGTCAAAGAGTCATGTGTGTGTTGAGACGGTTTCTTTTGACTTGATCATTTGGAGCATGATATGAAGATTGTCTGAGTCCCCACGGATAATGATCCGTTCACACTTAGGGTTGGTTGCGAGTATTGCATGAGATTCTTGTAATTCAACTTGGTCTTGTGTGTACAAGTGATTAGTATTAGGCCAAGTGGGAGATTGTTGAAATAGTGTCCTAAACCCAATCGGGTTGGACCGGATCCGACCGGGTCGGATCATTTCGACTATTTCTTTATGGTTGTACATATATTAAATGGCTTTTCTGTTATTATATATTTGTTCGTTTAATGAACCAATTACGATATTGTTATATGATAGCGTCCTTAGTATTAAACTGTGATAGAGAAACCATGATAGTGATTATGGTTGATGAGATCTTGAATCACTTTAGTGGTTTGTTACATAAATGTATCTAGTCGTATGTACTATTAAACAGGACATTAATAGTACGTTTAGACTAGCACGTATTAGATGTTTTATGTCTTATTGAAGATAGGGATAGATCATATCTATCAAAGTGTAGAGTCACTTGGACTGTACGTGGACGTGTATTAGAATGCATACATTAGACTGACCCACTTACTTTATTAAGTGTCGCTCTATAAAGCGGTTGTGTAATTATCCTGAGACCGGAGTCTTCATTGCATCACGGTGTGGATTGTCATGCTTTGACACTGTTGAGGTTTCCCCTAGCCACGGGGAGATCATTTGGTAGTGATTGTGTGTGATACTGAAGCATCCGTAGGATTTATGTTGCTCGTCCAGAAATCATGTATCCTGTGAATAGGAGTGAATATCCGAAATGGCCTTCTTATAAGGATTGTCTTACTCCGTTAATCTTTGCAAAGTGGGAGTAAATCAGTTACTTCGAAAGAGCATGATATCCGGATTATAAGATATGATATTAATGTACTGACACTCAAGATACAATCGTATGGATGTTATTTCAATGATTGGAATCTATTTACACGGTAACCGTTTCACATGAAAAGTAGTAGTCATTGCATTTGACTCTTCCGATGATTGGGGGTCATGGACGTGTTGCTAGACGCTATCCATGATCGTTAAGTTTGAAGGGAATTTTCGTGATTTGCACTTTGTGCCTACGGCCAACATATTCGGAAGCCTATCGGGTCACACACATAAGGACATCTAGCCGGATTAAAATGCGGTTATAGTGATAACCAAATAAGGAAAGTTTTATCTCAACTATAAAGTGTTATAGTGATAAATTAATATGCTGGTATTTATATATTATGAATAAATATAATACAAGATTTTAATTATGTTGATTAATTATATAGAAATATGATGTATATGTGTGTCGAAAATATGTGTATATGATATACATGTATTTTGCAAATTAATTAATCATAGCATTATATTAATTAAGAATATTCCAATACACTTCGATTATACAATTTAATTAATAGTATTACCATATATTAATATTAGATATTAATGACAATAGATTTGCACACATGTGTAAATTGATTTATGTTAATAGAATAAAGATATATTCAATATAAGATATCGTTAATATATATCTTGGAAAAATGTTCAATATAAGTTATTAGATTTTAATGAGATAAATCAATCCAATAAATTTTCCTTATTTTATTAGGAAAATATTTTCTTTCTCCCTACTCCACTCAAAAGCTTTTCCCATTGGGAAAACTAGTAGTATGGGCGCACCACTCCCTATATAAGAAAGGGGTTGGCTAGCTCTTTTACACATCACAATTAGAAGAGTTCTAATTTACTAGAAAAATTGAGAGCTTCCTAAAGAGAGACTTTGAGAGATAGAAAAGGTCGGTCTAGCAACCGAGTTTTCTAGTAACAATCCAATAGTGGTTTCCGGCAGGTTGTTCGTGTAGACTAGCGGTAGAGGCCGAACGCTTGGGCAGCTCCGTGCACCACTACTCTCCTTAGACGGTCAAAGCATCAATCTTTTAGATCAAGCAAGGTAATCACCGTCCACTAACTTATTATGTTTGTTTCTTAAACGAAGTCGATCCTGGTTAAAAGGAAATAAATTTTTTGAATTCTGCTGCGTTACCACGTAGATTTCCTAACACACTATACATGGACAAAGCCTAGCATATTATACCGACATTGATGAATACTAATTCACCAAAGCACATGCCAATCATGCACTTCCTACGGTCCTGAACTTCAAGTCTTAGGAAGAATCCATTCGATGCCGGAACTAAACGCATCAGAAGCTTAATCATGGCTTGTTCATGTTAATTTAATGTTATTAGATCAAGAAAAAAACATTCAAGACTAGTCTCGGGGCTCAAAACTCATTAAAACACACAACAGAGGTTTTAGCGCGCGCAAAGCCTTTGGCGCGCACTAAAACCTCTCTGAATCCTTCAACCTGCTTCTCATTTACTTTTGGCACACGCTAAAAGCTCCCAGAACATTCAGGTTGCTTTCTGGACTGTTTTTGCGTGCTCTAAGCCCTACGTGCGCACGCTAAAACGATTCTGAAACATTTCCCCACATTCTGATTTGTTTTGGCGCGCACCAAAACCCTAAACATCATTTTTCTGTACTCTACGATTTCTAATCAATCCCCAACACATTTAACATCAAAATACTCAACAAAAAAAAAACAATAGAAAAACAGGCCTTAATCATACCATAACATTCTACACTTTATTAACAGGAATTATGCATAATTTCTAACCTCAAACAACACTAATACTCAACCTTAACATTATAAAACTATAATTATTCACTAGGAAGAACCTCTAACTTGTTATTGAGCAAATCCAAGCAAAAAATTCATGAACAACTACATCACTTCAGAAAACATCAACCAAAACCTATTTATTCTACAATTTATTCATGAACTAATTATGATCAAGGTTTCTAAACGTCTAGAACTCAGAATAATTCTTATGTAATATATATAATAAATGTACCAATAAATCACAATAAATGCATAAGTCTTATGTAATATATATATATATATATATATATATATATATATATAAAATACTTTAATCCATAATAATATTCAATGTAATATTACCTTTTAGCAAAACGACACGTCTGTCATTTCTCGAAAATCGAAATATTACGAGCATAAAGTGTTATTATCTGCATGTTTACTTTATTATTAATATTGTTTAGTTGGAAGGAATTGTGCAAATGTGATATGATGTCATGGAACCTTTTCTTATTCCCACTATATAGTCATGGAGCCTGTAAAATTATGTGGGGAAACTTTTCACTTGTCATTCATCTTTCACAAATCATTACAATATATAGATACTTCTAGGGCTTCAGCCTATCGTATAATTTCGAATCTACCCTTACTACATAGTTACCAAAAGTACACCAATCAATACAATAAATACAATATTTTCCGTCATAATACCCCCCTTCAAGGTGGAGCGTAGAGATCTCGAACTCCCAGCTTGCCCAGAAGAAAATCAAACTTTTGTTTGCCCAAAGCTTTAGTGAATATATCCGCCAGCAAATGCATCGTAGGTACGTAAGATGGAACAATCAGGCCAACAGTAATCGCGTCACGTAGAAAGTGGCAGTCTGCCTTAATGTGCCTCGTACGTTCATGGAAAACCGGATTCTGGGCAATTTATAACGCAGATTGACTATCACAAAATAATCAAATGCCAGGTGGGTGTCGTACCCCAAGATCATGTAGAAGCTGTTTTAACCACTTTAATTCACGGGTAAGAGAAGCCATGGATCGATATTCTGCTTCGGTAGAGGAACTCGAAACATTCGTCTGCTTCTTGGACTTCCAAGAAATCGGGGAAAGACCAAGAAATACGAACCACCCTCTCAATTATCTCCAGGTAAGAGGGCAGCTTGCCGAATTAGAGTCACACCAACCCTTAAGTATAAGGGAGGTATCAGAACGCAACAATATGCCTTGGCCGGGGTGTTTTTTGAGATAACGTACGACTCATAGGGCAGCATCCCAGTGCTCAACACGAGGAGCTTGCATAAAAAAGGACAACACATGGAGAGAATAAGCCAAATCCGATCGAGTCACCCCAATATAAATAAGTCTACCAATTTGACGTCGGTACCATGCGGGGTCACGCAATAAGGCACCACTCGCAAGTTCAAATTTATGGTTTTGCTCAATGGGAAAATTTACTGGTTTGCTCCCAAGCAACCTTGCCTCATGAATGATGTCGAGATCATACTTCCGTTGATTCAAGAAAATCCCCTCTTTATTTCTGACAACCTCGATCCCCAAAAAATATTTCAGGACTCCTAAATCTTTCATGTAAAACATCTTCCTAGGTATTCTTTGAAAACCCGCAGGGCCACTTCGTCATTACCAGCAATGATCATATCATCAACATACATGAGGACATTCAGCTGAATGCCCCCCTGATTCATGGTAAACAGCGAGTAATCAGAATAAGATCTCCGAAATCCATATTCCGTCAAAACAGAGGCGAGCTTGGCAAACCAACACCTCGGAGCTTGATTCAGCCCATACAATGATTCTACCATCCTGCATACAAGACTCGATCACCTCGTTCAAACCCAGGAGGAATCTTCATAAATATCTCCTCCTCCAAATCGCCATGAAGAAACGCATTATGAACATCCATCTGATGGATATCCCACTTTTTGACCGCTGCCACACTAAGAAACGTACGCACCGTCACCATCTTGGCCACGAGAGCAAATGTCTCCGTATAATCGATACCCTTTAACTGATGATGTCCAAAAGCAACAAGTCACTTTCAGCCGTTGCAGTGTACCATTCTCGTCATATTTTCAGTGTATACCCTCTTACTCCCTAACGGCTTTTTCCCAGGAGGAAGTGGCTGCAATTCCCAAGAACCATGATTCTCAAGTCCTCAACTTCTTCTGCCATGGCTTTACGACACCCCTCATGTTTCACTGATCCCTGAAAGATTTTGGGGGATTCCCAATAGTAATCGTGGCAAGGTACTTCCGATGCTTGTCAGAAAATAAATTATAATTGACAAAATGCATTAGAGGATAAGAAGACCTGAGGGCGCTGACGGACCGGAAGAACATAGGGTAGGACTTTTATGTTCAACCAAAGTATGAGTGACAAAATCTTGAAACCGTGAGCTCAGAATTTTTTGTCACTTTCCTCTCCCCAAGTCTTCTTTCACACCTTCACCTAGTTGTCGAGGTGGTGGTAAAAGTGTAGGCTCAACTATCTCTTCACTAACCGCCCCCTCACTGACCATCCTCCCTGAAAAGTAGCGGGAGGCCACACATCGAACCCTTCTTCATCAACAAAAAAATCATCCATGTAATTAGGAGAGGGAGTAGAAGGCGTGGAACTATCATAATTATGGGAAAAGGGAAACACATATTTGTAAAACTTCACATCACGAGAGACGAATATTCTTCGCTATCCATATCATACAAAGTCCACCCTTTTTCCCGAATGGATATCCCAAAAAAATGCATTTTCTACTACAGCTATCAAATTTATTCGAATGGTGTTGGTTGTGTGCATAAGACAGTCAACCTAAGACTTGAAGCATTGATAAATCAGGAGGTTTTCCAAAAAGACTTTCATATGGAGTTTTATCGTGTAAGACACTAGAGGGGGTTTGGTTAATAATATACGCAGCCGCCAAAACACACTCTCCCTAAAATTTTAGGGGCAAATGGCCCTCAAACCGAAGTGCACGTGCAACATTTAGAATGTGTTTATGTTACCACTCTACACGTCCGTGCTGAAGGGTTCCAACGCAGGAGGTTTCAAAAATTATTCCATGGGTGCGAAAATAAGGGATCAAACGCCTAAATTCGGTGCCATTGTGACTACAAACTTTCTTAATTTTTGAATTGAATTGATGAGAAATTAAAGCCACAAAATCCAAAAAAATAGTATCAACTTCAACTTTATTCAAAAGAAGATAAACCCAAACAGATCGAGAATAATCGTCCACAATCGTCAGAAAATACGAAACACCACACATAGTTTGAACACTATACCACAATCACAATGAATAAGTTCAAAGACACAACTGGCACGACTACCACTGATAAAAAATTGTTCGCGTGGTTGTTTGGCTCGAAAGAAAATGTCACAACCATCTTTATTCAAATTTTTAAGAACAGAAATATTCGGAAAATTTCTAAGGACCATTTTTGAATGATGACCCAAACGCTGGTGCCACAAATCTGCCGATGCTTCGCCACCAATGACCAAAACCCGAGCCTTCGGAACCCCCAAGAACATAAAAGGTCCATCCACACGCTCAGCCAGTCCAATCCGTGCCTCATCACTCGGTCCTGCATAACACATAAGTTTCCCATAAGTTGTAAAATACAATCGTTTTCATCTGAAAAATGAGGCACTGAAATCAAATTGCAATTTAAGTTTTAAACATATAACATGATATATTTGCATAATTTTCCCGATAAAATCACGTATCCTTCATGAGTAGCCGGTGATGAGCTTCCATCGGGGAGGCCAATTGGACATGGCACAATAGGTCTAGGATCAATAAGCGTATCAAAAAACCCGGTCACATGGTGTGTTGCACCCGTGTCAACAATCATTACCTGTTAATTGATCTTGTGGTTTCGGAAGACTCAGAAGGTTGAGAATTACCTTCCATTGGGCCGGGCTGATGTTGCTGAGCCCGGTTTGATCCAAATTATGTGGTTGAACCAAGTTGGTGGGCTGAGCCGAGCCCACCACATTACCGTCTGCTTTATTGACTTTTCCTTCCATCATGCCAGATCCTGTACCTCTCCCCATTCCACCGGAACCGTTCCGGCCACCTCCCCAACTACCACGACCATTACCCCGGCCTGTTCTCGGACGGTCTCTCCTCCACCCTGGATGTCCCTGGAGTTGGAAGCATGTATCCACATCATGCTCGTCACGGTTACAGTAGGATCAAGTCTTGCCGCCGCCGGCGTCGTGTTTTCCCCGGATGGACCTGCAATCTCCTTGGACCTTGAAAGCCATCATTGTGTCTGATTCTTGCTTCACACAACCACCACCGGGATGAACTCCCCTCAGCCGTTCCCTGCATCAGAGTTTGATAAGACATATTAATGGGGGGCAGTGGGTCAAGGTTCAAAAGCTGTGACCGAACTGTTGCGTACATCGGGTCAAAACCGATCAAAAACCAGTGTAGATGATCATCAAGCTGAACTTTGTGAAACTTGGTGACCAAATCACACTTGCAACCTTTGCACTCACACGTTGGATACACCACCATCAGCCAATTCATCCCAAATTTTACTCATACGTCCGAAATACGATGTAATCATCTCTCCACGTCTCTGCTTACATCCAGCCAAGGAGGATTTTAATTGACAAATCCTAGACCCGTTCACGACAGCAGATTGATCCCGCAACGTTTCCCATGGTTTTTGGTCATCTTCATAGTATGAAAGCTTCGATCGGATTGACGGGTCAATGGTGTTCATGATCTATGAGAGCAACATGGAATGAACCGTATGCCAATCCTCAAGCTTTGCTTCATCTGTGCGAATTGCTCGAGCCCATTCATCGTAATTATCACCTTTGAGTTGAACGGTGGTAATCAATTGTCCGGGGTTATCAGCAGTGCTTAGGTAATAAGCATCAAGTTTCTTGTGTCCTTCTAGAGCGGTGGCCATGGCGTGATGATGTTGATCAATTTCGACTTAGGGTAGCAGCCGCAGAACCCTATTCTGCAAACTCAATTCTTCGAATTTTTTTTTTTAAGTTGGATCTTAGTACCTCTCTGATACCATGTAAAATTATGTGGGGAAAATTTTCACTTGTCATTCATCTTTCACAAATCATTAAAATATATAGATACATCTAAGGCTTCAGCCTATCGTATAATTCTAAATCTACCCTTACTACATAGATACCAAAAATACACCAATCAGTACAATAAATACAATATTCTCCATTGTAATAGAGCCTTTTCATATATTTTATCGTTAATTCCAAATATATAGTCAAGAATCTTGAGCGTGTTTTTGTTTTGGGCTATTTATTTGAAGGAATCACCATTCTACCAATGTATCACACTATCTATACACCACAATAGAACCGGTCGTGTAAAATCGATTCTTTATATAGTCAGGATGCGACTTTCTCAGTGTCATTGTTGAATCGACTCTTTGAGAAATCAATTATTTGCTGTAAAATCGATTTTCACAGAACCAATTATGTGAAAGGTGTACTGATAGATGAGACACAACGAATAAAACGAATATGATGCAAATAATAGCCCTCTCCATTTTTTATGATATTCAGGAACAAAAATTACAAGTCACAATGTCCCGGTCCAAACACAACTAAATTCAAACCTACGTGCAGGTTAACATCAAGTACCTATATACGTTGTAGGTTAACATCTGGAGAGATCTTGATAAAAAAAAATTTAAAAAACAAAACAAAAAATATATGGAAAATTAGGGATAAGGACACAATCTGGAATATTATTAAGCAACAGGACAACTACATATTTCTTATAGGGAGAAGGACAATCGTATAATTTTATAGCGAGAAGACAAATGGTGAATCCTAAAATCGGTGAATCTCCATAGTGAATCCCAAATCGGTGAATTTCGATGTTGAATTTTGATGATGAATCCTAAAAATCGGTGAATCCCGACAATGAATTTTGAAAATTAGTGAATTTCGACGATTGAATTTCGGCAAAAGAATTTAAAATAAATGAATTTTCAACACAAGTGAATTTCGATAGTGGATAAATAGTTTTGTCCTTTATGCAAAAGTTTCAAAAGACTGTCCTTCTACTCAATTGATGAAATATTTTTGTCCTTCTCCCTCATTCCCCCAAAAATATAACATGATACGGCCATTGCGGGTTGTTAAAGGAATAAAGAAGTTGAGTTATGGTAATGTTTTACGTGCATCTTATTTGTCTAATAATGAATTTCAGATTTTGATCAAGAGTGTCTTTTATGGATTACAATTGAATGTATTTTATTCATTAAGTTTGTTGTTGTCTTGATTTTCACGTGTCTTAATGTCACCCCAAGCAAAACAAACTCACTAGATCTAAATCTAATTTGGAAACATCATAAAAGGATAATGATATGTATACCTCCGAAATTCTACGTAAAATTATATCCAATATCGTCTTGTGGTTTTGAATGTTTTTAAGTTTTTCATTTACTATGAAAAAACAAAATCAATGGTGAGATGATAAGGGAGTAAAATTATGTAAACTTGGTTGGAGAAAAAGCCCAATGATGGATTTGGATAATGAGTTGAACAGTCAACTTTATTGCTAAGTTTGGATAGGCTCCGTTATATATTATCAAGAGTTAATGATATCGTTAAATACTTCATGCGGAGTAGTTCATGATGGACTTTCGAATAACACGATTCGGAAATCGGATGAATAAGGAATTAATTGCTAAAGTTGATAGAAAATATGTGTGGGAGAGGATTTGAAGCTAGGATCAACTCAAACTATCCCACATTGGTCACTTGGGTGCGGATAGCTCACGTAATAAGAGCTTGCTTTGCTTTTAACGATGTGCCCTTAAGGGTAAGTGCATTTTTGTGCGGGATGGAGTACCTAGATGGCTCTAAGTCATCACACATGCAAACCGCTACCGTCCGGCTCGGCTCGAGTTTGAGTTCGAGTTCGGATCGGTTGTTAATTACTATTCATTTTTGACAAAATTTCTTTATGATATTAGCAAAAAAATAATTTTAATTAACGTATTAAGGCGGTTCTAGAATGTTGTAGTAATTGTGTGTGAACGGAGCGAGCTTAATTAGCCGACTTAATCAAAGATGGCCAAAGCCTTACATGTATTTATCAAAGTCGGCCATGACTTTTCTTGATGGAAAAGTTGGCCGACTTATTTCATCCGGCCAATAAAAATCGAGTATCGACGCCTCATATCAACTATATAAAGAACCCTCAATGAATGAGAGTAGATGTCTAATTTTCACTTGTGTTCTCCACTAGAAAGAGTCCCATATAAGTCGTGGTTCTTGAGTCATGTCATTGGAGTATCCAAGTAGTTCGCCGGTGCTTGGGTTTTTGAAGTATCTCTAAATCGGAGACGTGAAGGTGTTGTATCTTGGTAAATAGTTGTTGCATCTGTTGGTACGAGATCGGGACAATTTATTTTAAGGAAAGAGTATTTACACTCGACTCGGTTTGATTCAATTCCGTTATTTATGCATCATTTCATTTGAATTTGTTGTTTTTTTATTCCGTAATTATTTTTGATAATTACGTGATCGTTTCGTAAATCACTCCACACACAATATTTTTCCTTTATGACAAAAAAAATTTCAAACCAATTCCTTGCTTGATCTCATACGTAATTGAAGAATTTTGTTGCTATGTTAATACCCGTAGATATTTGCTGGTACTATTCAATTGTGTACATTTATGACAATTTTCGGTCAATGTATTTCGTATCTCTTTATTCAATCAATGAGCACAATGTTTATAGTCACTAGTAGGGCTTCTACATTACACAATATAACAAAACTATTATTACTAAATCAATACACAAATCAATATTTTCCATAATCGTAATATCCCCCCCTCCCCTCCCCTCAAGTGGGAGCGTGAAGATCTCGAACGCCCAACTTGCGTAATAAAAACTCGAACTGTTGTCGTCCCAATGCCTTGGTAAAATGGTCCACCAATTGATGTTTCGTAGGAACATAGGAAGGAAGAATCAAACCATCAGTAATGGCGTAATGTACGAAGTGACAGTCAACTTCGATATGCTTCGTACGTTCATAGAAAACCGGTTCGAGCAATATATGAGCGCATCGATTGTCATAGAAAAGTCGAATGCCGGGAGGGTGACGAACCCCAAGGCCAACCAGTAACTGCTTTAACCACTTCAGCTCACATGTCAAAGAAGCCATAGATCGATACTCCGCTTCAGCCGAAGATCGAGACACCGTTGTCTTTTTGAACTTCCAGGAGATAGGAGAAAGACCGAGAAATACGAACCATCCACTCAAGGATCTGTAAGTAATTGGGCAACTAGCCCAGTCAGAGTCACACCAACCCTCTAGAATGAGGGAACTATCGGAGCGCAGCAAAATACCATGGCCAGGATGTTTCTTCAAATAGCGGACTAGTCGTAAGGCGGCCTCTCAATGCTCAATCCGGGGGGCCTGCATAAACTATGACAAGACATGAACAGAATATGCCAGATCAGGTCGAGTGACCCCGAGATAGATAAGCCATCCAGTAAGACGTCGGTATGATGCCGGATCATCCAACAGAGGTCCGGTAGCCAGTGCCAGCTTATGATCAATCAACCATAAGAACACTTTCTTTTATTTCAAATTTAAAATTAAAACTCTCATTCATCATCAGTATAGACAAAATCACATGTTTAATTCATTCCGAAATTCAAAATAAAGATAAGAAATAACATCAAACATTTAAGGCAAATCCATTCATTTTTTTTTAGAAAATATCTCGAATCCGCTATAAACCTGTGAAAAAATATGCAAATCAAGTCAAGTAAAACAATGGATGCATTAAAGAGGAAATCAATCAATATTGACTCACTTCCTATAATCTCTCAACCATTACAATTTCTTTTATTTCAAATCAAAATTCTACTTAATCAACGCGTAAATCACTCCCTACAATCCCTCAACCATAAGAACTCTTTCTTTTATTTCAAATTTCATATTAAAACACTCATTCATTGGTGCAGACAAAATCACATGTTTAATACTTTTCAAAAATAAAAAATAAAATCACACATTTGATGCATATTCATTCATTTTTAAGTAATATCGTGAATCTTTATAAAATTGACTGCCCAAAATCACACATTTAATTTCTTCAAAAAATAAAATTTATCTGACCCAAACCCATAAATTACAAAATTGAAACTGCTTCAAACCCGGGAAAAAATATACAAGTCAGGTCGAACCAAAAAATCAACGCATTAAAGAATAAATCAATCAACATTAACTCACTCTCTATAATCTTTCAACCATAAAAAAATCTTTTATTTCAAATTTTAAATGAAAATTCTCGTTAATCGATGCATAAATCACTCCCTATAATCCCTTAACCATAAGAATTATTTATTTTATTTCAAATTTCAAATTAATATTCTTATTCATCATTGTAGACAAAATCACACATTTAATTCCTTCCAATAATAAAATTAAAATTAAAAATAAAATCACACTTTTAATGCAAATGCATGCATTTTTTCCAGGGAATCTCGCGAATCCGCTCCAAAGCCGGAAAAAATGGGCAAGCCAAGTCAAGTAAAAAAATCAACTGATTAAAAAATAAAACAATCAACATTAACACTCTCCCTATAATTTCTCAATCATAACAATTTCATTTATTTCAAATTTCAAATTTCAAATTAAAATTCTCATTAATCAACGTATAAATCATTTCCTATATTCCCTCAACCATAATAATTTTTTATTTTATTTCAAATTTAAAATTTAAAACTCTCATTCATCATTGTAGACAAAATCACACGTTTAATTTCTTCCAAAAATGAAAATAAAAAATAGAATAACACATTTAATGCAATCTTCATAATGAAGGATAAATTGTCAATATCAAATACTCCCTCCGTTTTTATTTATATGTCGCAAAGAGAAGAATCACACAAATTACAAAACTATTTAATATGTCTAAAATATAGTATTGGAAATATATTTTTTTATTCGAAATTTAAATAATTTGTTGGTAAAGATGTTTTTAGTAATGGAAATGTATTTTTTTTATTCGAGATGTAAATATTTTATGGGTAAAGGAGGAAAAAATAATAAATGATGCATTAAAAATGTAAAATGACAGATAAATAAAAAAAGAGCAAATTATGAAATGTGACGGATAAAAAAAATGGAGGGAGTAAAAGAATACAGAGAAGATGGTCTGAATATAGTAATGAATAGAGGCAAACGAAAAAAATCTTTATTTGAATAATAATTCAAAAACATTATAGAAAGACATACATTTATCAGCTAAGCTACAAGAAGTGGAAAATGATTACGAAAGCGAATCCAAATCAATGGTGGATTACCCTTTAGCCGCCGAAAGAACATATTTAGACCTGATATAAATTCAAAAGAAAGTTCACATAAGATAAACTACCAAATATATATATCAATAATATTTGCACGTAAAGTGAGAAAAACTTCATATGCAAAGAAAATGGATCAATATTCAGAACACCAAAAAATAATTGTGGTGGTCCAACAATTATCAAGGACCCTGAAACAAAACACAGAAACTGAAAAAATTTCAATCAGTTAACTTGAAAGTAAGAACTTACGAACTAATATGATTGGAAAACCATAAAATAAAATGACGATCTAAAGCAAGGTCATTATAAACATCAAATCCATGATCTTCGTTATAATCATACCCAAAAAACACGTGTAAGACACCCAAAACCTGAAAATAACTATCACAGGTTTTGATAATTTTTAAAAAAAATAAAATAAAAAACTTACCAAAGCAACATGATTGGAAAACCCATAAATGAAATGCCATAGTGTTTATGATAATGTGGAGCAGCAATATCACGATACCTTAAATCTCATACAATCATTAGTTAATAAAACATTCAAATCCTGAAGCTGCATTATATATAATCCTACAAAAACAAAAACAAAAACAAAATTTAGTTTTTTTTTTAAGAAAATTACGAAAATAAGCTTATCTTAGACAAATCAAAAAAAGAAAATACTAAACATAGATTGTAAAGACCAATAATTGGAAAATTGTGGGAAATTTTCAACATATAAGATTGAAGGAAGTTAGAATCGATATTCCTGATTAATGTAACTATGAATGAATTTTCACTTAAAGAGGCGCCCCAAAGAAATGAAATTTCAAAGGAATGAATCTGATGGCATAACGCCCCGCTCCTGGATACCGAGTCATTATCCTGAAGTGAACGTTCGGCGCGTATAGCATTAAATAAATATAATATTATATGCAAGTCTCTATGTCGTCGTATCAAATAAAAGCAAACAGAAGCCAAAAAGACTCGGGTAAATTAATAATTTCTACTAAGTATAGATTACAACCATTCTAAAGATGGGAAAAGAAACTTTAAAAGATGATCCCCTACAAAATACGAAGGACAAAAGCTACAAACTTGCCTCACAAAAGTTTAGAAATAAAACTATAACAACTAACTCGAGAAGCTAAACAACAAGTCTACAACAACATACAATGGAAATGAAAGAATACATCGGATAAGACTTAATCATCAAGGCATCATCAACAACCTATATCATCCTCATCGAGCCCATGGTCAACCTGTTCGTCTTCTCACCCTAAAGCACAAACAAACATGCAAAGGGTAAGTACATAGGTACTTAGTAAGAGTGAGAAGCTAACGTATAATTAAGTTCTACAACGAAAAGGTTTACATTATTATTATTATTAAGTTGTCTTTATGAGACCGACTCAACTCTAAGGCTCACGTCATGCTCATCAACATGTTGTAACTAACTGTTTCTAACCTAGCTTATCTTTGTTACATCAGCATTCAAAGGCCCTACGCATGGTGCTGCCCACCACGAGACATTTGGGTGCAACTATACCCGTCCAAATGGCCCAACCGGAACGCCCCTCAACCGGAACCGCCGGTTTTTCTGGTGGCCGGTTGGTCTGGTGGCCGGTTGGTGCCGGTTTTGAAACCGCCGGTTGGAGTGAACCGCCGGTTGCAAAAACGTGCGGTTGAAGGTTGAAAACCGGCGGTTGCCAGTTGGTCCCGGTTCACGGTTCACACGGTTTGCTCTCGGTTCAGATCACGGTTCAGATCACGGTTCAGGCCACGGTTTTAAAATTTATTAATAATTTTTGTTACATTTTCATATAATACTTATTATTTTCACTACAATAACAAATTACTATTCTTTTCACTATAATTACAAAAGCGAATGTAATATATATTTTTTTATAAATAGTTTTTTATTCGGTTTTAAATATAATATTAATATTGTGTTATTTTATTTATATGTAAATTATGTTATTTTTTCTACGCTTGTACCGGAAATTTGGTTGCCTACGTATCTTTTATATGTAATCGTGTCGGAGGCACGACACATATAAAAAAATCAAAGCGAACGTAGTTCTTATTGCTTTTTTTTTTTTCAGTCTTTTATAGTTTTTTTGATAGGTTATTATAGTTTTTTTAGTATTGTTTTTCTTTAGTCTTTTATAGTTTTTTTTTTATAGGTTTTTTTAGTCGGTTTTAAGTATACGTTGATTAAAATGTTGTTTTATTAAATATTACGTGAGACATATTGTGTTGTTTTTCTTATATGTAAACTGTGTTATTTTTTCAATGCTTTTACCGGTAATTCGGTTGCCTACGTATCTTTTATATGTAATCGTGTCGGAGGCACAACACATATTAAAAAATCAAAGAGAACGTAGTTCTTATTGTTTTTTTAGTCTTTTATAGTTTTTTTGATAGGTTATTATAGTTTTTTTTAGTCTTTTATAGTTTTATTTATAGGTTTTTTTAGTCGGTTTTAAGTATACGTTGATTACAAATGTTGTTTTATTAAATATTACGTGAGATATATTGTGTTGTTTTTCTTATATGTAAATTGTGCTATTTTTTCAACGCTTGCACCGGTAATTCAGTTGCCTACGTATCTTTTATATGTAATCGTGTCGGAGGCACAATACATATAAAAAAATCAAAACGAACGTAGTTCTTATTGTTTTTTTAGTCATTTATCTTATTGTTTTTTTTAGTCTTTTATAGTTTTTTCCATACATTTTTATAGTATTTTATAGTTTCTTATAGTTTTTTTTTTTTTTTAAGTTTTGTGTAGTGTTGTTATGGTTTTTTTTATAGGTTTTTATTGTTTGTTGTATTCTTTTATAGTCTTCTTATATGTTTTTATAGTATTTAAAAGTTTTTCAAATGTTTGTTTTTATTGTAGTTTTTTATAGTATATATATGTGTTTGTATTTTATAGTTTCATACAATTTTTTAGGTTTGTATATGATTTTTTTGGGTGTTTTTATTGTTTTCTATAGTTTTTTTTAGTTTTGTTATGTTTTTTTTATAGGTTTTTATTGTTTTTGTATTCTTTATAGTCTTTTTGAATTTTTTTTGTAGTCTTTTATAGAATTCTTATTTGTTTGTATTTTATAGTTTCATTTAATATTTTAGGTTTGTATATGGAATTGTTTTGTAGTCTTTTATAGAATTCTTATTTATGATGAGTGCCAGACTAGCTGTTATAGAGCAAAGGCAAAAAGATGTCTAGATTAAATGTTTAGGCTTATTAGAGTTTGATCTTTGTAAAGGTTTGATCAAACAAGCATTGTAAAAGGTCAGCTGACTTTCATCAATGAGACTGTCTGCAGTCGATAGGTACCTGAGTCAGTAGACTTGTTAGGAACCTGCTGAAGACTGAAGGCTGAGGGATCAAACTCATTTATTCAAGGCTAAGGGATCAAACTTAGTTTTTAAAGTCAAGGATATGGAATCAAAATTTAGGAAAGTCTGTGATGACCTAAACTGATTACATATACCTTGTGTACAAGGTCTAAGTTCCATAAGTCAAGTGGTGATTGGAACTTAGTTATGTTCAATTTGGTGTAATCTAACTTCACAATTAAAAGTTAGATAAAAGACAGTCAGCTGAAGTTTTAAACACAGCAAACTTCAATCAACTGACTGACAAGCATTTCAGCAGACTTACATAACACAAGAATCTATTGAATGCATATTTCGATTTATTCTAAGGTTACATTGGAAGATTACAAGGATAAAGACAGATAACAACTCTTTTTTTTGTCAACAAATCAATGGTTAAGATTAAAAGGACGTTGGAAAGATTCAGAGCATTATCCAATGGAAACAAGTCAAAGGGTGGACAGTCTAAAAACTGTCAAAAAGAAAACTAACAGTGTCAATACTATGTACAGGGACAGATTGCAAGTCAAGATGTGGACAAGTCTTAAACGGCTATGTTTTGAATTTCAAACATAAGTCACAAGGATTCTCACCTATAAATAGAAGACCCCTGATACAGAAACAACAGATGAATTTTGAAGAAAAACAACAATCAATTTTGAGCTTTCAGATTCTTATCAAGAAATCACCCTGCTGACGTTACTGAGCTTAAAGCTACTGATCTAGTAAATTCTTCAAGTGTAACCTGCTATCAAGTTACATCAAGTTTACATACTTGAAGACATCAAGCTGATGATCATTTCATCCTGATCAAGCTGCTGAAAGTTGAATCACTTACTTGATTCAAACTTTCTTTTACAAGAAACCTGTTGAAGACAGTGAAACATCTTTGGGTGTCAAGGACTGTTGTTTGTGGTGGAGCTGGTGAAGAGGCAATCCTACCCTTCAAGGACCAGTGGAATACTTTGGGCAAAGAATCCTACCTGCTTCAAGTGTTCGGTTGTGAAGCCATTGTTATTGGTGAAGGACCAGACAACTTAGGGATTTTTGTAATCGCAACCTCAAAGATCTCTAGTGAATTACCTCCAACATCACAGGGAGAAGAGTGGGTGACCGATTAGACCACCTGGAACCACTATAAAATCTGCCTACTTACTTTCTGCATTAACTTTCTGCATTTAGTATATTAAGCACATCAACCTACTGAAACTAGCAACTGAATCCCACACTTACACTACTGAGTATCTAATACTTGGTATCATATTTTGACAACAAATAATAAGGCTTAACTTGAATATATTCTACTGCAACAAATTCAGTAAAATCAACAGTCAGCAGACTATTGAGTGGTCGGCCAGACTCATCGAAAGCGATCGGCAGGCTCATCGAACTTGCTGAGTTTGTTAACTCCAAAAGTTTTAAGTGTTAAGTTTATTCACCCCCCCCTTAAACTTAACCAAAGCCTTTTCAAGGGACCAACAATTGGTATCGGAGCGATTATACTTTGCGCTCAAGTAATCCTACTTGTTGTGCTTGTGAAAATACTTTGAAAACTTTTTCTAAGTTTCTGATTTTCAAAGCTTTGCATCATGGATAACAACCAGTATGCTAGAACAATATTGATGTGTTCTTTAGATCGTTTTGATGAGTATAAACGTCGTATGCAGGCTTTTCTAGCTGCAACGCATGATGAGATGATGGATGTGTTGACTAATGGACCACTGGAGATCACTAAATCAGTAACAGTGGGAACTGAAACTCAGTATGTTCCAAAGCCAAAAAGAGAATGGATTGCTGAAGATAGAAAAAGAGCAAACCTCAACAATATTACTATTGATATTACGTACAGAACCTTGGATAGAAATATGTACATGAAGGTGAAGAATTGCAAGACTGCAAAGGAACTTTGGGATTAGTTACAATTAATCTGTGAAGGTACTGATGCAGTCAAGAAGAACAAAATCAATGTGGCAAAGAAGAAGTTCCAAGATTTCAAAATGAAGCCAAATGAAACCATTGAACAAATGGAATCAAGATTCAATGCCATCATGGATGAACTCACCCTACTGAGTGTAAACTACTCAAAAGAAGAAATCAATTCAAAAATTTTAGAAGCCCTACCTGCAAAAGAAGTTTGGGAGATGAAGGTGACTGCCATCGAAGAAATGAGAAGTCTACATGAAGAGGACACCTTCAAATTATTTTCAGATCTCAAGGCTTATGAATTCAGTAAGAAACTTGTACCTGAGACTGAAAAGGAAGAACCAAAGACCACTGCATTTGCTGCTACACATCAAGAAGAAACATCAGGAGCACAAGATGATCTACTGGATGAGATGCAAGAGCAGATTGCCCTACTGAGCAAGAAGATCAGAATGATGAAAAATGAAAGGGGTTCTCCAAGGAATTTCACAAAGAAATCTAGTGAAAAGAAGAAGGAGGAATCCAAGAAAGACACTGATTACTTGTGTTTTCAATGCAAGAAACCAGGACACTTCAAACCTGACTATCCTGAACTAAAACTGAAAAGGAACCCGATTATCTTTGCTTCAACTGGCAAGAAGCCTGGACATTTCAGACTGATTTTCCAAACCTACTTGAAGAGCAAAAGTCAGCAAAGAAGATCTGGCAAGAAAGCTATGGTTGCTAAAGATGAATCAGGATATGAAGTTGAATAAAAAAAAGGAAATGAATATGATGATACTGCACTTGTTGCTGATATGGATGATTATGCTTTAATGGCAAACATGGATGAAACAGAGGAGGTATACAATTTTGTATCTATAAACACTCCTGCTGAAAGTGATTGTGAATCAACTTGTGGTTCAAATCCTAAAAATTCTGACAATGAAGAAACTTTGGATGTCATCTGTTAACGGTGATTTTTACGGTTTATACGACTTTATTTCGTAGCAATTTCCTTTGTGTTTTATTACTTTTTGTAGAAAAGTAAGTGTTTAAATGATTTATTGAAAGAATGCGTATGGAAATGATTTAAATGAAATGTTGAGCTAATTTCATGATTTTATTGGTAGTTATCTATGGTTTTACACTTTGCGTGTTTTTATGGTTTTGTAGGTACGTGAACATGTCATAAAAGGAGATCTAAACGGAAGGAAGGAGATAAAGATGAGATTGGATTGAAGATTCAACCTGAATTTGGAATGAAGTTGAACCAGACGAGCGTTCGATACTCCATCCAGATTGACGGGCGTTTGAAGATCCGGACGGGCGTTCAAGGTAGCAAGTTGATTCAGGGAAGCATGGTTTTTCAGTGGACGAGCGTTCAGAAATGCATAGGACGGGCGTCTGATCAAGCTCGGCCCGACTCGAAGATTTCAAGCAAGATGGATGGGCGTTCAACCCCTTGGACGGGCGTCCAGCCGCCGACATAGCAAGGACCGACTTAAAAACCTATAAATAGTCGCGCTTTCTGAACCCTAAAAGACACAATTCGATCCCTGGCCGCCCCATGCCCCTTTGGGGGTGACTTTGCTGCGTTTTTCTGTTCCCAATAACATATTTTCATCTACTTTTTATTTATATACCAACGATGAATAGAGGCTAGGCGATTTGAACGAGCTTTGTGAAACCATCTCTGCAACATCTTGATTTCTTCTTTGGGATTGTTTGTGAGTTTTAAATAAAGTTTGTTTCTTTATTATGTTCATATTGTTATGCAATTTAAATCGAGAGATGGTTGCGATTTGATGTTTAACGTTTGATGAGAATCTTTGTTAGACTTAGATCACCGTAGTAAAGATTAGATTTTTAACCTAAAAATAACGAGAGTTGTTAGGTTAATTTCTAGGTTGCTAGATTGATAAATCTTACACCTTTGTTATGAAAGCGTTAATCTTTAAGATCGAGAGATGAGAGATTAATAGGCGAATTATCTAAGAGATTAGAAATTCATACTTTTGATAGGTGAACCACAATCTTCATTAAATCTTCACTAAACAATCTAGAGAGAAAGTTGAGGACTGTGAGATCGGTGGATCATTGCTTGTTCGTTTTCAATTTATTTGTTATCGTCTTAGTAATTTTATTATCTTTTTAGAATAGAATTATTTTCATTAGTTTGGCTTGTAACTATCTTTCCTGGCTTTGGATTCTAGATCCTCTGTCCAGTTTATTGTTTTCGTTTTTTTTAGTTCTGTTTTGTTTTTATTTTTCGTGACAACTTTAGAGAAATTAAGAACTAGACCAACCTCAATTCCCCATGATTCGACTCCGATTGTAACTACTATACTACGATCCCTGCACTTGGGGTAAACCGGATTATTTTTATTACTTGTTTGTTTTTCATTAGATAAAATCCGAGACATCATCCATAATCAACTGAGGATAATACAATCTGGTTATGAGATTGTGAAGGCTGAAAAAGAAGCTCTCCAAGCAGAAGTTGAAAGGTTAAAAGTCGAATTAAGAATTCTCAAAGGAAAGGAAAAGAGTTTGGACAGAATCAACATAAGTCATTTGTACATTCAAGAGTCATGCTTTGAATCTGTTTGAACAATCTTGTTCCTCCACTGCATTCAAATCTGGAAATCCTTATGGTGATAGAACAGGTCTTGGATTTGGAACTCAACAATCTAATAAGAGTGGATCCAGTAAGGTTACTGAACCTAGTACCAGAATTGGTCCTAAGTTTGTGCCTGCACAAGATCCAACTCCTAAAAAGGTTGCTGAGACAGAGAAACCTATTGAGAATGATTCAAAGAGGCAAAATCAGAAGTTGAAAAGGACATCAGTACCTAATAAGAGAAATACAAAGGTAGGACTGCTGGACCTTCTAGACCTGTTGATAGCAGACATGCTACTAAGTCTGCTGGACCACAAAAAGGGAAAAATCAGAAATATTCCAAAGATTAGAATCCAAAAACCAAAAATGTTGATCATTCTAGGGATACTTATCTTTGGGGGAAAGGTAGATTATTCCCTACTGATGATGATTGGAATATTCCTGCGCCTACTGCAAGAAACAATAGATATAACCATGCTGCTAGGGTAAAACCTCAGCAATGGAATCAGTAGAGGACTCAGCAGAGGACTTATACAAGACCTCAGCAGGGACCTCAGCAAACTCCATATTACAGGGTTTCTCCTAAAAGACAACAAACATATGGTTATGCTAGTGCTTCTAACAATAGAAATCACTCAAAATAGCATTACATACCAAAAGGCCAGAAAGCATATGTGATTCCTACACCATCAAATGTTAGACCTTTTGGATGTGTAGAATACATGTTTTTACAAAAGTATAACACTTTTCAAAGAAGACCTTATGGAAATTTGCCAAGGGTCATGCTTACCACTGACCACTATGGACCCAAACAGTTTTGGGTACCTAAAATACATTAACTTTGTTTTGTAGGGTGTCTGGTACTTTGACAATGGATGTTCCAGACATATGACAAAGAATAAGCACTGTTTGACAAACTATGTGGCAAAAGATGGTCCAAGAGTGAATTTTGGCAACAAGAACACACCAGGATACACAAGAGGTTATGGTACACTGGTGAGAAATGGATTAACCATCAGGAATGTTCCATTTGTCGAAGGACTGGACTACAACCTACTGAGCACTGGACAGTTTTGTGACATGGGTTACAAGGTCACTTATGACAAAGGCACATGTATTGTCATTAGTGAAAGAGGTGATCAAGTTGTGTTGGCTGGAAGAAGACAACAAAACATGTATGTTTTGGATTGGTCTACTGCTGTTCCAGAGACATGCCTGATTGTGCATGCCAAGTCAGAACTGAATTGGTAATGGCATAAGAAGTTAAATCATCTAAACTTTGATGATATCAATCAATTGGTGAAGAAGAAACTGGTGATTGGTTTACTTGAGATCACATTTAAAAAGGATGCTATATGTGATGCTTGTCAGCAAGGTAAACAAACAAAATCAAGCTTCTAGTCAAAGACTAAGCAATCAACAAGAGTTTTGGAGCTAAAGCACATGGATCTATTTGGACCAGTAACACCAACCAGTGTAACAGGAAAGAAGTACACTCTAGTAGTTGTGGATGAATATTCAAGGTACACTTGGGTAGTATTCATGAACAAGAAAAGCGAAACACTTCAAAAGATGCCTGAACTTTTGAAGAGATTACAAAATGAGAAAAGTTTAATGTAGTGAAGATCGATCGGATAGGGTACTCGAATTTCTCAATAAAGTTATAAGAGAATACTGTGAGCGTAATGGTGTCTTTGATCAATGGTCATTCTTCTTTACACCTCAAAGAAAATGGGGTTGCTTAAAGAAGAAACAGTACTTTGAAAGAAGCAGGAAGGACTATGATTTATGAAGCTCTATTGCCTGAAAGATATTAGGCTGAAGCAGTCAATACAACATGCTATACACAAAACAGGACCTCAATGAACAAGAAGCTGCCGAAAACACCTTATGAGATTTGGAATGGTAGGAAACCTAATATATCATATTTCCATCCATTTGGAAGCAAATGTTTTATACTAAATTATAAGGAGCAATTGAAGACATTCCAACCAAAATCAGATGAAGGAATCTTCTTGGGATATTCTTCTGTCACCAAAGCATTCAAGGTACTGAATAAAAGAACACAGAAACATGAAGAAACAATACATGTTGTATTTGATGAACCTAGGTTCACTGGAATGGAATATGAAGCTTCAGAACCTACTGAGAATCAACAAGTCACTGATCTAGAATGTGTTGATGTTATGGAAAGGGTAAATGACTTAAAGATTTTTACTCGCCCTCTCAACACCCTACTCGATAACACTCATCGATGCAACAATCGAGGCGCTTCAAGGATCTCTAAACCCCTCAATGAAGCAACAACGAGACCTATCAAGATGTCATTTCTCGAGAACCAATCTAACCAAAATCCATAATGGTTAAGGGATCACCTGCTTGAGCAAGTTATTGGCAATATACAGCAAGGTGTAACGACTAGAAGACAATTAGAAGCAATGTTTACTTGTTTTCTATCTCTAATGGAGCCTAAAGTTGTTGAAGAAGCAATATCAGATCCAGATTGGATAATTTCTATGCAAGAAGAATTGAATGAATTTGAAAGAAATCAAGTTTGGACACTAGTGGAAAGGCCTAATCATGCAAATATAATCGGAACCAAATGGGTATACATAAACAAATTGGATGAATCTGGTACTATTGTGAGGAATAAGTCCAGACTAGTAGCAAAAGGCTATTCTCAAGAAGATGGAATAGACTTTGATGAGACATATTCCCCAGTTGCAAGATTGGAAGCTATAAGATTATTCCTGGCATATGTTGCTTACAAAAACTTCAAAGTATACCAGATGGATGTCAAGAGTGCATTTCTGAATGGCATTCTGGAAGAAAAGGTTTATGTTCAGCGACCTCCTGGTTTTGAAGTTAAAGATCAAGAAGATAAAGTGTACAAACTCAATAAAGCACTTTATGGTTTGAAACAAGCACCAAGAGCTTGGTATGAGACCCTATCTCAATTCTTGGTGGACAATGGTTTTACCAAAGGTACCATTGACAAGACTCTTTTCAGAATCAATGAAGGAGACAGCACCCTGCTGGTACAGATTTATGATGATGATATAATCTTTGGTTCTGAAAATGATTTGCTATGTGAAAAGTTTTCTAATCTGATGAAAACCAAGTTCCAAATGAGTATGATGGGAGAGATGAACTACTTTTTGGGATTACAAGTCAAACAAATGAAAGATGGAATCTTCATTCATCAAACCATGTATACCAAGGAGCTACTGAAGAAGTTTGGTATGGAAAACAGGACCAAGGTATCAACTCCTATGAGTACAAACATTAGATTGGATGAAGATAAAGAAGGCAAAGATGTTGATCAGACTTTATACAGAAGGATGATAGGCAGTCTGCTGTACCTCACTGCCAGCAGACCTGATATACCCTTTGTTGTAGGTGTTTGTGCAAGATTTCAATCAAAAACCAAAGGAAAGTCATCTAGCTGCAGTCAAAAGGATTCTCAAGTATCTAAAAGAGACTTTGGGAGTCGGGATATGGTATTCAAAAGATGGAAGCTTCAAAGTTATATCCGACTCAGATTCTGATTATGCTGGATGCAAGATTGATAGAAAAAGCACTACAGGAACCTGTCAGTTGATGGGAAATAGACTGGTTTCCTGGTTTAGCAAGAAACAGAATTCTATATGAACTTCTACTGTTGAAATTGAATATATTGCTGCTGGAAGTTGATGTGCACAAAAACTTTGGTTAAGACAATAGTTAAGGGATTATGGAACTGAAGAAAGAGAAATTCCTATAATGTATTACAACACAATTGCAATTGCAATCACAGAAAATCCTGTTTTGCACTCAAGAACCAAGCACATAGATGTGAGACATCACTTCATAAGAGATCATGTTGAAAAGAAAGATGTGGTGGTTCTTTACATCCCTACTGAAGATCAACTTGCTGATATTTTTACTATACCATTGGATAGTGTTTGCAAAGTTAAGGACTGAATTTGGAATTATAAAAGTTGACTGACACACCTTTGATCAGTAATGTATTGGAATTCACCAAGGGGATTAGTCTTTGCTATGTTGGGTGAGCTCACTTAGCAGATTAGTCATTGGTATCAACAATTCCATGTACTTATATGTGTTTGGACAATTGAGCAAATGAAGTTGCCAAGGGGATTGGTCTTTGTCCTGTTGGGTGAGCTCACTTGACAGATCAGTCATTGGTATTAAACTTCATCTTGTATTATCAGTTGGACAAAACAAGGATACTAGAAGATCAGCAGAGTTACTTTGTCAGCAGACTGCTGAGGCATTCTTGTCGTGAGGTCACGATCCAAGCTCTATCAAGACGAAGGTTCTTTGAGTTATACGTTACAAGACAGTCAAACTTAAATGAAAGTCAACAGTAATTGGATATTATTCTTATCCTTTATAACCGCAGTTACAAATATCCAACGGTTACAACTCTCATGGAATCAATTAGTGGGACACGTGGCAACATCACATTTATTCCAACTTTAATCGTGGTTAATGCTACAAAGGCACGTCTGACACTTTATCCGGCGCTTACCACCCACTACTTTCTCTATATATACAGATATATACACAGAGACATTACTTACAAACTTCAGATCAATTTTCTCTGAAGATACACTGTGTGAACACAGATTTGAAAGCTCTCTTCCTCATCTTTTTCATCTCTAATGGCGGACATGGATGATATTCACATTGGAACAAGCCAAAGTGTCAGAGGATTTGTTGTTGATGCTAACAAAACCGAGTTGGCCATCAATATTGGTAGAAGAATTAGAAGATATGAAGGACTGGAAGATGTTCTTAATCTGAGATTGGAAAGCATCTCCTACACGAATGTTGCAAATTTCTGGAGAAACATTATGATAAGAGATAATAGAGAGGCATTTAATACAACAGTCAATGGCCAGGAGATTGAAATTTTCTCAAACCTTCTGAGGGAAGTGTTTGGTTTTTGACCTAGAAATAATGCTCCAACCAATCCTGAGGAAATGGGGCTGCAAAGATTGGAGTTTTTTGATAAAATAAAGACCAACAATGCTATAAAATCATCACTGAGCATCAATGTGAAGCATATCAGGATGGAGTACAATCTGCTGAGTAAGATTATCGCCAAGAACATTTTGGGATTCAGTGGAAGTCTTGACACTCTGTCAGGACCCAAGATTGACTTGTTGATCATCATCTGCAAGAGTATGAAGTTTGATTGGGCTAGATTCTTTGTCCAATATATGAAGAAAGTGATAACAAAGGAAAGAGATGGGACAAGAAAGTCCAAGACACAGCCTTTGGGCTTCATGGTGCAGGACCTACTGACACATCTGAGGATTCCTGATGTTGCACCTAAAAAACTCAACAAGTCCATATACAAAAAGGAGATCAGTTATATCATCCCTGGATTGGATGCTGATGAAAAACTGGACACTGAAAGGACAGGAAGTGAGAATGATGGTGATGATAATGGTGGTGGTGAGCAGGTTGAACCAGTTGCTAAACCTGCTGCACCTAAGAAGGCTGCTGAGAAGAGAAAGACTGCTGATACTAGAAAGATCACTAAGATGCTCAAACCAAAGAAAACAAGGAAGCAAACAAGTAGAGATCATTGAGTCTCTGAGAGGTCCGATTGAAGTTGAAGTTTCATCGACCCTCTACGATGTTGTAAAGAAGAAGTCTGCAGCTGAGATCTTAAAAGAGCAACAGAAAGAAGATAAAAGAAAAAGGAAAGCTTTTGAAATTGAAGCTGAACGACCTTCAAAAGAATGAAAGAGATTGATAAGAAGAAGAAGCATGGAAAAGGAAAAGAGTTAAGGGTTCTGGAGGAACAAAGGGAAATAGTAAAAGAGGTTGTTGAGCCTAATGCTGATGCTAGTGTTGTTGCTGAGCAACACATTCAAGAAACTGTTCCACAACCTGTTGTGAAAGTTTTTGAATCTGAACCTGTAAAAGTTGTTGAACCCACTGAGGCTGGAGAGGTTGTTGTTGAGCAACCTACTGGAGACCACAGCAGACTACTGCGTCTGCACCTACTGTGGAAATTGATACAACTGCACAAGACCCTGCCATTTCTGCAATAATAAAAGGGGAAGAACAATCTGTTGTTATCCATGCTGATGTGCATGTAAGTCAAGGGGAACCCAGTGTTGAGCAGATGGAGGTAGTAGGGACAAATTTACTATCTGAGGAACCTACTGACCTGATGGCATCTACTGAGGAAACATTGAATATGCTTGTTGAGACCTTTGGAGAACAACAAGCTGATCAAACAGCCACTAGAAAGCCTTCAATGCCCTTTGAGAGGAAGGAGAAGAAAAAGAAGGAAAAAGTATATCACAACTTCAAAAGGGTGCAGAAATATTTTCAATGGAAGTTTGGATATTACAAGAAACAAAAACCAGCTGCTGATCCAATGAGTGGATTTGAATAATGGGCGTTCGATCAGCTAGGTGTGGAAAACCTACTGGAATTGGTGGATACAACCTTGCTGCAGACAAGGTTAATGGATCCATTCGATGAAGAGAAGAAGAGTGCAAAGTTAATGTTCAAAGATCCCAAGTACACACTTGATAGTGATGATTCCTTATCATCTGATTCTGATGATGATCATCCTATGTTTCCTGGGGGGTCCAGTGGAGTGGCCAAGGAAACATCTACTGAGGCAACTGGTCAAGGATCAACTAAAGAGATAGTAGGCCAGTTTGTTGATGCTGGTAAGTCGGCTGAGGGTCAACAAACTGAGCAAATGGATGAGGATATGGAAGATCTGACCATAGATGATCTAGAAGCCCTAATAAATGATGGGATAAATCTTAGGGACAACAGGCTGGTTAGTATGTCAGATACTTTATTTGTTGTGGAATCTGATGGGCATCCTGACAACAAACAGTCTAAAAATTTGGATGATGAGACTGTCATTGCATATAGTGAGCCTGACTTCAGTTCTGAGGATTCAGCTCAATATCAGGAGTGGATTGATACTCAGGACACGCTATCTAAATCTGCTGACACTCTCTAGAAGATATCTGATGCTAGAGGATTTCTAGAAGAAAGTATGGCAATATTTCCGGAAATTCTTGTACAGAGAGTCTTGATCACTGAGGAACAAACAGTGATAGGACAGAGATTAGATTTGGTGATAAGTTTGGAAGGATCACCTACACTCTCTGTTGAAGAGGTGGTTCAGGATGCTAAGGAACAAACAGCACCTGAACAAAGGTTGGAACTGGAGGTACAGTTTGCTGAGGAACAAACAGCACCTGGACAAAGGTTGAAACTTACAATGGGTTTGGAGGAAACCCCTGCACAAGTTGAAGAAATTGTTATAGCACAGGTTGCTGAAACACCTGTGAATACAGTGCAGGCTAATGAAGTAGAGCCTACTAGAGTAAAGGCTACTGATGGAAAGGATAGTCAGCAGGCTGCTATTGATGAGGATGAACAGCTGCTAGACTATGATTTCAGTGATGAGGAGTTTCAAGTGCCTGAGGAAGAAATAATTGCTACTGAACCTCAACAGGCAAATGTACCATTGTTTGAAGAAGAACCTATCTTGGAACCTCAACCAGCATAAGATCCCATTTTGGAAGATATTTTTGGTGCTATGGTTGAAGGAGATCCTGACCCTGCTGGAAGGCATAGGAGTTGGCCATGGTTGTCAGTAGACAGAGGGCACAGTACAATATTGAAGAGCCTGCTGATGATGCTGCTGGACATATGGCTGGAGGTGTGGCTAGTGCTGTACCAGCACATGTGTTGGATGAGTTGTGGGCATTCAGAGATGACATCACACAGTTAAGAACTCAACTCAATAGACAAGAGCAAAGATTTGAAGATCTGATGAATTTGGTTGAAAATAGAGGGGGGACCACTGAGACAATTGCTGCCAACATCGCATCCACTCAGTTTGCTTTTGCTGATCTAACGAAAGATGTGAGTGGCATAAAAGAAGGCAATACACTTTAGGAACAGTTCTTGAAAGAACAGTTTGCCTCCATTCACAAGAAGCTTGACATATTTGTTGAATCACACAAACCTGATGTGGGTGAACCTGCTAAAACACCTCAATCTGCTGCCTTGGATCCTAAGGTTACTGAAAGGATCAATCTGCTGGAGCAAACATTGGAATGAAGGATCACTGCAGTTGACACTAGAACAGAAATTATGGAAGGTCAACTAAATAACTTAGTGATTACATAGGAGAGTGTTCATGGCATGCTTTCACGCTTTGTTGATGATGTCAATAAGGAGGAATAGAGCCAGACAGCAATAGCAAAAGAGGCTGCAAGGATTTTTACTCAAAAGAAATGGGAGGCTGATACAAATGCATTCAGAGAACCTGCACCTAGCAGACTTCAGCTGACTGATGGCCTCTTCAAAGAATATAAGAAGCTTTACTACAACAAGAGGAGACCTTACCATGACAAGGGTTTCCATGAAGGGCTAAATTCCTTTTTGGGACTTAAGTTCTGGGAAGCTAGAGTTAAGGTTTTAAGAGCTTCACACAGAGGTGGAAGAGGTGGAAGAAGTGGAAGAAGTCTACCTACTACATCAGCAAAAGAGTCACTGGAAGAGTTCAAACAATTATACATGCGGGTAGGATTCAGAGCACACCAGATCAACATAACTCTACCTGAGGCATGGAAATGGTGGAAAGAAGTAAATCCTCATATTGATTTATCCCTTATTGAAAATCAATGGATGAGAGACATGGTCAGGCAGATAAGAGAATATCAAGAGCAACAAGAAAGAGGTAGACAAGAAAGAGAAAGGAGGAACTAGATCAGCAGACTCTCATATTTCTTTATCTTTTGCTGAATCTAGTTTGTAATAACATTATTGAACACATATGATTATAATGAGAAAGCACTGAATTTGTTATGTTTTGTTTTTATCCTTTTTTCTTTGTTGTAAGGAGGGTATTGGCATCATCACCAAAAAAGGGGAAATTGTTGGACATATTTCAAGTTTTAGTGATGAGTGCTACACTAGCTGTTATAGAGCAAAGGCAAAAAGATGTCTAGATTAAATGTTTAGGCTTATTAGAGTTTGATCTTTGTATAGGTTTGATCAAACAAGCATTGTAAAAGGTCAGCTGACTTTCATCAGCAGACCTGTCTAGGTCAGTAAGGTACCTGAGTCAGTAGACTTCTTAGGAACCTGCTGAAGACTAAAGGCTGAAGGCTCAAACTCATTTATTGAAGGCTAAGGGATGAAACTTAGTATTTAAAGTCAAGGATATGGAATCAGAATTTAGGGAAGTCTGTGAGGACCTAAACTGATTACATATACCTTGTGTACAAGGTCTAAGTTCCATATGTCAAGTGGTGATTGGAACTTAGTTACATTTAATTTGGTGTAATCAAACTTCACAATTAAAAGTTAGATAAAAGACAGTCAACTGAAGCATTTTAAACACAGCAAACTTCAGTTAGTTGACTTACAAGCATTTCAACTGACTTACATAACACAGGAATCTGCTGAATGCATATTTTGATTTAATCTAAGGTTACATTGGAAGATTACAAGGATAAGGACATATAACAACTCTTGCTTTTGTCAACAAATCAATGGTTAATATTAAAGGGACGTTGGAAAGATTCAGAGCTTTATCCAATGGATACAAGTCAAATGGTGGACAGTCTGAAAACTGTCAAAAAGCAAACTGACAGTGCCAGTACTATGTACAGGGACAGAATGCAAGTCAAGATGGGGACAAGTCTGAAATGGCAATGTTTTGAATTTCAAACATAAGTCACAAGGATTCTCACCTATAAATAGAAGATCCCTGATACAGAAACAACAGATGAATTTTGAAGAAAAACAACAATCAATTTTGAGCTATCAGATTATTATCAAGAAATCACCCTGCTGACGTTACTGAGCTTAAAGCTACTGATCTAGTAAATTCTTCAAGTGTAACCTGCTATCAAATTACATCAAATTTACACACTTGAAGACATCAAGCTGCTAATCATTTCATCCTGATCAAGCTGCTGAAAGCTGAATCACTTACTTGATTCAAACTTTCTTTTACAAGAAACCTGTTGAAGATAGTGAAGCATCTTTGGGTGTCAAGGACTGTTGTTTGTGGTGGAGCTGGTGAAGAGGCAATCCTACCCTTCAAAGACCAGTGGAATACTTTGGAGCAAAGAATCCTACTGCTTCAAGTGTTCGGTTTGTGAAGCCATAGTTATTGGTGAAGGACCGAGACAACTTAGGGATTTTTGTAACTGCAACCTCAAAGATCTCTAGTGAATTACCTTCAACATCACAGGAGAAGAGTGGACTGACAGGATTACACCACCTAGAACCACTATAAAATCTGCCTACTTACTTTATGCATTAAAATTCTGCATTTAGTATATTAAGCACATCAACCTTCTGAAACTAGAAACTGAATCACACACTTACACTACTGAGTATCTAATACTTGGTATCATATTTTGACAACATGTAATAAGGCTTACCTTGAATATATTCCGCTGCAACAAATTCAATAAAATCAACAGTCAGCAGACTACTGAGCACTCAACACGCTACTGAACTTGCTGAGTTTGTTAACTCCAAAAGTTTTAAGTGTAAAGTTTATTCACCCCCCCTCCCCCTCTAAACTTAACCAAAGCCTTTTCAAGGGACCAACGAGGTTTTTATAGTTTCTATCAGGTTTTTTGTAGTCTTTAGTATTTTATCGGGTTTGTTTATATATAGTTTTTAATAGTTTCTTATAGTTTTTTTAGACCTTTATAGTTGTTTTATAAATTTTAACAGATATATAAGTAAGATATAAATTGCGTACCTTTAATCGATGTCGGTATTTCGAGCGCTTGTTCCTCCTGAAGTTTCAGTGTCACCGCCTTCGAACTGTGACTCCTCATCTTTTGACTCAATGTCTTGAACCCTCTTCTCGGCTCGTACCCAATATTGACAACACATTTGCTTCTCTAAAGTGGTGGGATGAAGCGAACATCTTTTATTGGTAAGCATATATCCTGCCATGCTGAAAGCTCGTTCAACAGTGACGGTCGAAACAGGGCAACTTAAAAACTCGACCGCTATCATTGCTAGCACTGGAAATTCTTTAGCCTGTCTCTTCCACCACTTCAATAAGTCAAAGTCAAAATCATAGGTATCGCTTTCACAGCCTTCAAATGTTGTGTTTAAGAAATTTGGATATCTATGTACGTTGATCGGATGACGCTGTCGCTCCCTTCTGCAGTTTCGAATTCATTTTATTCCGAACTTTTTGAAGTCCCCGCAGGACACCTGTAGGGTTAGTAGAAGCACTTGCAGATGGATTGGGAACCGCGTCGTTTCTCAATTCTTACATACGCTTATATTCAACATACAAAGCGCTTAATAAATTTTCATGTCTATCTACTTCAATTGTATAATCTACCGGGGGCACATTATGAGTATCAGACAAAGCATTATAGTAAGCACTTAACATGTTAGACACACCTACTAGTCTTAAACGAGGGTCGAGAATAGAAGAACTGAGATAAGTGTCAGGAATATACAACATGTACTTATTCCATTTCTCCTTCATCGGCCCTAAACATTTAAATAATGTAGCGTCGTGTTCCATGGTTTCAAACTCAGCAGTAATTTTTACACTAGCAGGCAAGACTAAATGTGCTGTGGGTTGATAACATTTCGACAACAATTCAGTAAATTTTTTAAATACTGCAGTCCAAATAGAGGGATACAAACGATATTCGCTCGGACAGTGTTCACTTAAAAATTCACAAAAGGCATTTTTAATTTTGTTTTTTTTTTTTCCAAAGATCATAAGTCGTGTTCCACCTATGCGGTACATCTTGCGGCAGTTTGACAAGGCGATGACCTTTCTCTTTTAGAAATTTATACCACTTATTAACAAGAATATTTCTACCTAACACATGTGAAATCACAGTTTTTATCGCATTAATATTATGGTCAAAAACTTTTAGACCATCTTTTACACATAAATTAAAAATATGGCATAAACATCTAACATGAAAAAATTGACCGTTACAAATAGGTTCACAATATCGGGATAAGTCAGGAATAGAAGCAGTGTTGTTTGAAGCATTGTCAAACGCAATAGAAAAAACATTATCTTTTAAATCGTATTCCTCAAAAATATCAACTAATAAAGATGCAATGTTACAAGCATTATGAGTTTCGTTAAATAAACGAAAAGCAAGTAACCTTTTTTGGACAATCCAAGTGTTGTCAATCCAGCGAGACGACACGCCCAAATAAAAATTGTTGGTCCTCCTATCCTCCCAATTATCGGCCACATATTCGGAATTTATTTTTCTTCAAACTTTCTTTAATAATATTTTGTCGTTTAATAAATTTATTTTTGAAATCCCTAGTAACCGTTGCACGAGGGATACGAGTAAAAGCCGGCTGCAAAGCCCCTTGTACGTAACTTTCGAAAATAGGATTCTCAAGAAAGCTAAAAGGAAGACCCATCCCCGCAACAAGATCCGTGGTTAGATCTCTACAGTTAACACGAGTGTAAATAAAGTGTGGATTAGTGTTACCTCCACTGGAGCTCGGCATGTTTAGCTGGGTTTTAGACGCGCTGTCTTCCAATTTTTCCGTGTGTTTACTTAATTGTGACCCCGCATCGATCCATAACCACCGGCATGTTTGAATTGGTATTTTTTGCCACAGAAATTGCACACCCCAAAGAAAGTTAGCTAATGATATTTAATCAGTCCGAGGAACCTTTTTGAAAAATTCCGTAAAAATTCTCGATTTTAACCTTTTTCTTGTGCTCTGGATCGGATACTTTCATCAGCATCTAAATCGACTGACTCGGGAGTAGGAGTAGGATCATCACTAGCACCACGCGGTGTTCTTACAGCCACACGACTCCCACCACGTCCTTTTCTAGAACGGGAAGCATTCAGAAATACATCATCATCATCATCAACGTCGACTTCATCATTACCTTCAGCTTTCTTAAGGTTGATGTTAAAATTTAAATGTTGAGACATTATATCGTCGTAATGACTATCAAAATCTTCAGGATTGTAACCTAAAGGTGTATCAAAATGTTGTGGTCTGTAAAATGTTGTGGTCAATAGCCACCAGCAAGATCACCCGATTCCGGCACAACCGTGTCATCACGGAAAGTAACATTTCGATTGCCTTGTGATGATGCACCTCTTCTTGACATTGTACAAAATCTAATTAAATTCAACGGTTATAAAAATAATTTAATTTAACTAACCAATTTTACTTATAACTAAAACCGAATTGAAGTAACGATTAAATCAGAACAACTTCAAATTTCGGTCTAGTAAAGTAAATTTGATTATAAAATTGATTTTTTTTTTACACTCGTAAAAAAATAGTTGAATAAAATACAAACCATATTTACTTATAACTAAAACCGTATTGAAGTAACGATTAAATCAGAACAACTTCTAAAATCGGTATCGTAAAGTAAATTTGATTGTTGTTTTTACCAACTAAACAAACTTGATAATCAAAGAAATGAGTAGAAGATGTAAGAAATGAGAGGAGATTGGTGTAGGATTTTTGAAATGGAATGGGGTAGTATTTATTGGATTTTTTGAAGTGTTTGGGAGAAAAGAAAAAAAAAATAGCCGTTAAAAATGTAGCCGTTGGACCGGTTCAACCGCCGGTTCCGGCCGGTTTTAACCGGTTCCGGCCAGTCCGGTTCCGGTTGCCAGAGAGCCCCAACCGCCCCCCAACCGCCCAGCCGACGGTTCCACCAACCGGCAGTTGACCAAACCGCCGGTTCCGGTTCCCAACCTCCGGTCCGGTTTTCTTTGGCCAGGTCTAGGTACAACCTATTGGTGGATCACACCAATAGCAACGAGCTAGCCCTAATAGTGTACACGTTCGGCGAAGTCCCTCTGATGTGATCAAAGATGAGACGTTTTAGCTTTGAATCGATTTGTTTCATCATTTATCCCACATTGTTCCTATGGTAAATTTTATTACATTTTTATTACTATTTATTATTAGGCTTTCTATTTTTATTTTTATTATTTATTTTTTTGTCCCACATTGCTAAGTTTGTTATTTTACTTGGAGTCTGTTGCCTTTATAAATGCATTTGGAGTCATTGTAATCAACAGACAAATTTTGATATATTATATTTGAAACTTTTAAGCTTTTGTGAGTTTTCTCACGTTAGTGTTTGTTGGATTCCAAACCGGTGATTGGTGGATTCCAAACGGGACTTATCGAGATTCTGAACGAATCTTGTGGGTGTCCATTATACCAAGGTTTTAGCTACTGGTTAGCTAAGGGTCGTGGTGCTCGTTTATTGGTGCCTTCAGTCAAGTCCTCAGACAATTTCGGATATGATTCGGTTATGGATTACATCAGTTGGTATCAGAGACAGACACTACGGTATCCAAATATCCCAAGTTCTTATTTTTCTTTTTCTTCCTACGTTTTCTTGTTCTAACTATTCAAAAAAAATACAAATTTCCCTGCTTTCTTTTCATTGTCGATCTTCCTGTTACCAAAAAAAAAAAAAAAAAAAAAAAAAAAAAAAAAAGCCTTGTTCCCATTTGTTTCCTGTTTGCGTACTCCTCTTTAAAAAAAAAAAAATTCTCAGCAATTTTTTCTTTTTCGTTGTTCTTGCGTCTTTGTTATTATTATTCAATCCCAGCATCTATCCTTTCCTGTTTCGTTCATCTTTGTCTATTAAAAAAAATAAAAAAACTCCCAGCGTTGCCCGTCATACCTTTAGTAAAAATAAAAAAATCCAACTTTCCTGTTTTTCCTTTTGGCCTGTTGCGTGATCTGTGAAAAAATAATTCCAGCTTTCGCCCTTGTCAATTGCGACAAAGTGAAAAAAAAAATCATTGCCGAATATTTTTTTGTTTGATCATTCTGGAGATCTTGAGAAATGTCAAGAAAGAGTCATATAGATTCCTATTTTCGGATATTCGCGGAGGCACAAAATATTGTGCGGGATCGAAATTTTGAGAATATAGAACAACGTTTTGATGATATAATGGATGAGATGAAGAATATGTTAAAGGGAGTAACTAAGCAATCTAACCGTGGTGGTAGAGATAATTGCAGTGGTAGAAATAATCGTGGTGATAAAGGTAACCGTGGTGGTACAGATATGGTTAAGAAAACTTCTACAGAGCCATTTTATGTTTTTTGCGGTCATTGTAAAGGGAGTGACCATTACTATTATGATTGCCCTAATTTCTTGCAAAAACTACGTAGAATCGACAAGGAAGCTCGTTTGAAATGTGAATCGACAAGGAAAAAAGAATTGGTTGAAGCGAAAAAATGAAGAGATTGTTAACATTCGGGAGGAGTTGAAAAGCGATGATGATGAGAGCATGGTAGAGGAGCATCAGCCAAATTTCATGGAGTAATTGGAGGAAAATGAGTCACAACGCATGGAGGAGGAGAAAAATTCGGTTATTCCTGTCCGTGAGCCCATTGTTAGCAAGCCAGAGCATTCGTGGACCCTTTTGCTACATTTATTGATGCATATCCGACTGCTACTTGTTATTCTTATATTGTTGTTTCACAAGGAGTCATCCCCGAGTCTATTCCGCTGAAGGAGCGTTGTGATATTGCATGTATGGTGTATGACACCTCAACAAAACAACCATTGGATTCAGATTATCTACCCGGCTTATATTTGATCTAGAGGTGGCCGGTTCCGGTTCAAATGACGGGTCGGACCCGGCGGTTCCCGAGTCCAATCCGGCGGGTCCACGGGTCCATGGGTCCAAGCCGGATCTAGGTTCCACCAGACCCGGCCCGGAACCGGTGGTTCAAGGAACCGGACGGAAAACCGGCAGTCAAACCGGGCGGAACCGGCCTGGCAGACCGGAACCGGTGGTTTTTTTTCTTTTTCTTTTCTCCAACTTGACTCCAACGTATATATTTTCAAATTTTTTTTGAATAATTTTTTTTTAAATTTTAAAATATCACACACTCATCACACTATAAATACATATCCATTTCATCTCTTTTTACCCACAATTCTATTCTAACTCTCATATTCTAACTATCATATTATAATATTATCTACCATTATAATATATTTCGGATAGTGATTTGAAGTTGTTCTGAATAAATTCGTTTACTTTATCACATTCAAAATATATTATTTTACAATGTCTATCAAAGCGTCAGCTTTTCGATTTTCTTTTTTTGTGTAGAAACTGTTACTAATGCAACTACCGGGGAAGTGAATCCTTCAAAATTTAAGGTTGTTTGTAACGTTTGCGAAAAAGGGTATCATTATCAGCGTGGAAGCGGTCATTGTGTTTATGTACGACACTTACGAAAAAGGCATTCCGATGAATATGAAAATTATATGCATGATGCATGGAGACGTCGAGACGGGTAGGATGTGACATGTAACAACGTCTACATGCACGTTATGAAAAATCGATGTAATATCAATGTTGAATGTTACTTGTTGTAGTGTTTTGTTGTATTAATTAAGTTTTATCAATGTCACCGTTACGTAGAATAATCGGTATATATCCATAATTTTTGTTGAATTTATCCATCATTTATGTATAAGTATAAATATCGTAATCACTATATGAAATATAAGTTTAATTTACTCACAAATTAATCAGAAAAAATAAACAATTAGAAAACTACGCATTAGTTCTTTAATTTGCTTACAAATTATCTAGAATATAAGTTATGAAATTAAATATTATATATACATATGAAATTAAATATTATACAAGCCGTGTGTTTTTTTTAAAATATAGTTATGAAAGTAAAAATTATATATAGTTTAATAACCAATTTATTATTAATTTTAACGTAAGTTATAGAAATTTTGTAAAGAAAATATTGATTTTTTTTGGAACCGTGATCTGAACCGTCTGGACCTGGGAACCGCCGAGACCAGGAACTGGACCGGGAATCCGCCAAACCCGGCGGCTCCTGAGACCCGGCAGAACCGGCTAGAAAATTGAACCGGTGGTTCCGGTTTCCATTTTGGACCCGGAACCGGCCACGTCTAATTTGATCCAGGGGTTCAATTGGTGTCTTTTGTGTTTCTATGAGATTGGCATGTGATGATGCGCTTTATGACGTCCTATTGATTCGAGGACGAATTATTTCCAACCGGGAGGGAATGATGTGATCGAAAATGAGACGTTTTGGCTTGGAGTCGATTTGTTTCATCATTTATCCCACATTGTTTCTATGGCAAATTTTTTTATATTTTTATTACTATTTATTATTAGCTAGGTTTTCAATTTTTATTTTTATTATTTATTTTTTTGTCCCACATGCTAAGTTTGTTATTTTACTTGGAGCCTGTAGCATATATAAAGGCATTTAGAGTCATTGTAATCAACAGACAAATTTTGATATATTATATTTGAAGCTTTTAAGCTTTGGTGAGTTTTCTCACGTTAGTGTTTGGTGGATCCCAAACCGGTGTTTGGTGGATTCCAAACGGGACTTAACGAGGTTGTGAGCGAACCTTGTGGGTGTCCATTGTACCAAGGTTTTTAGCTACTGGTTAGCTAAGGGTCGCGGTGTGATGAGAGTCAACTTTGCTATAATTTCGTGTGCATTTTACCCTATATTTGTAGCTTATTCGATGTGATTTTTGGGGTAGTTAAGTGTTTTTATAGCACATTTCACCACTAGTTGAATCACGAGACGATAGAGCGTTTATGTCCAAATCTCTATGTTATTGGTGAATTGTGTGAGTTTTATTGGCATTTGTCACACTTGGTTTTTCTTGTTTTTGTTTGTCATAGGTGCGGCGTGATAGAGGGCATGACGAGGATCGCAACGGTACGAAAATCGTCCAAAACGAAGTTGGTATAAAGATATGGCGTGAGATTCAAGTTCAGACGTTCGGGAAAAAAGAAAAGAATAAGAAAAATCAAGAAAAAAAACAACAAGTATCACACCTAGGGTGTGATGGAGACTGTTTTTCACTCTTTAAAAACATGCCCGAAGTTAAAGATTTGAAACGGATCAAGCATCGTTGATGTTTTCATGCTTCTGTCACTTAATCTGCATTTTGAGCTCCCTTAGAGGCATTTTCCGGAAAAGTAGTCTTCATCAAAGTTGTAGGGGATTGAATAATATTTCCAACGCAACTTGAATTGCGCAAATCGGAGTTCTACACACAAAGATATCATCGAATTACTGAAGACGTGTTTGGCTGGCAGCGCCGATGACGTCATCACTACGCTGGATGACGTCAGCAGTCACGAATTTCCAAGTGTTCCACAATTTGGGGTCGAATTTGGCCTATATAAATGCCAAATTAGGTCAAATTTTCACCACAACTTCATACAATAATTTTCTTTTCAGTTTTTTAGATTTTCCTTCTTCCAAAACTCTAGATTTAGGTTAAATTTCTTCCATCAAATTGCTACGATTATTAGTTTCTTTTCATGATTTCTTCACTTTGGATTGATAAACCAATTGGTGGATTGCTTCTACGTTATTGGTAATTTATTGTTCTTATCTTTTATCATGTTTTCTTCCCAATTAATTATGATTTCTTGTTTCGTTCTTGTTATTATGCGTAGCTAGATTTTTTTTAGCTAAATTATATGATGGAATAACGAAATTGATACTTAAATGATGATCTAGGGATGAGTAGGGCTTAAAATTAAATCTTTTGAATTGTTGTGTCCTACAATTTGATCTTAATGCTTGAATTAAACTGATCACTTGATTCATGATTTTACACACGAACTCTATAAATGTATTTTGCGAGTGAGTGTGCGAACTAAAATTTTAGGATTGCCATGCACGAACTAGTCGAGTTTTTCGCAGCCTGTTCCTTGGTAAGGTTTTTCTAGCTAGGCCGTGAACTCGGTGGATCTTTGGCGTCTCATTGTTTTAATCATATTAGGTCAATTAAATCCCATGTAGGGACTTGTTGAACCGAATATAGGGTAACTAGGTTGTGGTATTAGCGCCTAGGGACCAGTTTAGGAGATTGCACCCACAACATATTCATTAGAAGCTATTGTTTGGCTGGAAGCGCCGATGACGTCATCAATACGCAAGATGACGTCAGCAGTCGTGAATTTCCGAGTTTTCCACTATTTTGGGTCGAATTTGGCCTATATAAATGCCAAATTAGGTCAAATTTTCACCACAACTTCATACAATAATTTTCTTTTCAGTTTTTTAGATTTTTCTTCCTCCAAAACTCTAGATTTAGGTTAAATTTCTTCCATCAAATTGCTACGATTATTAGTTTCTTTTCACGATTTCTTCACTTTGGATTGACGAACCAATTGGTGGATTGCTTCTACGTTATTGGTAATTTATTGTTCTTATCTTTTATCATGTTTTCTTCCCAATTAATTATGATTTCTTGTTTCGTTCTTGTTATTATGCGTAGCTAGATTTTTTATAGCTAAATTATGTGATGGAATAACGAAATTGATGCCTAAATGATGATCTAAGGATGAGTAGGGCTTAAAATTAAATCTTTTGAATTGTTGTGTCCTACAATTTGATCTTAATGCTTGAATTAAACTGATCACTTGATTCATGATTTTACACACGAACTCTATAAATGTATTTTGTGAGTGAGTGTGCGAACTAAAATTTTAGGATTGCCATGCACGAACCAGTCGAGTTTTTCGCAGCCTGTTCCTTGGTAAGGTTTTTCTAGTTAGGCCGTGAACTCGGTGGATGCTGAGCGTCTCATTGTTTTAATCATATTAGGTCAATTAAATCCCATAGAGGGGACTGTTGAACCGAATATAGGGTAACTAGGTTGTGGTATTAGCGCCTAGGGACCAGTTTAGGAGATTGCACCCACAACATATTCATTAGAAGCTATTGGTTGGCTGGTAGGTTAAGGCTCGTCCCTAGTGATTTGGTAAGGGTATTGAGAGTAGTGTTCTTGACCATAATTTAGCTATTTCTTTCAACATACTTTTAAAGTTTGTATTTTACCTTTTCTAGTTATAATTACCTTCACCAATATTTGTGAGCCTGAACTAGATACAAAAGTGATTGTGATACTTGATCAATTCCTCGTGGGATACGACCTTGCTCGCCGTTGTAGTACAACCGACCCTGTACTCTGCCGGTTAAAGTTGGTTGACTATAATTTGGCCATCAAGTTTTCTGGCGCCATTCTCGGGGAATCGGTCGATATCAGTAAATCACATGAGTATTTAGGATTAGGTCTTTTTATTTTATTTTTTTATTTTTTTGTTTTTTTGTTGAAGAGTCACACCACCTACTCTGGTAGTTGTAGTGACTTGATACCTTGATTGTGTTCTTGTTTTTTTCCCTGAGTCGCAGGTATGGATCCATATGGCCAAGGAGGCTCTTTCCCCCACTCATTTGAAGGATTTAATTTTGGTGGTATGGGTTTCGGAACATAACCATATTATCAGTTGAACTCCTACACAACACCCTACAACAATGAGTGGGAGAGTCCTCCACGCTCTCAATTTCAGCACCCCAATGCTTATCCGCAATACTTTCAGCCGCCACAGTTTACTCCACCGTCGAAGAGCACAACTGAGATTTTATTGGAGCAACTTAGTCAGGATCTACAAGAATTGAAGGATTCCCAGCACCGCTTGGAATCCGAGGTGGTTGATCTGGCAAGTTGGGTAGGGCAGTTGGTTGAGAAGAGGACGCTTGAGGGAAGTATTAAAGAAGAAGAAGGTTTTCAATCTCCACCGTCTCTCCCTGAGGTAATCACACCTGAGGAATTCCATGAAGAAGATATGAATACTATCCCCATTGAATTATCAATTCCTTCTTCAGTGAGCCCTATTGAGACACTGGTAGAGGTGAGTCCTTTTAAGTCTTTTGATGCTTTTGTTGAGCCAACTTGTTACTATGTGGTGCTTGGACCCCTTTTGATTGGCATATGCTCTGTTTCGGGGAAAGTGAATTCATTGTGTTGCAGAATGAATTCCTTGAGCAAATCTTGGTGGTGGGGATTGAGCCCCTTATTTTTCTTTTCCTATTTTGATGGGGTGCTCAATTCATATGATTTGTGTAGGGAGAAGCAACGGTTTGCTCTCCTTTGGTATAACTATCCTTAGCATAATTTGGGGTAGAAAGTCGAACTAAGGACTTTAAACTTAGAATGTTTCAGGTAGTATGTTTTTTTTCTTTTCACTCGTGTTTCTTTGTTTTTCTTTTAGTTTCTTAATAAGTCGAGCAAACGACAATAAACAAAAGCGCTTATGGGAGGCAACCCACTTTTTTTCTTCCTTAGTTTTTTAGGTTTGTTTTTTTTGGAGTGTGATGAAAATTTGACCTAGCATTTCAAATTCCATTTCATGCTTTGTGATAATCCATATTTTATTTGTTCTATACATCTCCATACTTGTGCTTACCTACACTTAAGGTTTCGGCCTTTTGTCGTAGTGGATTCTTGGTTTCTATGTTGTGATTGTACAGGTACCCTGGGAGATACATTGGAGGTTGTCACTTTGCAGAATTCCGCCTTGTTGCCGGTTCAGCTAAGTCTTTCCTAACTTTATCAGTCACACACCGAGGACGGTGTTCTGTTTTAAGTGGGGGGTGGTAGACTTAGCTTGACTTGACTACTTGTGTTTAAATTCCGTGCATCGAATAAGTTATATACTTGGTGTTTGGTCTAAATGAGTAAAATTGAGCCATTTTTAAAATTTTTCATGGCTTTGATGTTGCGAATTATATGTGAATTCATGGTATTCTTTGGTTAATTATTAGTCATGATTTGAATGCATGCGAGTCAAACCTTTATCTTGTTGTGGAAATTGAATTCTTATTCATTTAATGGCTTCGCTTTCATGAGTTGAGGTTGATTAGTGAATGATTATAGATGACATAGACATTAATCTGTTACCTAGAACTTATACCACTAACTTCGAGGCGAAATAGAAAGGTCAATCTTGGTAGATTAAGGGATGACGGTCCTGGCATTTCTTTGACCCGACCAGAGCCAAATAGCCAACCATGTACATAATCTCCACAGAAACCCCTCTAAGCCTTTGTAGGGTGGTTAGACCCCCACCCGAACTTAGCCATTCATTGATTAGCCTATAATTACCGACCCTTAGCCTTTATTTGTGGTCTACATTTCTTTGGCATCCTACGAGTGAGTTTTAATCTTATTTTGAGCACACTTGCTAGCACAAGTGTGGGGTGGTGGAGATGTGTATCCAAGTATGGTGTTGGTGGATCCTTTGCTTTATGAATGAGAAGGGGATGCAAAAAGTGTCGGTGTTTGGTTTATCAGTATCAAAAAAACAAAAAAAAAAAGGCAAAATTTGAATAAAGTGCTGGAATAAAGTTGAGTCAAAGAATGTTTGACGAAAGCCATGTATTATTTCTTCCAATGTGGCGTTGGTGGGACGAGTTCACAGTGAAGTATGTTGGAATTTGAGAGTAAAGAAGGAGAATGCTTGCTTGAACCAAGCTAAGGAGGTGAGTTATGAGGCAATTTCAAGAAGCTTTGATTAAGCTCACTCGTATTTCTCATTTGATATTCTTTTATACTTTCGATTAGCCCCCTCCCTAGCCTAACGTTACAACCGTGCAAGTCCTGCCTGACCTTAGTTAGCCTTGATTCGACCTCGATTAGTGGAGATGATTATGAAGTATAAGCCTATGGTGTAACAACATTAGTCATGCGTCTATAATCTGAGCCGGTTGACTGTAATGAATGATTGAGAAGCTATACACACACATTGCATTTCCATGATGAGATTTGTTTTGGCTCGTGTTTATTCACTTATTGACTAGTTTTTACTCATTGAATATATTGGTTTCCCGTATGATCGCAACGTTGACCTCATGTTTTATTTTTGAATCGCTTGATTTGCTCGAGGGCGAGCAAACGCTAAGTGGGGGGTAGTTGATGAGAGTCAACTTTGCTATAATTTCGTGTGCATTTTACCCTATATTTGTAGCTTATTCGATGTGATTTTTGGGGTAGTTAAGTGTTTTTATAGCACATTTCACCACTAGTTGAATCACGAGACGATAGAGCGTTTATGTCCAAATCTCTATATTATTGGTGAATTGTGTGCGTTTTATTGGCATTTATCACACTTGGGTTTTCTTGTTTTTATTTGACATAGGTGCGGCGTGATAGAGGGCATGACGAGGATCGCAACGGTACGAAAATCGTCCAAAACGAAGTTGGTATAAAGATATGGCGTGAGATTCAAGTTCAGACGTTCGGGAAAAAAGAAAAGAATAAGAAAAATCAAGAAAACAAACAGCAAGTATCACACCTAGGGTGTGATGGAGACTGTTTTTCACTCTTTAAAAACATGCCCGAAGTTAAAGAGTTGAAACGGATCAAGCATCGTTGATGTTTTCATGCTTCTGTCACTTAATCTGCATTTTGAGCTCCCTTAGAGGCATTTTCGGGAAAAGTAGTCTTCATCAAAGTTGTAGGGGATTGAATAAGATTTCCAACGCAACTTGAATCGCACAAATCAGAGTTCTACACACAAGGATATCATTGAATTACTGAAGACGTGTTTGGCTGGCAGCGCCGATGACGTCATCAATACGCTGGATGACGTCAGCAGTCGCGAATTTCCGAGTTTTCCACTATTTTGGGTCGAATTTGGCCTATATAAATGCCAAATTAGGTCAAATTTTCACCACAACTTCATACAATAATTTTCTTTTCAGTTTTTTAGATTTTCCTTCCTCCAAAACTCTAGATTTAGGTTAAATTTCTTCCATCAAATTGCTACGATTATTAGTTTCTTTTAACGATTTCTTCACTTTGGATTGACAAACCAATTGGTGGATTGCTTCTACGTTATTGGTAATTTATTGTTCTTATCTTTTATCATGTTTTCTTCCAAATTAATTATGATTTCTTGTTTCGTTCTTGTTATTATGCGTAGCTAGATTTTTTATAGCTAAATTATGTGATGGAATAACGAAATTGATGCCTAAATGATGATCTAGGGATGAGTAGGGCTTAAAATTAAATCTTTTGAATTGTTGTGTCCTACAGTTTGATCTTAATGCTTGAATTAAACTGATCACTTGATTCATGATTTTACACACGAACACTATAAATGTATTTTGCGAGTGAGTGTGCGAACTAAAATTTTAGGATTGCCATGCACGAACTAGTCGAGTTTTTCGCAGCCTGTTCCTTGGTAAGGTTTTTCTAGCTAGGCCGTGAACTCGGTGGATGCTGAGCGTCTCATTGTTTTAATCATATTAGGTCAATTAAATCCCATGAGGGACCGTTGAACCGAATATAGGGTAACTAGGTTGTGGTATTAGCGCTGGGGACCAGGTTTAGGAGATTGCACCCACAACATATTCATTAGAAGCTATTGGTTGGTTTGGTAGGTTAAGGCTCGTCCCTAGTGATTTGGTAAGGGTATTGAGAGAAGTGTTCTTGACCATAATTTAGCTATTTCTTTCAACATACTTTTAAAGTTTGTATTTTACCTTTTCTAGTTATAATTACCTTCACCAATATTTGTGAGCCTGAACTAGATACAAAAGTGATTGTGATACTTGATCGATTCCTCGTGGGATACGACCTTGCTCGCCGTTGTAGTACAACCGACCCGGTACTCTGCCGGTTAAAGTTGGTTGACTATAATTTGGCCATCACGGTGCTCGTTTATTGGTGCCTTCAGTCAAGTCATTGCGAAATTTTGGATCTGATTCATTTACGGATTACATCACCCTCCGTACTTGGGGTCGTATGAACCTACGGAGTTATTCAATTGTAAAGTCCCTCTACTCCTAGTGCCCTTGGGCCAGCAAAGTTATTCACTTGCGAAGTCCCTCTACTCTTGGTGCTCTTTAAAGGCCAGCAGAGTTATTCGCTTTTACCGACCGAACACACATCGCGATATAGACTTGTGTCTTACCAAGAATAACATGATGTTTAATCTTTTTACTACGCAAGAATGTTAATTATTAGTTTATTATCTAACCACCTAAATATTTTCAAATAAGCTCTCTTACATCTCCTACTCTCTTACTTTGACCATTAGACACGGAAAAACCAAGCATATACACAGACATTGATGAAGTCTAATTCATCAAAGCACAAGCCTGTCATGCATTTCCGACGGTCCCGAACTTCAACTCTTTGGAAAAGTACATTCAGTGCCGAAACTAAATGCATCAAGAACTCAATCAAGGCTTGTTCATTATGTTTTAATCTTATTTAAGCTCATTACAATATAAACTACAATTCAAGTTAAGCATCACAATAACATTAGCCACAAAATCCATTGTCCACCAAATCGTATATTCATATTTTACGAAAGAAAATAACACACTACAATAACACAAACAACAATACATTATATATTTATTAGATCATCGTTTAAAAAAAAAAACCTATTTAACCTGTCGACACTTCTAGGAAGAATCCCAACATTAACCCCAAACATAATAGGACAAGAAAGGTATGTAAAGCAGTAGCAGCAGGTAGGGCTGTAAATGAACCTAAGTATTCGATTCGATTCGGAGTATTCGCTCGAAAAGCTCGATTCGGGCTCGTTTCGTGGGTTCGAACTTGAGCGAACCTTACAAATTAGATATTCGGTGGTCGAGCCGAACATGTTCGAACATGTTCGGCTCGGATATCATAAATTCATATACGCTGATTCGAGCCGAACATGTTTTTTAAAACCGAGCCGAACATGTTCGATTTTTTAAAACCCGATTCGAGCCGAACATGTTCGAACGCAGTTCGACATGTTCGAGCCGAACCGAGCCGAGCTTTTTCCCCAAATACCGGACCGAACTGGGCCGAATAATGAAAATATAAGGCTCGGCCATTTCGAGCCGAGCCGAGCCTAAGGTTCGAACATACCAAGCCGAGCCTAACCCTCGCCAGATTCGGTAGGGTTCGGCTCGTTCTGTGCCTAGCGTAGTGGAAACATACATATAGAATATATATATATATATATATATATATATATATATATATATATATATATATATATATATATATCAAGATATAAATGGTCAATGGTAAACAAGGCTAGGCAAAATAATCACAAGTAGAAAGAGTGAAATACTCATAACTACACCAAACAGAAAGAAAAGCTATATAATACCCATGCTATTCCAGGCAATAATAATATAGTTTATAGGGTTAATTACTTAAAAGTATAGTTTTTTATACTTATTAGCCCTATAAGGACATAAAGGAATCTGTTGGACTTATAAGGACACATTTTATCCAACTTTCCTAAATTACCCCTGTTTTAATCATTTTCCCTTCTCAAAGGCTGATTCCCGTAGGAGTGTATCTGAGGTCACCGGCTTGTACCTAAGGAGTGTATTCCCGTAGGAGTGTATTCTCAAAGGCCGATTTCCTTCTCCCCACTTCATAGACTTGTACCTGAGGTCACCGGCGCTTCCAGGTACTCCGGCCGGGCAGTTATTTCAACAGGCTTGAATTCTGAGTGAGTGAAATTGGAGAGAGCTAGATGGAGCCTGCTGTTAATGGAGTTGACACGTGACTCGTCACGTGCTAACCTTGAAAGGGTCAGCTTTTCATAGCTTTTGTTTTTTGGATTTATTACAGATACTCGAGGATGCTGGTGGGAGGAAACAGACGGAAGAGATTAGCAGAGAACATGTCGAACAAAGGTAATAGAATCTTTGCACTGAAGGTGTTTGCTGATTTGACTAAATGAAGAAGACGAGTGAGCTTGTTCTTCTTGAGATTGCCTGGAAGCATTGGAACCAGGGCAGATGTTTGCACTTTGATCAGAGATTCACAGTACATTGTGGAAGATGTGTCTGATGCACAAGTAAATCAAGTTGTTAGCGGAGCATTGGATCGTCTGCATTATGAGCGAGATCCTTGTGTGCAATTTGATGGGAGAGGAAACTTTGGGTTTATCTCGCACGAGAAAAGAGACGAAGAAGATTTTGAGGATGATGGGACATCATCCACTAAAAAAATGGAAGAGGCCAAGAAAAGAAGCCATCGATCCTGTGGATCGAGCCCGCATCTGTTCCTTTTAATGAATCTGGAGAACCAAATTGGTTCTTATCTACATTTAGAACCTTTCGCACGCGATGAGGATAAGAAAACGATCATGTTTCTTGTGGCGTTCTTGATGATGTGGAGAACATTATGGAGACGACTAATCTTCAAGCGTAACTAGGTCGATCATGGTGCTTAGTCAGCTTGATTTGGGATGGTCTTCCATGCATCCTATGCAAGAAACACAATTGCTTTGTGTCGAGAAAATTCTCGCTAATGATGATTTTCACCATCAAATATTTGGTGGTGATCCACCGACTTAAGTGTAAATATTAGTTGAAAGTTGGCTTCAGAGCACAAGGGCTTGCTATAAATAGACCCGAAGGAATGGTATGTCTGGCACCTGAGTTCTTATCATCCTGACATTTTATTGTCTCAGCTATATAACTGCTTATTTCCCAATGTTTTGAGATGTTCACGGTTCCATATATTTTGCTCTTGTATGGTTATGATATTGGATATTCGTATAGTTTTCTCTTGATGTCTTTTGTTTGTTTAGTCTTCTCGATATTCATTTTTATTCTTTTGCGGTCGTTTCTAGTAAAAGTCTTGATTGTTGTTTTTTGCCTTTTCAGTTTTCTGGATTAAAAGTTGTGCTTGTATTTCAATATTAGTACCTTACATAACTTTGTTCATTAATGAAGTGACATTCATGTCACTGCAGATGTCACTGCATACATTAGACAACTAATGAAGTGACATTGATGTCACTACATAAAACAGAGTGTAAGTTTTGCTTGATGTTTGGTTGAGGTCAACTTGGTGGACACCTTGACCAATAAGATCCCCATCTCCTTGCCTGGTGGAAAGATTTTGGATCAGACAATCTACTATGAAGATTTACCAAGTTTCTGTACTTTTTGTAAGAAATTTGGGCATGATGCTGAGTATTGTGATGGTTCCTCCAACCTTGGACCACAACTGTATGTAAGTAGGACTAGGAAACAATCTGTTCATGTCTTGCCTGCCCAATGTACTGCTGATATGGTTTTGGTTAAGGACTCTGACTCTGCTGCAGCTAAACTTGGATACCACTGCTGCTGTTTCTGGTTTTTCTGGAAAATCTGCCACTATGTTTGCCCAGCCTGCTGCTGATTTTGGAATGATGGATGTTGCTTGTATGCCTGCTGATGTCTCTCTGATTGATGCTGCTGCTGTTGTTTCTGATCCTCCTTCTGCTGGTTTGCCTTTTGAAAATATTTTGAGGAATTCCCCTGCTCCTGGTGGTTCTGTTCCTGTTGTTAATGTTTCTGTGGCAAATTCTGGAACTTCTATGGTCTCCCATGCTGCTGTTTCAGCTCTTGATTCTGTGCTTGTGAGTTCTGAGCCTGCTGTTGCTGGTAGTTATCTTGCTGTTGTTGCACCTTGGTTGGCTCGAGATATTACTTCTGCTTCTTCTTATTATTATTCTTATCTGACTTCTAATTTGCTTTGTCTTTGCCCTCATTATTGCTTTTGACAAGTCCGATCTTTCTGCAGTGAATGGTATCTCTGCCTTGGATGATGGATCCGGTCTTGAGTAAGGTGTTCAAAAAAAGGAAAGTAGATATGATTGAAAGGATGAAAATATTGATGGTTTTTTTGTTTTTTGGCCTTGTTGTTTGGGCATTGCTTTTGTGGTTCTCGCTTGTTGGTGGATTTATGAGGTCATTTTTGGCTTCATGTGCCCCGGGACTCTGCAACAATATTCGAGTTTAAGTAAGTTCATTATGATCAAGTATGTATATTTATAGCTATGACAATATTCTGTTATGATATCGAAAATTTCGACATTGTAATGTATTACGGTAGTGATAAAATTTCGATTTATGATGTGACATTGATGTCACTTCATTACAGTTAAAGAATCAATGGAGTGGCATTGATGTCACTTCATTCTGCTGTTTACATTTATTTCTGCATTTATTTTTAAATTGTTGATGAAGCAAATTGTTACTAGTATTTTAACCAAGATTGAGCTACTATTTTCCAAGCCCAGCAAAATAAATTATCGATGTCACTGCATAAATTGTCGAAGTCACTGCGTAAATTGTCGATGTCACTGCATAAATTGTTGATGTCATTGCATAAATGCGGTGTCACTTCATTGCGGTGTCACTGCATCGGGGGTGGTCACTGCATCGCGGTGTCTCTGCATCGTGGTGTCTCTTATCGCGGTGTCACTTCATCGCAGTGTCTCTGTAATGCGGTGTCACTTCATCGCGGTGTCTCTGCATCGTAAGCGTCTCGCATCGCAGTTGTCTCTCGATCGGGGTGGTCACTGCATCGCCAGTGTCTCTGATCGCGATGTCTCGCATCGCGGTGTCACTTCATCGCGGTGTCTACGCATTGCGATGGTCATCGATCGGGCGTCAGCGGTGGTCAATGCATTAGGATGGTCAATGCATCGGGGTGGTCAATGCATCGCGGTGGTCAATGTATCGGGAGTAAAGTTATTATTGTATCGCGATGGTCAATAAATTGGTTTTAAAAATATAAAAAAAAAAAAAAAAAAAAAAAAAACCTGAACAGCAGCGCCTGGAAAATAAATAATTAAATAAAAAAAAAAAAAAAAAAAAAAAGAGAAAAGCAATTTCATCTCATAATAATAAATTGTTTTTTATAAAAAAATAGAATACAACAACAACAGGTACGCCACTTCTTCTTCTTTTTTTTTTTTTTTTTTTTTTTTCATTCATTAAGATATTTGAGTCTATCTATCTAATTTGTGTCCTTATAAGTCCAATGATTCCTTTTGTCCTTATAAGTCAATAAGTCCGCTTTGTGTCTTTTGAGTCTTTGGCCCTAGTTTATAACTTTATATAGCAATGCTATTATAATTATGTGAAATTAGATTGGTGATTATATAATGCTATCACAGTGAAGGTATAGCCGACTCTCAATTTCGATTCGAACATCACAGCAACATTGCTTTGAATAGCAAATTAAGGAACAGGACAGGATATATTAATAAAACAAAAGATAGAACATAATTATTCAACTAAAACATTCATTTACTTCGCCTTAACATCATAAAACCGTAATTACTTATTAAGAAGAGCCTCTCACCTTAACTGCGAGCAAAACCGATCTCAAAACTGAGAGCAAAGCTTGAATCATTCGATTCACAACTCCTACAACCAAACTACGATATTTAAACGATACTCAACGATCAAAACAACCACTCACACAATCAAAGCTCAAATTTTTCAATAACGATCAAGATTACGATGTTAGGGCTAAAACAAAAACTTATTGTTTAGAAAACGAAGTGTATGGAAACGATCATCTTTTCACAATGATCGATTTCTTCTATTGCCGCATGCTCAAAATCCTGACGGATAGCCGCACAATTGAAGATTCTGTTCTTCTGTTTCCTGGCACCTCTGCGTCCTTTTTTTTTTTCTGTGTGAGCTCCGTTCCTTTTTTTTTTCAAAAATGGCGTGGCAAAAACTATGAGAAGACTTTGGGGATTATTTCCTTTTATAGTTATTAATTAAATCCATTTTAAATAATAACTAAATCCCTTAATTAAATCCTTTTTAATAAAATTAAAATAGACTAAATAATAATTAGGTCGTAGTAAATACACTCAATTACTATTTTTACCCTTTTCTGGAAATTCGGGATGTTACATTCCATCCCCCTTAAGTGGTGTTTCTTGCTCGAAACTCGAACGTAACTGGGAAGTGCTTGAACTCTGGACTTGCAGAGCGTTTTGTCTTCTAACTCTCTTGTCGCCTCTACCGGTGTGAGTCTACTTTACCGAACCAAGACCAGTTGTACATCTTCTTTCTCAACTTTCTTCATCTTCCGCTCTAAGGTGCACTTGATTCTTCCGTGTAGGTCAAAGTCTCTTTAACCATTTCGAGGTCAAAGCTTGCTTCCACAACAATGTTGGTTAAGCATTAGTTCATCATTGGCATAAGATGGACATCTTTAGATACACTTTATCTTCACTTCAGACCCTAACCATCTTGTTCTTCCATCTTCCCAACTCTTCTGCTTGTCTGGAGCCAACATGAGGTTGCGAAGATCCACTTCAATCTTCTCGTTGGCTTGCTGTATCAACTCTGGTCTCGTATTCTATCATCGCTCCACTTCATCCCAGAAAAATGACGTTATTCGCTTTTCTCCATGCAGAGTTTCAAAAGTGGCATCTGGATACTGGCGTGGTAACTAATATTGTAGACAACGCTTCTATCTATCTTCATGAAAGATCATCACAAGTATTGTTTCGGCTCTCTGTACATCTTGGTTGCTCCTGGATGACTGCAACTTCTATCGTGTGGCTCCATTCATCGCTACGACACAAGCTTGCTGAAGAACTGGAAGGATTCCGGCTGTAGGATTTCTGAAACTTTTCGGAAATGAGAACATGAATTTTCCATACTTTATCTCTGACGGTCTGATCCAATCCTTATGCCAAGAAGGTTAACTTGGGAAAACAAATAGAGTTGAAATGTGAAAATGTGAGTACGAAAGTTGTATGTCTGTCAACTTGGTAAGCCGAAGAAGGGACAATAAGTTCTCAAAACAAGGGAGTTTGCATGGGTTAGAAACAAAACAATATGATTCTGTGTTGAGGAAAGTTGAAGTTGGTTCCAAACTAAAGAATGAGGCATTGTATCATAATACAAAGGATAGCCACCAAAAGGAAAAAACAAAGAACACCTTGCAGATGAGATTCTTTTGAGAGAGTGGAGTTCTGCAAGTTACGGTGGTCTGTAAGGGAACTAAGGCCACTTGAAAAGAAGACGATGAGCTCTTACATAAGCCCTTAGAAAGTGGAGACATCAAGGGAAGCACCACATCATGGTTTTGGAAATATTCTCAATGCATGGAAAGAGAACACTGAGCTTGAGAACATTAGGAGGATGGCCTTGATTGTTCATCATTTGGTCAACAAAATGGTTGTTGGCGAACTAGGAGAATCCTCAGTTCGTGTGAATGTCGTAGAGGAACAATATGTAGGATGTAATATCGCCGGATGGATCTAAGATCCACCCGATTACGCAACGGAAAGTACAAGATCTCGATCTAACAACCAAAATACATAAATAAATACATCTAACCTACGAGGGGGTTAGATTACCAACCTCTTTATGGTGCAAAATGCCAAGAACAATCCGAGATCCAAGATCCAAGAATTGAGAAGCCACCGTCCTCCGGCGTGTATCTCCAAGCAACACCAAGTGGATGGTGATTCAAGCCACTTGACCTCCTCGATATGCAACCGGAATAATCCCGAGGATTTTCCCAACTGGAAACCCTAGTGTTGAAGCCGAAAATTCTAAGACACTCCCAATAATGCGACTTTTTGTGATGTAATAAAAGGTTTGGGAGAACTCTCTTTATATAGGAGAGTAATCATTGTCCTCCAAGAATTAATTAATTAATACAAAACCAATCATATTAATCCTTTTCATTAAAAAGATAAATCTAGAATATTCCCAAATTAATAAGGATATACAAAATATTTTCTTTTCCTTAAATTATTTAACAAATAAATAATTTAATCACATGTCAAATAATTATTCAAGAAAACTAATTTCCCAATAATTAAATTAACATAAAATTCGGCCTAGTAACACTAGAAATAGGTCACACGAATTTTATCACCATTTGGGCCAAGTCCACGAAAAATTTCTTTACCATGTATTTAATTATCTAGTCCAACTAAACAATTAATCCACATATCAATTAAATAGCCCAGTCCAACTATTTAATATTATAAATGAGGTGAAACGACGAGAAAACCTATATGCTATATTAGGAGCCATGTCGGGGACCATGGACTCATATTCAGTAGCTACAATAAATTAAATAATATTATCTGTCAGACCGAACAATAATATTCAATCTATTAATTCCGGGATTACACCACCATAAACCCAAAACTGAACTCTGCCGAATATAGATAACTTACACTCAACCATGAGTCGAAAACGTCCACTGATATAATCATTACATACGGATAAATCCTCTATAGACTGTTCATTTCGAGTCGGGATATTTCCGTAAACCCTTCTCGAAACATCTTATCCTTATTTACCATTAACCCCCTAGTGATCAATTAGTTCACATACCGGACTAGTAGCTAATTAGTCTAATATAAACTCCCGGGATCGATCATTTTCTTAGGGCTAACAAATAAGGGAAATGTCTGTCTACTTCCCGAGGGAAGGAATGGATTCCATATCTGTGATAGCACAGACTACTCACTCATCCCAGAATAGAGCCAACGAGAAGTGTTGGACCACATACTGTGAAGTGATCCTTACTAACACATCAAACCCTACCCTAGTCTAAGCAGTTGTCTGTGATCACCTCAGGATTGAGATTAATCCATATATGATCATTTTGTGATTCGATAAGACATCTACGGAATTATATCGAGAACTCATATCAAATCGGTCCAGCCCTATATGATTATCATCATATATAAATGCCCCACTAAGTACCCTATTGACGACAGTCCGGATGAGACTGTCACACCGTAAAGTGTTCTGGATGCATTATTAGCATATTAATCATGAGACCCATATTCAGATTAATCAACGCTACGGACTAAGTTAATTTTAAGTACATCTCACTAACTCAATCTTCTTGTGTATAGCCATACACTGAGTTATGTGATTACATAAATGAGGTACTTAGGGTTTTCAGTAGTGTCTTAATTATAAACATAAATGCATATAATAAGATAATTTATTAATTCTGTCCTAAAACAATTACATAATTGTCTTTCGGGCACTACACCTAACACAATCATACAACCGAAAAGCAAGCAAGGTGCAAGGTCGAGCACCAAAAAGACTAGACAATTTAGAAATCAAGTAGAGGGCAAGAATGAAGGGTTATGATAAAAATCGAGTACACCAAAAGGTCTCAGATTGAAATAAACTTGTCAAGAAAAGTCAAAGTTTGCATTATTCAAGAGAGGTTGAGTTACCTCAAGATTGAAAGGGGAATAGATATTTCCTCAAGATATGGTAAAAGAATATCAAAATTTTGAATAAGTAAGCGGTAAGCCAAGCTTTTAAATGCAGGGGAAACGACACTTTAGAACTCCGAGATAAAATTTGATTTCAAAGAATTAATTGAAACTTTCTAGGAAAGTGCGAAAGATCATTGTTTTGAAATAGTGTCCTAAACCCAATCGGGTTGGACCCGATCTGACCGGGTTGGATCATTTCTACTATTTATTTTTGATTATACATAAATATAAATGGATTTTCTGTTGTCACATATTTGTTCTTTTAAAGAACCAATTATGAATTTTTATATGATAACGTCCTTAGTATTAAACTGTGATAGAGAAACCATGATAGGCAATTATGGTTGATGAGATCTCTAATCACTTTAATAAGTTTGATACTTAAATGTCTCTATGATTATGTACTATTAAACAGGGCATTGGTAGTACAAGCAGGCTAGCGCATATCAGATCTCTTCTGTTTTAAAGGGCAGGGATAGATCTCGTCTATCGAAGTGTAGAGACACTTGGACTGTACATGGACGTGTATTAGAGAATGCGTATGTTAGACTGACCCACTTACACTGTTAAGTGTCGCACTATATGACGGTTGTGTAATTGTCCTAAGACCGGAGTCTTCATGGCATCACGGTGTGGATTGTCATGCTTTGACACTATTGAGGTTTTGTTAAGGCCATATTTATATGATTATTAAGGGTTATTTCATTATTATTTTTCCCACATTTGCGTAATTTACATGAGAATTAAGGGTTTAAGTGTAATTATTTAATAAAGATGATTTTAAGAGGGTTGTATGCAAAATTGATGATTTTAAGTGTTAATTTAATGGAATTATTATTATTTGGATTTTATTACATTTTTGCATTGTTTATTTATCATGTAGGTGTTGATTTTCGAGTGCTATAATGAGGATAAATGAAGCTCAAGTCGAATTATAAGAGATAGAGTTGGAATTGGCTCAAAGAAATTGGATAAAGATGATGAAATCCGACCCTCAGCACCTTGGACGAGCGTCCGAATCCCGTCCATTCTAGACGGGCGTTTGATTTCATGGACGAGCGTCCAGGAGAGGAAATCACATACAGAGAGTTTGGACGCAGCATGGACGGACGTCTAGAGCAAAGTCAAGATCCACCGGACGGGCGTCCACAAGACCAGACGAGCGTCCGTTGCCGACTTAACCCTAACCGACTTGAAACTCTATATATAGCAGCAGCCTCTTAACCCTAATTGATACCACATAATTGAGATCGCACTTTTACACCAAAAGCTGCGGCTACAACCCTAAATCCATAGAGATGAACTTCTCCAACCCAACAATCATCTTCAACATGATTGTTGGCTAAAAGCCTTGCAGTGAGTCGACGGAGGAAGCCTATCAACAACACAAACCAACTAGAGAGTTCGATGCTTAAGTTTAGTGAGTTTATTTCATAGTTTTTCATTACTTTGGATCTGTTTTATATTGTTTAAGCTTTATTGAATTAAGATTTGATGAAACGATCTATGTTTAATTTATGCTTGAATAAATTTATGAAAGTATGTTTATTTGAGTTCTCGTTTATTCAAAGTGATGCATCTAATCATGTTATAAGAGATTAGGCATGTTTAGTTGAGTAAGAGTTTGGAAACGATCTCGTGATTTCGTGTTGATTGCATGTTCAGTTTTATTTGAAAAGATAAACGAAACCTAGAATTTGATTGAAGATATTTAATTGAATTCGTGAATAAATCACTACTAAAAACTATGTCTTTTTAATCACCATCTAGTTGGGATTGTTGGTTGATAGGTGGAATCTAGTCGCCTTCTTTGTGTTTTCCTTTAATTGTTTTAATCAAATCGTTAGATTAAGTTTAGTTTAAGTTTTAGTTTTATAAACCCTAGTTTCCTGCTTTGTTTTTACGCAATTTTCGCTTCATTCATAATCGACGCCGTCCATGAATAGCGAGCACGCCGTCCATTAGGTTTAGTTTTGACGCTGCGTTCACTTTAGTGAACGCCGTCTGGCTTTCTGCTTTCTTATTTTTCTTGCTTGTTTTTATTCCTATTTTAGTTTTAATTCTTAGGTTTAGGTTTTAGTTAGTTTCACCCTTAGTTTAGTAGTTTAGATAGATAATTGTGACATAATCGTTAGAATAATTGTTCCTTGATCCGATAAACATTCCACTTCTTGGGGCGACCCGTAAACACCCTATACTACGATCCTTATACTTGGGGTGTTTCGGTTTATAAATTTAAAACACGCTTTTACCGAACAAGTTTTTGGCGCCGTTGCCGGGAGTCGTAACGGTTGTCGGATTCTATTTAGGACAATTTTCGAGTCAAAAGGATCGCTTTTTAGCACGCAGTAGTATTTTGGCGTAACTTTCGGCTCGAGTGTCCGCTTTGGAATGCGTGACCCCAATTGAAAGCTCGTTCGACGCCGACGACGTGGTGAACCGCCATAGGCCGTTCAGTGCGCTTTCGAGTCAAAATCCACTGTTTTCCCCTCATTTTTGGCCCTAAAAGATTTCAACACGTTTTTTTTTTTCGCCTTAGTGTTTTTCTTGTTTTTTTAAACTTTTCGTAGGTAGGTTTCTTTTCCAGCTTCTTGTTTTTCTTGTTTTTAAACTTACTTGCTTTATTTTATTTGATTTTTGTTTGATTTTATTTCCATAAGTCTTTTCTCGCTTTTATTTTTATCTCGTTTTCAATTTACGTAACCTTAGTTTTTAGGTTTTCGTTTTACGAACGGCGTTCAACAACTTGAACGCCCGTCCCACCTCAATTGTCCTCTCAACGAGCGTTCATTCAATCAACGAAGCGTTCGATTCGAACGAACGCCCACTAACACCGGACGCCTTGATTCGATCTGCTCAATCATCACTTTTTTCTTTCTTCTCTTTTCTTCTCTTTTCTTTTCTCCTCTAAACCATCTAATCTTTTCTAAACTGCTCTAATCAACCCCAAAAGGTTGATTTCTTCCTTTTCCTTTCTTACGTTTTATGCAAACGAAAGTAAGAAGGACTTCGATCTTTGATCCCGAGCCTCGAACGATCTATCCTTAAGAGAAGGCTTCTCCTCGATTTGGACAAAATGGCGGATCAAGATCCACCAATTCCAAATCCACCCCCAAGCTCGCTTAAATTTACTCCTTCAATGGATGCAAGCTCTGCGGCAATAACAGAATCAAAGAAGTCGGCATAAATCAACAACTCCAACAATTTCGCTTAAAACCGCTTAATCAATCGAACCAGACCCTACACCCCATATCTTAATCAAGATTTTCTCGAGGACATAGACTATTCGTCCTCCCGACATGGGAGGAGCGAACTTTGATCTAAAGAACGGAGTTGTTGCACTCGTTCGAATAGCTCTTTCCATGGTATTTGCTCGGGAAGATCCACACGACTTCTTGTCCACATTCGCACAAATCTGTGAAGCGTGCCATTATCCTGGTGTTGATTACGAGATCGTAAAGTTGAAGCTATTTCCTTTTGCTTTAAAAGGTGAAGCAAGCGAGATGGTTTAAGTCGTTAGCACATCATTCCTCTCATACATGGAATGATGTCAAAAGAGCCTTCGCTCTTGGTGGGTTTCACCAGTGCAAGATTATGGAGATGAAACGGGAAATAGCTACGCTTTGAGCGAGATGGAGGATGAGGCTGCTGGCAAAGCTTGGGAGAGATTAAATCTGTTGATGAGGAAGTGCCCCAATCACGGATATGACAGGACATGAGTTGTTTGAATCGTTTCTGCTGAGAGAGTCTCTCAACCTAATAGAGACTATCTTGACTCCACACTCATGGATCCTTCTTGGGAGGTGATGAGATCGCCACTGAGTGGTCGAGACCATAGCCAAGAACAATATGTGGTCGACTCTAAGAAGACCAATATTGTTAAGAAAGAAGGTCATCGCAAGCAATCCCGATACACAACCGTTGGTTGCTCGGATGGAATTGATAAGCAAGCAGTTGGCCAATCTTCAGATGCAGCCTTCTGATTCAAGTTATCTTGAAACACAGGCAGGGACTGAGATGACGGAGGAGGTAAACTTAATGGATAACCAAAATCAACCCTTCCGAAACTTCAACCAGAACCAGAACTATTCAGGATTTCAAAGACAAAACTTCAATCAAGCCAAGTTACCACCTGGCCCTCCAAATTCGAATTCTTTCAACTCGAACTATCAAAGGCCAGTTCAGAACTCCCAAAGGCCTCAAGGTGGCTGGAATCAAACTCAGAACAACAATCATACCACCTCATGTGTCCCTCAACACAAATTCGATGAGTTGGTAGACATGGTGAAGACTCGCCTACTAGTGTTAAGGCAATTGAGCGACAAGTTGGTCAAATGGCGACACGGCAAATAAGCAAGCAGACCTCACGGTAAACTCCCGAGTTATACCGAGAGAAACCCAAAAGTCGATGTGAATGTTTGCACCGCCATTACACCACAATGGGAGTATGGGCAAGAAGAGGAGTTGAATGAAGTAACGTTGAGAAGTGGTAAATAGCCGGACCCGGCAAGATGTCGGAAGCGAGTAGCCCCTCCCGACGCCATGAGTTCGGGAGGGGGAAATCGAAACCACATGCCAAGTAAGCAGCGATGAGGAGCTTAGTGACAATTCTTCGGAGGATGAAAATAATTACGATGATGAGGAAGAAAGGAAAGTCAAGGGCGGTACCCTCGACTAAGAAAAAGAAAGAAAAGTTCGTGAGATGGAAGGATAAGGAGGATGAGGCGATAAAGAATCAAGCTACGAGGAATGATAAAGCCCTTCCTTATCCACCAAAAAGGAAAGAGAGAACCTCGCCAAAGACAAGCGTATGATGGGGTGAGGAGGATACTTAGGGACACTAAAGTGAGTATGCCCTTAGGCGAGGTATTGTCTCGAAATGCCTAAATGTACTAAGTATCTTAAAGAATTCAGTGGGAGCAAGAGAAAGCTTCAGGGGTGGTGAAGAAGTGTTTCGAGAAGATTGCGCGATGGTTTCACGAAAAATTGTCATGTTTAGGTGACCACTGGCGGACCTTCAATCTCCTCGTGAGATCGAAGGCCATTTATTCGAAAATGTCTTATGCGACTCGGGGCCTCTATTAATGTGATGCCATTAAACGTATGCAAAAGCTCGGGTTAGATAAAAGGATGCGAGAACGCCCGATTTCTCTTGAGATGGTAGATAAATCTAGCCGGATGCGGCCGGTTGTGTAGCTAATGTTCTCCTTCAAGTTGAACATTTAGTCTTCCCTACCGATCAGGTTATTCTAGACTATCCACCGATAAGGAGATGCCTCTAATTCTAGGCCGAACCTTTTTAGACACTTCTAACGCTCTCGTCGACTTACGCAAAGGATGATTACTCTTAGAGTCGGTGACACATCCTGTCACCTTCACACGAGGACACATCCTGAAAGAGCCGTAATTGATGAAATATCGTTTGTCGGGCCATATATGAGGACGGAGGAGATGCTTATTATGAGGATGCAATGGAGCTTTACAGAGATAGGTGTTTTTGAAGTCATGGACATTGAGGATCCGGTGATCGCGGACCATCCTCTAATTCATTTCCACCGTGAGCGTGACGAGTCATCTTCACTCGCTCATCACGAGCCTCATTATTGAGTTAGAAGCATGGAGATGCCCGAAGAACAACAAGCGATCATTTCAAAGAATCGAGTCGGAAGACTTCATCCTGGTGAAGAAGAAGCTCACGATGGGTAGTTGGGACGAGGTAGAGTTTTGGAAAGAAGCTACTCATTGGGAAGTAGATGATTGGGAGGAGTCGCGTAAGAGCTTAAAGATGAAGAGATAAGGAAAATGATCGATCACAAGAAAAAGGAAGCAAGTGTTGACCGGAGGATTCCGATGGATGATTTGATCCAGATGCCTTCTCGGGGTTGAGCCTCGGGAAGATGAGGTGTTCTCATCACAACCACTCCAAGCTCATAAAGAGAAAGGTGGCCCGTTAAAGTCTAGTATTGAGCAACCACCTACTGATTTAGAGCTTAAACCGCTTCCAAAACACCTTAAGTATATCTTTCTTAAGGATGGAGATAAATTGCCTTTGATCATTTCTTGAAACTCGACCTGAGCAAGAAGCACAGCTTATAGAAGTGCTTAAGAAAAACATCCTCGCTTCGGTTGGCAAGTGGGTGATATCCGAGGATCACCCCAGGACATATATGCATGCATAAAATCCGAACGGAGGAAGGAGCTAAAAGGTAAGACAACCTCAATGAAGGTGAATCCGCATATGCAAGAGGTTGTCAAGAAGGAGGTTATAAAGTGGCTTGACATGGGAATCATCTACGCAATCGCCGATAGCGAGTGGGTCACCCCTACTCAAGTTGTGCCAAAGAAGGCGGAATCACGGTTGAAAAGAATGAAAAAGGGGAGGAAGTTGCCTACGCCTAGTGGATCGGGTATAGAGTCTGTATTGACTATCGTAGACTGAATGAGGTTACTGCCAAGGACCACTTTCCCCTACCCTTCATCGACCAGCTTATTGAAAGACTGAGTGGTCACAAGTATTATTGTTTTCTCGATGGATACTCTGGTTACTTCCAGATAGCCATTGACCCCAATGACCAAGAGAAGACCACGTTTACGTGTCCATCTGGTACTTTTGCGTTTCGTAGAATGCCATTTGGTCTATGCAATGCACCCGCGACTTTTCAACGGGGTATGTTGGCCATTTTTGATGGACTTGTTGAGAAATGCATGGAGGTCTTCATGGATGACTTCTCAGTCTACGGCGATAGTTTTGATGAAATTTTAGAGAATCTAGATATGGTACTCCAACGTTGCGTTGAGAAGAATCTGGTGCTTAACTGGGAGAAATGCCATTTTCTAGTAGACGAAGGAATCGTTTTGGGACATAAGGTGTCCAATGCTGGTATTCAAGTTGATAAGGCTAAGGTCGAAGCCATTGAAAAGATGACGTACCCAAAAACAGTGAAAGAGGTACGAGGTTTTCTAGGACATGTTGGCTTCTACCGGCGTTTCATTAGAGACTTTTCTACGATTGCCAAGCCTTTATCAAATCTCTTGAAAGAAGATGTAGATTTCTTGTTCGATGAAGTGCAAGGAAGCTTTCAATTGTTTGAAAGATAAGCTTATCGCTGCCCCTATTTTAGTAGCACCCGATCCGACCAAGCCTTTCGAGTTGATGTGCGATGCCTCTAATTACGCCGTGAGGCGCAGCTTTAGGTCAAAGAGTTGATAAAGGTTCAGCCCCATCTATTATGCGAGTCGTACCTTGAACCCGGCTCAATGCAATTATACTACGAATCGAGAAGGAATTCTTAGCCGTCGTCTTTGCCATTGACAAGTTTAGAAGCTATCTTCTCGGTCTCAAGTTGTTGTATGGACAGATCATGCGACTTTACGCTACCTTATGGATAAAGCGGATGCCAAAACAAGGTTACTTAGATGGATTTTAATTCTACAAGAGTTTGACCTTGTGATCAAAGATAAGAAAGGTAGTGAGAATATTGTGGGTGATCATTTATCTCGTTTAGTAAATGAGGGTGCGTAAAATCACAATGATATAGGCATTGATTTCCGACCGAGCAATTGATGAAGCTTGAAACGGTTAGGCAGTGGTATGTCGACTCACGCCAACTATTTAGCGAGTGGTCATTTAGAAGACATGACGTATCGTGAGAAGAAAAAAGTTCTTTTCTGATCTTAAATATCTCGTATGGGAAGATCCTTATTTGTTCAGAGTCTGTAAAGACGGGTTGCTTCGACGGTGTGTTCCTGAGCATGATCAGTGGGATATTCTGGAACAATGCCATAGCGGTCCTACCGGAGGTCACTATGGAACACCGAAGACGGTTGCAAAGATTCTTCAAGCTGGATTCTACTGGCCGACTCTGTTTAAAGATGCAGAAGCCTTTTGTAAAGGTTGTGATAGGTGCCAGAGAACAGGAAGGCAGAGTAGTCGGATGGAAATGCCACTTAAGCCCATTCTTGAGTGTGAAGTTTTCGATGTTTGGGGCATAGATTTTATGGGACCCTTTCCATCCTCATGTGGTAATAAGTATATCCTCGTCTGTGTGGATTATGTTTCAAAGTGGGTCGAGGCCATAGCTACTCAAACTAATGATCACAAGGTTGTAAAGAAATTCTTGCAAAAGAATATCTTTACTAGATTCGGGCTGTCCGAGAGCACTCATTAGTGACGAAGGTACTCATTTTTGCAACGCGCCCGCTTGATAAAGTCCTTGAGAAGTATGGTGTCAAACATAAGATTGGTACACCATATCATCCTCAAACCAAAGGCCAAGTCGAGGTAAGCAACCAGAGCTTGAAAAGAATTTTGGAAGACCGTGAACAATAATCGATCTAATTGGAGTCTTAAGTTTGGATGGCCGCGTTGTGGGCTTATCGTACTGCATTCAAAACCCCGATGGGCACGTCACCCTTCCAAATGGTCTATGGCAAAGCATGTCATTTACCTGTCGAACTTGAACACAGAGCCTACTGGGCTATTAAATTCTTAAATTTCGATAGCCAACTCTGTGGGGAGAAAAGATTGTTACAATTGAACGAGCTCGACGAATTCAGACTCCGTGCATACGAGAATGCTAAGCTCAGCAAGGAGAGAACTAAGATACTCCATGACGCTAAGATCAAGGACCGAGAATTCAAAGTTGGTGAAATGGCTTTACTCTATAATACTAGACTTCACCTGCTTCCGGTAAACTCAAGTCTAGGTGGTCCGTCCCTTTGAGATTCTCGAGGTTAATCCAAGTGGAGTAATTACTTTGAACGGGTATGGTAATCAAGCTTTTAAAGTGAATGGCCATCGACTTGAGAAATATTTTGGGCAACCAAAGGAAAAGCCTGAGATTCTTTATTTCCAAAGAAGAGATGAGAATCTGAGATGTCATGATTTGTGAAGAGATTCCATCTTATTTCTTTGAGTCGATGATGATGATGTTCCTATATCCACCCGTGAGGTACCTTCTGTGAAAACTTCGATCATACCACTATGTCTATGCCTGTCATCCGCAAGAACAAGAAGAAGAGAGTCGCATGTAGTTTGGAGAGAAAAGTTTAATGATCTTATTGCACACTTGACTTGTTGTTGTGGTGAAAATCATTTCCGCCCGATGCTCACGATTACGATCTTGAGGTGGCGGTAGTCAAACCAAAGTGGCCCGATCCGGGTTGATCTTTTGAACTTTGTGTCAAGCTATTGACATTAAAAGAGCGCTCCTAGGAGGCAACCTAGTTTTCTTTGTTCGTTTCCTTTTCTTAGGTTGTTTTGTTTTATTGTTTTAGAAATAATACTTTAGTTGATTTTGTGTTGATGGTTATTCCTCCTACGTTCATTGTAAGTGTTTTGTGTTATGTGTTGCTCATATACCCCGTGTACCCCGAGATTATATGGTATGTCGAGTGTTGCAGATACTTTTGAGCAGGTTTTCGAGTTACTACTGTCCAGTGTTGTCTATTCGAGTTGTTGCGGTATATTCATGCTCCGGCCTGAGCTCTGCCAACTTTCATCCGACAACCACCGTTGAAACCAGCTAAGTTTTCTTTTCTTTTATATTGGCACATTCTGAGGACATAATGTGATTTAAGTGTGGGGGGGTGTTTGGGTATGTTTTTATGCTATATCTTTGAAATATGAGTGAATGTTAAATTTTTGCGGAATTTAAAATTTTTTGTGAGTCTCGAGCATATAATTGGAACTAGATGCTTGCTAGTTGTAGTTTTCTAACGATGATAGTATGTGACTTAGTGAGATAATTATAGCATGTTTTACTTTTATGGAGATAGTTTCGTTTTTTCACTCACGAAAGCCTTTGATTTTGAAGCATGACTTTTGAATTATATCCTTTCATTATTTTTAATGATTTATCTTAGGAAGGTCAGTATAGTTACACCTAAGTTAGACCGCGTGCTGTGAATATCATAACGTTTGAATGTGATGAGTGAGATGTAACTTATGACTTTGAAAAGTGAATAAATAAAGTGAGTGAGCAATTATTTAATAAATACGTTTGTCGGAAGCTGGTCGATGATTGGAGTGCGGTAGGGCGTTATCTCGAAATGTCCTATACCACTATGATGACCAAAAGCTCACGACAGTCAGGAGAAGCTACCTTATGATTTGAGTAAGGTAGGGTGTTATCACGAAATGTCCTATTCTACTATGATGGGTAAGAGCTTATTCTGATATGCGTCAAATTTGAAAATTTAGAAAAATGATGAATAAAAATAAAGTGAAGTCTTTGTTATCATGGATCTTATACCCAGTAGAACCGCATGATATCTTCATAGGGATTATCCTACTGAGTGCGTGGGAAGGCTTTGAGTGGAGCTATTCTTGCCTGTACTTCTAGGATAGTCATTGAAGTTTACGAGAGGATATTTCTTTGAAAGGCTTGCTAGATTGAGAACGGCTTGTCACACTTACACCGAATCTATCTCTGTGTTGGTATCATTTGCTATAGTTGTTGTATCTTTTGTTACGTGAGTTAGAGATCTATGTGGATTATTTATAAAGTTGAGCTATAGTTTTGATTGTTTTGTCCGAGGACGTACAAACAGTTAGGTGTGGGGGAGTTGTTAAGGCCATATTTATATGATTATTAAGGGTTATTTCATTATTATTTTTCCCACATTTGCGTAATTTACATGAGAATTAAGGGTTTAAGTGTAATTATTTAATAAAGATGATTTTAAGAGGGTTGTATGCAAAATTGATGATTTTAAGTGTTAATTTAATGGAATTATTATTATTTGGATTTTATTACATTTTTGCATTGTTTATTTATCATGTAGGTGTTGATTTTGAGTGCTATAATGAGGATAAATGAAGCTCAAGTCGAATTATAAGAGATAGAGTTGGAATTGGCTCAAAGAAATTGGATAAAGATGATGAAATCCGACCTCTCGGCACCTTGGACGAAGGTCGAATCCCGTCCATTCTAGGCAGGCGTTTGATTTCATGGACGAGCGTCCGGAGAGAGAAATCACATACTGAGAGTTTGACGCAGCATGGACGGACGTCTCAGAGCAAAGTCAAGATCCACCGGACGGGCGTCCACAAGACCAGGCAGCGTCCGTTGCCGACTTAACCCTAACCGACTTGAAACTCTATATATAGCGGCGACCTCTTAACCCTAATTGATACCACATAATTGAGATCGCACTTTTACACCAAAAGCTGCGGCTACAACCCTAAATCCATAGAGATGAACTTCTCAACCCAACAATCATCTTCAACATGATTGTTGGCTAAAAGCTGCTGCAGTGAGTCAGTCGACGGAGGAAGCCTATCAACAACACAAACCAACTAGAGTTCGATGCTTAAGTTTAGTGAGTTTATTTCATAGTTTTTCATTACTTTGGATCTGTTTTATATTGTTTAAGCTTTATTGAATTAAGATTTGATGAAACGATCTATGTTTAATTTATGCTTGAATAAATTTATGAAAGTATGTTTATTTGAGTTCTCGTTTATTCAAAGTGATGCATCTAATCATGTTATAAGAGATTAGGCATGTTTAGTTGAGTAAGAGTTTGGAAACGATCTCGTGATTTCGTGTTGATTGCATGTTCATTTTATTTGAAAAGATAAACGAAACCCTAGAATTTGATTGAAGATATTTAATTGAATTCGTGAATAAATCACTACTAAAAACTATGTCTTTTTAATCACCATCTAAAAACTATGTCTTTTTAATATATATAGATTTATATATATACATATACATATATATATATATATATATATATATATATATATATATATATATATATATATATATATATATATATATATATATATGGGACAATTATCCAAAATGACGCATATTGGACTTAATTAGGCAAAAAAGACACTCGAAACAAACACTTAGTTATAAGGACAAAAATTAGATAGATAGACCCAAATACCTTTAATGAAGAAAAAAAAATTGGAACACGCATCCATCAGAAAAAGAGATTTGACCAAAACAAACACTTGAATGTATTTTTTTTTTCAACAAATGCTGGTTTTGGTGTTGTTTTTTTTTTGGACGGTAAACGTTTATTTTTTCTTTTTCTCATTGATCATCGTGATGCATTAACCACCGTGATGTATTGACCACCGTGACGCAGTGACCGCCACGATGTAGTCACCACCCCTAATTAATTAACCACCGTGATGCACTGACAAAAACATTTGCAACAATTTATGCAATGACATTTTTTTAATCAAAAGCAAGCGCTAAAATAAGTGTTTTTTTTACCGATGCATTGACCACCGCGATGTCGTGACCACCCCGGATATACTGACCACCCCGATGCACTGACTACCGCGCTGCAGTGACCACCCCCGAGGCATTGACCTCCTCGATGCAGAGACACCGCGATGCACTAACAACCGCGATGCATTGACATCGGCAATCATATATGTTGTGACATCGACAATCATATATGCAGTGACATCTGCAATCATACATGCGTGTCTTCAACAATTTATGCAGTGACATCGGCAATCAGATATGCAGTGACATCAACATTTTATGCAGTGACATCAGCAATCATATATGAATGACATCAACAATTTATGTAGTGACATCGGCAATCATATATGCGGAGACATCACGATAAAGTGACACCGCGATGCAGTGGCCACCCCCGATGCAGAGACACCGCAATGAAGTGGCCACCCCCGATGCAGAGACACCGCGATGCAGAGACCATCGGAGATCGATGATCACCGGATGCAAAGTGACATTTGATGAAGCAACACCGTGATGACATTTAATATTTTTCCGACTTAATTTCATAAAATCGATTTCTTTTCTTCATAAAATTGACTTCAAATGGATATATCTTTTGATATAAAACTACGATCAACATAAATCTTTCACCTTAATTCATATTTTTATGCAGTGACATCGGCAATCATATATGCAGTGACATCAACAGTTTATGCAGTGACATCGGCAATCATATTTGCGTGACATAAACAATTTATGCAGTGACATCAACATTTTATGCAGTGACATCTACAATCATATATGAATGACATCAACAATTTATGTAGTGACATCGGCAATCAAATATGCAGTGACATCAACATTTTTGTTGAACTTTTTGTCCCGAAATTAGGAAGATTTTTCATGGGTAATCGAGCTTATGAGCCGCGTCTAGCTATATCAGTACTTAGCTAGTCGAGTTCGATGTTGCCTTTTTATGGCTCAATCGAGCCCGAACTCTTTTTGTCGAATTGAGCTCGAGCCTAAGGAGTATCGACTCGACTCAGATCGATTACACCCTAATGTGAATGACACTACACTTATTTTACAAGTTACCAATTTTTGTATGAAATTGTATATGCAGTGACATCAACACCCAAATAGCAAAATCAAAAACTTTGTAAATTGTATATGCATTGACATATGCAGTGACATCGATGTCAATGCATCAATTCTCTAACTGTAAATGCAGTGACACGGCTCGAGTACACCCCTAATATTATGAATGACCACAACTAAATCTTTGTAAACATTGTCACGGATTTTATCTAACAAAACAAATAAGTAATAAATTTATAAATCCGGTATTCCCAAGTGTAGGGATCGTAGTATAGCGATTAATACCGGAGTCGATCACAGGAATCGGGTATCTAGTTCATTAATTCTCCTAAGGTTGATACAATTATTCCTAAACCTAAACTAAAGCGGAAAATAAATTGATTGGAGGATTGTCACCCAAAGCCAGGAAAATATCGTTGCAAACAAAAGCAAATAAAATAAAACTACAACTAAGAAAACAATAAAACTAACTATCATGATAATGACCAGGCGAATCAACATAGAACAAACACGATCCACCATCCCGCAACCCTTAATTCTTTCCTAGATTATCTTATGATGATTCAATCAAAGTTGTGGTTCACCTAATCAAAGGTATGAATTCCTACTTCTCGTAAGTAATCCGCCTCATCAATCTCGTCATCTTCCGATCTATAGAGATTAACGCTCTCAAAACAAGGTGCAAGATTTATTAGATCTAACAACCTAGAAATCTAACCTATCAACTTCCGTTATGTCAAGGTTAAAAGTCTAATCTTTCTATGGTGATCTAAGGTTTACACCGATTTCCATCATCACGGTAAACATCAAACAAAGAATACATCTTCCGATATCGATTGCATAACAAATAATCAAAGGAAAGAAACAAACTTTAAATTAAACTCACAAAATATCCAAAGGAAGAAATAAAACGCTTCTTTGAAAAGTTTCCCATGGTCGCTTCCAAGCTCACAGTTCAAGACAAACACCATGAATCGAACAAGAATAGAAAACGAAAACAAAAACCTAACTAATCCATGACCCCAAATCCTCAAAGCAAGTGGGGCAGCTAAGTTTTCTTCTTATGAATATGTATCAATAAGAGTCAATAATGTGTGAAAATCAGATGTGATTAGGGTTGAAGCGCATTGCTATTTATAGAAAACTAGGTCGGCCTTTGCTATGTCGGTTTTGGGCCTTGCGTCGACTTTACGGGCCTTGATCTGGTGCCTCTGGACGCTCGTTCACTATGGCGTCCAAACTCTCTGAATCAAAAACTCCTCCTCGGGCGCTTGATCCACTTATTTGGACGCCAGTCCAAACTGGACTCTACTTCAAACGTGCGTTCAGTACAACTTCATTCCAATTCCACTTTAAATCTTCAATCCAATCTCAACTCAATCTCTTTCCTTCTATTCAAATCTTCAATCGAACATCATTTTAGCTCCTTTCATGACATATTTGTGTACCTTCAAAACCATCAGAACACGCAAAGTGTAAAACCATAGATAACTACCAATAAAATCACGAAATTAGCTCAAGTTTACACTTAAAGACTTTTAAAACCCATTTGCTCAATATTTCAATATAAAGCTCGATATCTATGAATAACATCCACATATGGGGAAAATTGACATAAAATATATCCTTATAAAACGTACAAAATCACCCTTAACAAACATTCAACAATCCACCTTCACCTATGAACTTGAAATTTTGCTGTCCAATAGACTAAAAGATATCAAATTCTTCGTCATCTGTGGAACATGTCTAACATTCTTCAGTGTTAGACGTGTTATTGGAATTTGCAAAGTATATATAGGCACATAATTTTTCCGCCAAATAAGTTTCAAGAATTCTTTTATAAACATTTGTGCATTTTCAATGAAACAAAAAAATCCATATATATATATATACACTGTATATCCAAACTATGTTTCAAAGCACAGTCAACTCAAATCACAGGTAACATTTCAATTCGGTTGTCACAACAAATCTAACCAAAAAGCTGCATTGTTCATCCTAAAAGATCTAGCTCCTCAACAAAATAATTAGTCTTGTAAAATAGTACTTGGTGCTAACTGTCAAATTATACTAATCAAGCTTGACATATCAGTTGCTTATAATTGTTCGACAGCAAAAAGATGCATTGCTTATACTGTCAGAGCTCAGTTCCTTTTTTAAACACCTTGCTTTGCAAAACAGAACCATCATCCAAAGCTGAAGTACCACTCAAATCAGCACCATTAGAAACCTGAGCAGCAGCATTACTTGGAATCAAAACAGATGCATCATCACCTAATGAAATAGCAAGGGCAGATTCAAGGGAGGGAACTGCAGCACTGGGTAAATCAGCAGGTAAAGTAGCATAAAAAGGAACAGCAACAGGTTTATCTAAACACACAACATGTTCAACATTATGTCCAGAAGAAACATGAGAAGCTGAAGTAGCATTCCCCAAAAAAGAGCCAACCAAAACAACAACTTGGACTGAAACAGAAGTAAAAACAGCAGCAGGTGTTTCATTAGTCATATTTGCATTATCAGAAGAAAGATCTTCAGCAGCATCAATTGCCCAAACCAGCAACACTAACCAAAACTGGGGCATTTGAGGTAACAGTAGCAGCAAAGCAGCCTAGAAAAATGGAACAGAAGCTTAGAAGACTCCAAAACAGCAATCTTCTTGATGTGCATCCAAAGCGTTAGCATCTAGATATAAATTCTTTCACAAACAAGAGAAGAAAACCAGCAAAACTTCTTCCAAAAAAACCAGCAAATCCAAAGATAAAATCAGCAAAACTCAAATAGCCAAGATAAGAGCTGCAAATTAAAGAGGAATCACTTCCCAACTGCAGCAAAACAGCAAGCAGCAGCAATACAACCAAAAAAACACCAGGTGAAACAAAATGATGCCTCCAAAAACAGCAACAAAAAAAAAAACCATCAAAGCAATAATAACAGCAGGCAGTAGCACATTTACAATTCATGGGCTTCAGATACATTATTATTAGATGACCTAAGAGGACCAGCGCTCTTATTTTCAGTTGATTTCCACCGAGGATTATGGAGGCTACTAATTAGGTTTCCTAATTCAATTTGACCTCGCAAGCTTTGTACCTGATGGAGTTCGGAAACAAGTCTCTCTGGAAGCTTCAAAATCTCAGCTTTCGAATAGGTTGAGATGTTGCAGGTTAAATAGCCACTGGAATTGAATCCACTACTACGGTTGATTCCCACAGGCTTCTGAACGAACGAGTGTGCATCGGCGGACACGGTAGGTCTAATAACCGGCAAATCGCCATTGGATATGTGGTGGAAATGCTTCTTCTTTTTCTTCGGAATAGAAATTGCATTAGAATTAGGGTTCAAAGTAGGAAACTTTCCCCATTACTCAATTACTGCTACCACCATCACCATAATGCATCCAGCTCATCTCATTCTGAAAGCTGGAATTCGTCAAAATTGAAAAGGACGAGCTGGAATCAAAGAGGAAGAGAAAAAAATTAAAAGAAAGGGTAATTTAGGAACTGTAAATAGAATGTGTCCTTATAACTAATAATCTTTTAAGTGTGTCCTAAATGCCTAATTAAGTCTCAAAACGCATCCTTATAAACAAATAACACTATATATATATATATATATATATATATATATATATGTGTGTAAATTGATTTATGGTAATATAGTAAGATATATTCAATATGAGATATTGACAATATATATATCTTGGAAAAATATTTAACAAAAGATATTGAATATTGATGTCATAAATCAATCAAATATATTTTCCTTATTTTATTAGGAAAATGTTTTCTTTCTCCTCAATCTACTAGGAAGAAAATCCCAATTAGATTGGGAGACATGAGGGGCGCCCCAACACCTATATAAGAAAGGTGTTGATTAAAACTTTTGTCTTGCACAATTCCAAAAGACTAATAGTTTCTTGTGAAAAAAATAGAGAGCTTCTTAGAGGGGATTTGAGAGAGAAAAGTTCGATTAGCAACCGAGTTTTAGCGGCAATCCAATGGTGGATTCCGGCGGTTGTTTCGTGTGGACTAACGGTAGAAATTTGAACGCTTGGGTGGCTACGTCTTGTGCAACTACTACTCCATGTAGCGGTCAAAAGTCGATATTTTAGATCAAGCGAGGTAACCTCCGTCTACTAGCTTAGTTGTTTATTTCTTAAACGAAATCGATCATGGTTAAAGGAAATAAATTTTTGAGTTCTGCTGCGTTCCCGCGTAGATTTCCTAACAGTGGTATCAGAGCGAGCTTCGAGCTTAAGCAATAAGCATGCTAATTTGCGGAGTTAATTTTATCATTTAAATTATGTATTAAAAGATGAAAGATTTTTTATTCGCAAAACGATACACGAAAAAAAAGGGTCGGGTGGTGCTCTGCCGATTGGCGGGCGGCACCACCATCGGCGGCGGCGGGCAACTCTTTGCGGCGTCGATGACTTTCGTCAAAGGTGGTTGATCTCCAAATTTTTGTTTTATGTATTTTGTGTTTTCGGTATGGTTCATAGTTGTGATTGATATGTGCTTTGTTTAGTTGATGTCGTTTGGCTAGCAAATGGTTCAAATAGTTTGGGCCAATTTAGGATTCCATATGGCATTATTTAGTAAATATGATTTGCCTTTTAATAATCTAGGTCATTCCAAATTTTGATTGGAATGGCGTAAACACTTTTAAAATATTTTGATTTTGGGAAAGCGCCAAGTGATCTTGCTTTTAGTTTAGAAACAAGGACATCCCTTTGATTAGAAATCAAAAGGACAGAAACAAAAAAGACTTAATTTTAATTTTGATTTATTTTAGGAATAGTTTTAATTGATTAAAATTAAAATTGAAATCGTTTAAAATTAACCGTTAATTTTTTTCCGATTAAAATCATTTAATTAATTGAATGTTAATTAGTTAATTGATTGGATAAAATTATTTGATTGATTAAACGTTAATCGATTAATTAAGATGCAAGTAGTCAAATATTAATTTGTCTTTTCATAAGATATTATTGTATGAATTAGATGTGTAGATATAATATGATTATATAGACCCCGATTAATCATGGACTCGACCGATAGGATAGATGTGTATGATTTAATTTTTCTGTTGGTTTAAAAATTGTCCTGGCCATTTATGAAGAGCGTGACATAGTTTATTTTCTGCGTTATCCCATTCCGTTAGCTTCCCCCACGTGTGTGTGGCGGGTATATTTATTTTATTAGATAAAATAAAAAGAAATGGAAGCGGAAGATGGTGATCAAAGAAAGACGAAAATAAAGACCCGTTGGAGAATGTAGCATTAAAGATCCTATTAGTGGTTGCAGCTTCCTTCCTTTTTAGATTGTGACCAGCGGTTTAAATCGGTTTGTATTCAAACTCGCACTTTAGGAAAAGTTCATGATCATACCGGTTATTTTATGCTTGTATTTATTTTATATGATATGATAGATGCATGACTAGGCACGATCTAGATAAATGTGTAGGATGTATGTCTATAGAGATAGATATATTTTTTATGAGACCATAATTAAAATTAATTAAGTGAATTAATTTACATAAATACTTCCACCTCAAAAGAATCAAGTCGAAATTGTCTCCCCATATTTTAATGACGGTGAAGAGCCCTTGTTCGGATCCAACTCATTAGCCAAAGCAGGGGGTGGACCTACCTCGGATATATCGTCATTATCGAGATATGATTGTATGAGATCTCTTTTTATATTGAGGTTATGACTTGACTAAGAATTCACTCGGCCACCAGCAAAAGCGGGGTCGTTTGGATTTTAGAGGCAAGGGTTTGACTATTTCATAAGATAAAAAATTGTCAAATAGTTCACTAGTCAAACAACAAGAGTCGTATAAGATACGATTGACAAAGAGTTGTCTACATGTTAGACTATTTTCGGCCCACCAGCCAAAGCAGGGGGTCACGGTAGTTTAATGGGATCTTGTCTACTAAAGAATTTTGAGAAGATTCTTGAAAGTCAATTGGGAGTAGTTGACTAGTGGGAACAAAATCATAAAACATAAGACCATTTTTTATTTAACATGTATAACCAACAACACTCTTTTATCTTTATTTTATGTTGTAGTTTTTAGAAAACTTTTATATTTATGTTTTTATTCTCGATAAGTAAAACCAAATTATGACTATTACCTTTTGAGAAACGTTCTCAAGTATGGTTAAGTAATTTTATCCTTTTAAATAAGCAATGACACGAGCAACCCCGTTATAGTAGTTAGAGACAAGGAAACTACATATTTGATGCAGTGCTGCAAGACTTTAATTATTAATGAAAAACGGAAGCTCATGATATGATTGAATTACTTGAAATGAGTTTCAACGAATTAATCATATATTGGATACGATCCAATATGATCATTCTGTCATACGATGTCAATTAATTCAAACGTTGAATAAAAATGACCGCATCGAATTTAGGAAGGTTGTTTTCAAAATTGTAAGATTTAAGTACTGACTTAATTTTTTAGTCATTGCTTAAAGGTTAATTAAATAGTCAATGTTTTGAATACGATTCAAAAGGTTAAATAAACTATTTAATAAACTTTAGATTTTCTTTATGAAATGAAATTAAACACAATGCTCTTGTGATCTTTCTTAAGTTTTATGAAGACTACACTAAGAAATATTTACAAGTGATTGAAGGATTAAAAAGGAAGTTAGGGCATGTGCTTAAAGTAAGAGATCTTATCGAAGTCTTTATTCTAGGCAAGTGTGTTGAGATAAATCAATCTAAGTTCAAGTCAACTCTTAGATATATGATATCTTACGAGTATGATAAAATTAGAAGGAATAAATACAGAATACACAAAGATACGGAAAAGTGAAGCAAACTTTGCGACATTTTCGGTTTTGTATTCTGAGTCTAGTAAACTGATAAAGGAACTAAATGGATGTTATCATGTTCCGGTTCTCATGAAGAATATATTTTTAGTTAGATGTTAGGATTTAATGGACAAATTCAATTGTAAGGAATAAATGTTATCCTGATAAAGTTGAACGGTCAATGAATCTGACATACTAGATTGGTGTCACTATATAGTTAATATGTGTGATGAAATCTCAACTAAATGTTTATATGGCTGGTATCCTTGATATTTTATGGTTTTTCTAGACATAGTCTCTGTGGAAGAGAATCGTATAATCAAATGTCATTCTGATGATGTCTGAACCGTGTGATTATGAATCATGTGGGTAATGCGTATCTTATCTAAAGATGACTTAAATACCCTTTTATGAAAAGGTTATAAAATCTAGAAATTTGTCTAAAGGCAATACATACCGATGTTTGTTGGCTAATGACAATTAATGCCATAAATAATTGTTTATTAATCTTTATGAATATTCTATAAATTGATGAGCTACTTAGGAATTAATCTCCAATTGGATTGGAGCAATTAATACCTGAAGGGTGTTTCAAAAGTCGTCTGAAACAGAATCAGATTCTTCCTTGAAGGATACCATCTTTGGGATACGCAATTAGATTGTGTTCCTAAAATGGAAACAACACTTTATAAGATAAAGGTGTGACGTAAGCCATGCGGAGTATCCCTTACATGTTTCGGGATAGTGCCCTTATACGATACATATACTTAACCTAGTTCCAAAGAATAAAGGTTGAATAAATTCCATATCAAATATGGAATCGATGACATCAAATCAATCTTAACAAATGATTTAGGGTTGTCATGCTTCTAGCAGGCAGACGATGTCCGAATGTCTTAGAGCCTAGTATTACATGTGCAACTTTGTATCTTGGCAAGTACGGTTATTTACTTATCCGCGGAGCAAAACTGTTTATCTCCAAACAAATTGCCGTCTGTAGAGGGAAGTGTCCTTCAAAAGAAAAAGAGGGAGTAAATTTAGATCTCAAAATAATTTGAGAACCATAAAGAGATATTCAACCATTCGAATACGAGCAGGCGCCGCATAGCGATGAGGTGTAGAACACTGCTCAATGCACACAAATGTTCTATAAGTTTGTGGGTAACCTCAAGCCTAAAAAGGCTACTGGTATGTTCATCTTGAAGAATGAATATCTCACGACTTATGAAGGAATGTTTGAAAGGCAAGATTGAGAGATATGGCCAGGAGCCATCTGAATTAGATTCCATTAGTGACATCCAGGTTGTGAACCTAGTCTGTCTTACGTAGAGGGAATGTCCCTGAAAGGCTTACATGGATAGTAATATGATTACCATAAGGCTATAGTGACGGCTGAAGGGTATGGGGTGTACACCTTGTAATTATCTTTATATTGCCAGCTGAGCCTAGTTCTATTCAGACTATGCTTGTTATAACTTCGTATCATGGCTATAAGATAGTGTTGAAGACGTTGGGCAGACATCTCGATGTTCATAGACGATAACATGATATGTGAGCCCACGAGATCCATTTATGGACTTAAACAAGAGTCTCTGGACAATTTCATTGTATAATAATCAAAGAAGTTTGATTTACTCAAAAGAAGGGATATGCCTAATGTGAAAGAGTCATAGTGGGAGTGTGTTACGATATTTGAGTAAGGTATTGGATATCTCTCTCGGGAATCATCACCCCATGTCACAGTCAATTAATGTTTGGTAGTTTAAGGTCTTTACAAAAGCATTTGGATTAGCGATTCTTATTTATAATAAGAATCTATAGTGATACGTTTAATCTAACATTGTTAGTTTATAGTTAACCTATATAGATGTGATGCTAACAGAGTTTAGCATAGATCGTGACAGGATATAGTGCTAGCCGGTGTTATCAAGATCTATCTATGTTAGGACGTTAGTCCTAAAGATAAGGTGAAAATGATGCTTATAGAAGGTTTCCTTTCCTACTGCAATAGGAACCATCATAAAAGTAATGCTAGATGTTCATAGTCCATGAAGAGTCATGAGCAAGTATGAAAGTAAATCTAGTGAATGTCGAGAATATCCTTAAACAAGTTAATGATGGTTTCCTAGTTTATCGAAACTTGGAATCAGATAAATATAGATATACAGACGTATATTCTGAGTCTTATGAAGGTGAGTGAGAGCTACAGTCTAGGTTTGCAGTCACTTTGATTGAGTGATTCAGTGGGCGGGAACTGTTCTTAGCTAGAAATCACTGAGATTCTACAACTAGGCCAAAACACAGTAATGCTTTAGAGTCGCAGCGGGAGCAATAAATGGATCTAGAAGGTTCATTCATGAACCTTGTACGGTTCATCCACCTTTTCTATATAGCTAATATAGCAAGTGGATTCATTTCTTGAAGCAAGGACCAGGGTCTTGTCGGAGATTCATATGTGTGTTGAGGCGGTTCTTTTGACTTGATCATTTAGAGCATGATATGAAGATAGTCTGAGTTCCCACAGAGAGTGATCCGTTCATGCTTGGGGTTGGTTGTGAGTATTGCATGAAATTCTTGTGTTTCAACTTGGTCTTGTGTGTACGAGTGATTGGCTTTAGGCCTACTGGGAGATTGTTGAAATAGTGTCCTAAACCCAATCAGGTTGGACCAGATCTGACCGGGTCGGATCATTTCTACTATCTCTTTCTGATTATACATATATATAAATGGATTTTTTGTTATCATATATTTGTTCTTTTAAAGAACCGATTATGAATTCTATATGATAACATCCTTAGTATTAAACTGTGATAGAGAACCCATAATAGGCGATTATGGTTGATGAGATCTCTAATCACTTTAATAAGTTTGATACTTAAATGTCTATTGGCTTATGTACTATTAAATAGGGCATTGATAGTACAAACAGGCTATCACGTATTAGATGTCTTCTGTCTTTGAGGGCAGGGATAGATCTTGTCTATCGAAGTATAGAGACACTTAGACTATATGTGGACGTGTATTAGAGAACGCGTACGTTAGACTGACCCACTTACACTGTTAAGTGTCACACTATATGACGGTTGTGTAATTATACTAAGACCGGAGTATTCATGGCATCAAGTGTGGATTGTCATGCTTTGACAATATTGAGGTATCCCCTATCCACGGGCGATCATGCGGTAGTGCTTGGGGGTGATACTGAAGCATGCGGAGTATACATGTTTGGTCGTCCGGGAATCGCGTACCCTATTAGTAGGAGTGAATATCTGAAAGTGCCTTATTATAAGGAATGTCTTGCTCTCGTGAATCTTTACAAAGTGGAAGTAAATGAGTTACTTCGAGAGAATAGGATATCCAGATTATAAGATACGGTCGTTGATGTTTGACACTCGACGTACGACTGTATGGATATTATTACAGCGATATGATTTTATTTATGCGGTAATTGTTTCACATTAAAGGTAGCACTCATTGCATTTGACTCTTCCGATGATTGGGGGTCAGGTGTGTTGCTAGGCGCTATCCCGTGATCGTTAGGTATGAAGGGAATTTTCGTGATTTGCACTTTGTGCCTACGGCCGACATATTCGGAAGCCTATCGGGTCACACACATAAGAACATCTAGCCGGATTAGAATGAGCTTATAGCTATAATCAAATAAGGAAAGTTTTATCTCGACTATAAAGTGTTATAGTGGAAAATTAATATTGTCGTATTTGTTTATTATGAATAAATTAAATAGAAGATATTAATTGTGTTGATTAATTAAAGAATATTCCGGAAGCCAATTAATTGGCATATGGGGAGCCAATACTATGTGTATTAAGATACACTTGGATTGTGCAATTTAATTAATATTATTACCAAATATTAATATTAGATATTAATATATATATATATATATATATATATACATATATGCGTGTGTGGTGTATACGTGATATGCTTAGGCACTAAGCATAGTATGTGTATATAATATGTATATAAAATATATATACATTTATATGTGTAATATATATATATATGTGTGTGTGTGTGTGATATATACACACGTAAAAATTGATTTATGGTAATATAGTATGATATATTGTCAATATATATCTTGGAAAATATTAAATATAAGACATTGAATATTGATGAGGTAAATCAATCAAATATATATTCCTTATTTTATTAGGAAAATGTTTTCTTTATTCTTAATCTACTAGGAAGTTAATCTCAATCAGATTGGGAGACATGAGCAGCACCCCAACACCTATATAAGAAAGGGGTTAGCTAGCTCTTTTGTACATCACAATTCTAAGAGACTAATAGTTTCTTGTGAAAAATAGAGAGCTTCTTAGAGAGGGATTTGAGAGAGAGAAAAGGTCGGTCTAGCAACCGAGTTTTTCTTGTAACAATCCAATGGTGGATTCCGGCGGGCTGTTCGTGTGGACTAGCGGTAGAGGCCGAACGCTTGGGCGGCTCCGTGCACCACTACTCTCCTTAGACGGTCAAAGCGTCGATCTTTTAGATCAAGCGAGGTAACCACTGTCTACTAGCTTATTTGTTTATGCTTAAACGAAGTCGATCCTGGTTAAAGGAAATAAATTTTTGAATTCCATTGCGTTCCCGCGTAGATTTCCTAACACATTGATGATCCAATTCAAGATTTCAAAGTTGCACTACTCCACTATCAAGGAATAACTGATCGAGGTCATTCCTCATGTGGGAAATGAAAAGATTAAATCAAAATAGGCATTCAACCGGTGTACAAAATTGTAATAACAAAGCCAAGATAGAAGAGGGATTGTCAACATGTGTGTATGGCGGTTCATGGCTCCAAATGGCCCAAAAAGCTTTAAAAATGAAAAGATACAAGGTGTAGTAATCTGAAATGAAATTGGAAGCTTGGAATTCAAATGGTGGTTAGCTAGATAGGTTCGGAGGGCACCTTGGCAAAAGTACCTTCTGCTTGTAACTGGTGTAGCATAAATTGCTAGAAAGTTAAAGATAAGTAACTGAAAATGTATGTCAAGGTTGGATTAATGATTTAACTGGTAAGAAGATGAAATGCATACCTTGAGAGTTCAGGCAGCATTAGATGGATTTTTTTTTATAGAATCTACACAACCCTTAGAAGGGAAGCTGAGAATGAACACAAGTAAGGAGAATGTTTTGACATTAGAAGGCTCAGTCAAAATTGAATTTGAAATGAAGGATGGGAATGCAACAATAGAAAATTAGAGAGCACTTATATTCTTGGATTTTGAAAATGAAAAGATGAGAACTTGTTTAGAAAAAAGGCTTAAGGCGATATGATTCTGAGGTTATGCAAGATTACAAGTGGAGGGGATTTGTTGGGCTTCAAGATCTCAAGTGAGGGGTTAAATGGGAAAGAAATTATCAGAAAGGGATACTTGAAGAGGGCATGAAAATAGTCTGAACCTCAAACATGGCATGTTGGAGGATGGCATCTTGGTTCTTGTTTATAACTGTAAAAGAAACAACAATGTAAACTTTACAAACATCCTACAAAGAGACGTATCCTAGGGGAAAGATCACGTCGCAAAACCTTCTCGTATCTTACTACTCTCTTAGCCCAAACCCTAAGTCAAAGAGGTGAGGATTCGTTTTAGGTTGTTGTGTATGATATTTACTCCGGAGCTGACATTATCAATTGTACAGCCCAAACGAAAAGGAATTTGAAGGCGATCCAAAGAGAAAATATTAAGATACTGGAGTTTTTCAGGTGATAAAATGTTAGAATTTTTGAATGGGAGGGAGTTTGTCATAAACAATTATCTCTGCCGAATGCACAAGCTGTCAGAATTTCCAGATTGGTAAACACTGACTTAATTGCGGATTGTGGTCAAACGAAAAGGAATTTGAACTTGATTCCAAAAGGAAGTTTGTAGATGCAATTGTTGTATGCAACATATCAAAAATTCAGGTCATTTGAAGATGTTTAATTTGTTCAAAACATAAGAAGAAGTGAATGTGCTGCTGCAGATTTTCTGGAAAAAGTTTCCGACATTAACATGGATTTTATGAACAATCCATAACGATTATCAAGCCAATGTAAAAAGATAAATTGTAGATAAGACAGTAATCTACATAGATGAAAATTTTCAGAATTTTTGGAGCAAAGGAAAACAGTTTTATGTTAAAGGGAAAACATGGGAACAAAAGCATTCACTCATGTTGGATAACGCCAAACACGGGGATGATGAAAAACTATGTGCCAAGCAAGAATCTTTAACATTAATTATTGAAATGAGTAAGAATCACTTTGAAATGGTAGAATGGTATATGGAATTTGTTTAGAACCCAACTTGAGCAAAGCAAGATCAAAGAATTTAATAAGCAACAAAGCAAGTACTAGTGAAAGGAGAAACTGGAGGATTTGTAGAGTTGAGTCAAATAACATTCTCTACAAAGCTAGGCCAAGCCAAAAGTAGGCTTGGATATTTGTTTTTAAAAGAACTTGAAGAGATCACAATAGGGTTTGTAAAGAAAATTCGACCAAGAGGACCTCAACTTAAAGGTGTAGGCATAAGACTCCGATCCCAAAACTTTACTTGAAGGGGTTTCACTTAATCCTAGGCGGCATGTTATGGTCTGGAAACTTCAAAAGAAGAGAGGGTTTCTACTAAGGGTCCTAGAAGGAACAAAACCTGAGGGGATCACATAAAAGATGTGAACCGAAAACTCAACTTAACCTTCGTGAGAGAAGGCTCTTCACTTGGTCGTAATGCAACTTAACCACGGTTTAAGGATTCTTAGTCTTATGAGGATTTACCACCAAGATCAAGAGAGGTCAGAAAGGTTCTAAAAGTTCTAAAGGAATCTTATATAAGAGGAAGAGAAACCTAGGGATGAGAAAGGATGCTTTTCTCGTCTGATATTTAATCAGACGCCCGCCCCCGATCATCGAGTCCTTATCCTAAGAGAACGTTTAGGCGTGTATAGCATTAAATAAATATAATATTATACACAAGCTCTATGTGTCGTCAGATCAAATAAAAGCAAACTAAGCCAAAAAAGCTGGGTAAAATCATAAATTATACTAAGTATAGATTACAACCATTCTGTTGAGTATTTTGTGGTAGTAAAGTTATAAGTTGATTGATTTTCAAAAGTAACGTCTCCCGTGATTTAAAGCTTTTATATAAATATTTTAGTGATTTGAATTATTTTTAATATATGATAATATATGTTGTTGTGTGACTTATACTTTATTATATCATCTTATGTCACACTAACATGGCCATGAAACCTATGGTTTAAATGAAATGGCAACTCTATTGTTTTGTTTCTTTTTGCAGGTTTCTTACTAATTAATTAAACTAATTAATTATCAAAGTATTTGATTAATTAATTATTTAATTAGTTAATTGAATAATTATATGCTACTGGACCTAAAGTTTTTAATCTGAGCCCCTATAACCTTTTGCAAATAAGGCCCGTGATCCAACTTTTTAATTAACCCAAATATCTAATAACCTAAACTTATCTCCAGCCTCATTCTTTCATTTCTCCATTTGCTAAAGAACTGCTCCGTTTCCTCCGTCTTTACTCCTCCTCAATTCCCGTAAAAGTATGCTCTGTTTCTCTTTCCTTTTTGATCTGATTCGCATCTTGAATGCAATAGCCTTCTCAAGATCGAATCATCTCCTTTATGGAAAGCTCGATTGCAATATGTCTCATGATAACTCCGTATCAGCTCTGCATATGGAAAACTTACGTTTCGAGAGATAGCAACACGTTTTTCTCATCTCGTGAAGGTTTCAAATCAAAACCGGTCATTGCTGAAACTAAATCGACCGATTTTGGAAGGCATTTACTACCGTGGATTCGCAGCTATCACAGTGTTAATAGCATGGCATTTTTTTCACAGTCAAAGATCGAAGCTTTATGCTTCGTATTCCGCCATTTCAGGGAAGTTGTCTGTCTAATATTTTCTAAGTTAATATCGTTGATTTTATGCTGTTTGATATAGACTCTGCCCTGATTTTGTGCTGAAACCGTTTAGTGAAGGTTCTGGTTTTATCTTGGCCCTGATGTGTTACTGATTCGAGCTATTAAAGCTCTGATTCTGGGAGACTCGCAATCACCATCCATTACAAGGAGAATTCGTTTCAGTTGTATCGTATTTCATCATTTGTTATTCTGATTCGAATTTGATTTGCTGCCTGATTTTGTGCCTTTTGTTGATTTGCAGCCAGAAACATGGTTAAAACGTGAAGTCTGGTCTTTCACGTACTGAATGCTGAATCCTTGCTGCTAAACCGTCCAGATTCAAAATTAAGGTTAGTTGGCATCATAGCTAACCGTAATTTTGGTCTTGAGTCAAAACCTGGTTCAATGAATGGTAAGTTGATATATTCAGCATTGAACCAGGGCTCGGGTGCCTTACACTGTGCTATTAGGACAATATTTAGAGGAATCAACTACTATAACAGTGACTGTGTGGTCAACCCCATATACCATGGCTCATTGACCAGATATACTTGGTTCATTGACCATAAAACCCAAAATTGGTTGCCATGACAGGATAGTCATTTCGGTTAAGAGTTGATTGCTTGGTTCAACCAATCCATTGTGAGGCTTATTGGCTAGTACTACTCCCAAAAGGAGTTTACATAGTCCATTGACCTAAAATACAAATCAAAGGTTGACCAAGGACGGAAAATCACTCTAATTAATGTGCCTCGGATTTCCCGATTCCTCTTGATATCTGTTCACACACCACACCTTGAGAGGTCAAGTCATACCTCTAAGGCTATAAATAGCCAATAACACTAACCACGGATTGCACCGATTGAATACATAGCAATCCGACATTTTCATTCTTTCAAAAAGTTGTCTTTTGTGTGAGTCCTGAGAGTGTGGGCAAGTGAGTTGAGTATCTTGAGAGATACTTCAACTTGTGGATCGATCTGAAGCAATTGCTATTGGAGGAAGAGCATTTCCAATCAATAGCTAAGGTGGTTCAGATCGGTGAAGGTAAATTTGAGGTTCTTCTTGTGCGTAAGGTACTCGGAATGCCTTTTCGTTGTTAATTTTCCGCCTCGCTTTGCTTGTATTGCATTCGTATCAGTGTCTCAATTGACTGCATTTGTGTAGTATATCTATAATTGAGTCATGCTCCATGTGGTACATTGAATCGAAAAGAGTCGCTTTCAAGATCGGGAATTGTAATAAAAAGCTTGAACTAGCAAAAGGCCTTGAGAGGATTCTCGCCTGTTGTTCATATTTCTATACAATCTGATCCTGTAATTCTCAGATTTCGATTGAGTGTTTTGTTGTGTTTTGTTCTTATTCAGTGGTGAAATCACACCTCGGTTTTAAGGTCAAACCTTTGAATTGGTTGTATTACCAAGTTCACCGCCTTGAGCATAAGGTTTGAAAAGGTTGTGGCTTCAGCTTCTAGTGTGTAGCTTTGTTCATCAAGCTAGAACCTGTGTTTATCCATTTACTTGTTACCATCAATTGAATTTCAATCATCGACTCAAAATCACCGAGTTTAAGTGTTGAAATTCTTGTCACTTTTGTGACTGATTGTGCTTGGCTTTGGTTTTGATAAAATCTACACATTTTGTTGCCTTGCACATTCACTATTTTACACTTGATCATTTGTTTGCACATTTACTTGTCTCGCACTTGAATCGCTGAAATGATTTTCTTTGCTCGCACTTTTACTAATCTTCTATGCATTGATCTCCTGCACTTTGCCGCACTTGTTCTCTCGCACCTTGATCCTGTTTTAGTGCACTTAGTTTGTGATTTCTTTGAAAGTGTTTCACCTGATTGTCGGGGGTTTTGACCGGATTGTTGAACTTTCTGTAATAGTATAGGCTATAGTTTTAATAAGTTTGAACCTTGTATTCGGTCCCACACAAGTGCAGGCTTGATAATCTTGGTGTTTCACCTTGATTATCATCCTTGAGCTTGAACCGATAGTTCACCCTTGGAAGTGATCTGCTTCGTGTGTCCTGCTGTTTTTTTATTTTGAGCTACCGAGTTTTGTGATAGTGCGCTTTTGTAATCCTATTGTTTAATATCCGAATTTAAACCTTGCGGTAAATTTGATCCGAGTTGTACTTGCACCGAGGCTCTTCGTGCAACTGTTACAACCCTCGTGTTGTAATCAACTTGATCAAACTTGTTTGGTCAAAGTGTTGCAACAAAGACTTCGCTTTGATTCTTTTTGAACCTGTGCTTTTGATCAAGAAATACTCTCTTGTTTTTGTATTCTGCATTGTCATCATATAATTGTGATTGATCCGCACTTTGATCCGAAAGTTAAGTTGATTAGTGTTTAATCTGCAACATAGGTCGTGTGTGAATAGTTTGGTGATATCAGTTTATAATCCTGTTCTTGCATCTGTTGAAGCTATTCTATGAACTTTTAGTGACTGTTGCTAGATGGGAAAACAAACTTTATAAGACGATCCCCTACAAAATACGAAGTACAAAAGCTACAAACTTGCCTCACAAAAGTTTAGAAATAAAAGTACAACAACTAACTCGAGAAGCTAAACAACAAGTCTACAACAACATTCCACGGAAATGAAAGAATACATTGGATAACACTTCATCATCAAGGAATCATCAACAACCTATATCATCATCATCGGTACCGTGGTCACCCTGTTTTCGTTTTCTCACCCCAAAGACAAACAAACACGCAGCGGGGTAGTATATATAGATACTTAGTAAGAGTGAGAAGCAAACGTATAATTAAGTTCTATAACGAAAGGTTTACATTATTATAAAGTTGTCGTTATGAGACCGACTCAACTCTGGGCGTTCACGCTATACTCATCAACATGTTGTGACTTACTATTTCTAGCGCTTTCTAGATTATCTTTGTTACATCAAAGATTCAAAGCGCACTACGCATGGTGCCGCCCACCACGAGACATCTGGTGCAACCTATTGGTGGATCACACCAATAGCCATAAAGCTAGCCCCGATATAGTGTACACGTTCGGTGAAGTCCTCCGTGCTTGGGGTCTTATGAACTCACGGAGTTATTCAATAGTAAAGTCCTCTACTCTTGGTGTCCTTGGGCCAAAGAGTTATTCGCTTGAAGTCCTCCACTCTCGGTGCCCTTTAAAGGCCAAAGCAGAGTTATTCGCTTTTACCGACCGCCCACAAATCGCGATATATGCACTTATGCCTTACTAAGAATAACATGATGTTTAATCTTTTACTACACAAGAATGTTAATTATTAGTTTATTATCTAGCCACCTAAGTATTTTCAAGTAAGCTCCTCACATCTCCTACTTTCTTACTTTGTACCACTGTAGACATGGACAAACCTAAAGACATACAGCACAAATGATGAAGTCTAATTCATCAAAACACAAGCCTATCATGCTTCTTCCGACGGTCCCGAACTTCAACTTTTTGGAAGTGTACATTCGGTGCACGGAACTAAACGCATCGTAAACTCAATCAAGGCTTGTTCATTATCATTTAATCTTATTTAAGCTTATTAACAATACTCCAATTCAAGTTAAGCATCACAATAACATTAGCCACAAAATCCATTGTCCGCCAAATCGTATATTCATATTTTCCAAAAGAACACACTACAATAACACAAACAACAATACAAGATATATTTATTAGATCATCATTTTTATATAAAAAATGTTTAACTGTCGACACTTCTGGGAAGAATCCCAGCATTAACCCAAACATAATAGGACAAGAAAGGTATGCAAAGCAGTAGCAACAGGAAACATACATATATATATATATACTAGTGGGGAATCGTGCTCCATGCACTATGCTGCCTCTCGGTTGTTATGCTATAAAACTTGGAATATTAGCTATCAAAATTAAAAAGCGTACATGCATACTTAAAAGGCGCACCCGTACTATGACTGCTTGCCCTCATTTTTTATAAACCGGTTATAGTTTTTATGTCAAATAAATTCATTTTAGCAAAAATAAAAAAAACACGAACCTACTTCAATGCTTAGAAAAGCATCTAAACGATAGTGAAGATCGAAATGCACCTTCATGTACAAAAAGCTAAAATATATGGCGTAAATCAAATTAACATGAACAAATGACACCAATGCTTATAGATGATCGGATAGAGAAACAATCGAACTTCACCATCTCGATGCAAAATCACGTAAAAAAAAATGTCAAATAGATTTGATTCTTTTATTAACTTCAAAAATCCTATAAATGAAAACAACAAGCACACTTGTAGATGACAATCATATATACAAGAAGATATAGCAAATTCTGGGTCTTTATTTTTTGAATATTTCAATTTTTAACACATCAATACCAATATCCTACCAAAAAGACTTCCCAAAACGCAAATTCTCAATCCACACACTACTAATTATGGATTCAATCTAGTCATCAAAAGTGGCTCACAGTAAAACCATCAATACCAACAACTCACTCAAATCCCACCAAAAAGAACTCAAACACGAGAAAACATACAACGGAATTGCACTCAAATGTGCAAATTTTCAAAGATGTTAAAATTTTGAGTTCTCCTCTTTTTCGTCTTAGGTTGATAAGCTATATACTGATCGGCTATACGCAACATGAGTCTACAAGAACACGCCTCCTCTCCTCCACAATCCTAGTCATGCCAACTTTTGCATAAGTAGAATCAAATCATATAAATGCAACTAACATCATCTACATATGCTGTATTCCACGATAGTTGGAACAGTGTATAGCTTAAAGAGCTAAGAATTCACCAACAACAACTTGGTAAGCAAAACCGCTACATCGGGAACCCATACCACTAAATCTATTGCATATAAACTTAATCATAATAAGACATCTTCAATTAGCAAGATCATCAACAAATCGTAGTCTCAAGTCAAAGAAATTTCATCCGTCATGAACTAAATATAATCAACGAACATACAAAGATAACAAAGAAGATGATAAATGGTAAAGGAATCAAGAAGAAAAAAGCTAACCAAATGCAAAGTAGCTCGAGATATGTATTCCTCAGAGGCCATGAATTTCCTTTTTTTTTTCTTCTTCCATAACACTTCTTTCAAAGGAAATGATAATGGACCCCATTTTGCTCCTTCTCTCGTGGACGGTGCGTAGTGTGACTAACGGAAAACCCGAACATGGATGGAAACTCTTTCATTAGTTTAGAAATCAAAGTCCCCTTGCCGAATCCAGAAGGTCCGCTAATAACAACAGAGCTTATCTCAAAATGAATGCCTACAACTCCTTTGCTCCGTGCAATCACCTCTGCTCCTGTGTTCTTTTTTGCGCAGTCTAACAAATGGCGTGTCCATCTGCTTTCAAAGCGAATGATGAATACAATTTAAGAAACAAAATCAAAGATTCCAAAAAAAGCAGTCATCTTTTACACTTCATACGACTTACTCCTCAAATATGGGGGATAATTTAATTTGTTTCTCAAATTTAATTCAACAAGTCCAGTATCAAACCAAGGCGTGATCTAACAATAACATGAATGAATATCAAAAACCGTAAAAGTTCTTTCAGATTTCATGCCAAAAGTTCACACCTCAATGAACCAAAAGCCACCACCAACATTAGAATCTCCCGTAGTAATCAGTATCCGTTCTTCATTTAAAAGCATAGCTGAGCAGCCATTAGAAACTTTAGGCCCTGTTCCTAACTCCGTGGGTATAACCTTGAAATTCATATCAAACAACAAACCAGCATTTAGTAACTTTAGGCCCTGTTAATAGTGAAATTCATTTCAAACAACAAAACTACATTTTTATCAAAGAAATAACAACATAACCTCTTGCAGTTTTATAAAACAACTTACCATTCACCACTTGATTTGTCATAGATTTGGACCCCTAACGGTGATCCGTAACCATTGCCACCAATCACATACTGATCAATCACGACAAAAAATATACATAATGGACATCAAGAAATCAATGAATCGCAAAAATATTTTAACCGAAAGTGAATCACATCATCTAAATGGAGGACCATACGCTTTTTTTCATCAACATCAATAGTCGTCTTTGAATCAAATCCACTTGGAATTATCTCCCAGCAGTGTCGTCGGAAACAAATGCGAGCTTCCCTTGCAAGTATTATATCGTAATGCAATTCATACCAAGCATCCAATGAATTATATTTATTTATAACCATTTACTCACCATCACAATTCTTGGTCCAATTGGAAAACTTCCTGATTAAAACACAAGCAAATTAGAACAGATTTAGCATTTCAACAATATAGAAAAGAAAAAGAGATAAACACACACACAAAAAATCCATCACATATATAAAAATACATCCTTTCTACTACCCTTTCTCGGAGAAATCGTGGATCGTGCTAAAATTCGATTTTCAATTCAATAAGTGGCGAATAATCGAGCATCATAACACAATGCAATCACGGAGGAAAAATAAACCACCAAAAAGAAAAATTGCGCTTCAATCTATCCTCAAGAAAATTCCGCTGAGCCTGGAGGATAATGGTCGCATTACTAAATCATGATTTAAACCAAAAACCCGATTATGTAAATAGGTATTTGATAGTCACCGATGAATTCAAATAAAATCAACGAAATCGCTTCTAAGCCCAAGCAAGAAATTGAAGCAAAAGCCAAGCAATAGAGGCCACCGATACTCCGCCACGACCACCGCCACCGCCCGATTTGCGGCGAGAACTCCACAGACGCGATACAAGCGGTAACAAACTGCGCAGAGTGAAAACGAAAATCAACAACGCCTGTACTCATGGAAAATCAAAGCAAATTGTCGCAAAGGATCGGGTCTCACCGAACTTTGAAAGCAACAACGATGGAAGTGGGAAATGATCCATAACCGACTCAAAACCTCCTATTCATATCCAACGAGCAGAGGGCGGTGCCAAAAAAACGCTAGTTGAACGTTAAACGTGGAGTGTGGGCATTGGAGAAGAAGGCGGTGGAAATTCGTCGTTCGTCGTCCAGCAATAGCAAATATATTAGTAAACTAGGGGGCGTAACCGTGCTATGCACGGTGTTGCCCCCACTTGGTCGTGTTTGTTTGTGTTTTGTTCGGGAAGCGCTTGTAGCAAAGTATGTTTTTGTCTTTGCCGATAATCAAGATACCTTTGAACATGATCCTGCTCAAGGAAATTTGAAAAGTCAATTTATTTATACAGATTAAGTACTTAAAGAAGTCAATGATTGTAGACACACAAAAATGGCATTAATTATTTACCATCTGAAGAAATCTCCATGCTTATTGTTCTCACTTTAATAGCTCACAAGAACACCCCAAATGTGACACTCGCAGAGACAGAGGAAAACAGATCGATTAGAAGTTGGAGAATTATGATTAGTTCGTATTCTCTCCCAAAAATCTGTTTTTAAAGGCTCATACATTATTTACAACAGTGAGTGAGGACCTATTTTGTTCCGGCAGATCCGTGTTGGCCTTCATTTCCATTCTCTTGGCATTGATCATTATCACCACTGGAAAAGGATAGCAAGAGATTCAGCAAACCAACATCAAAGTTGCAACGTAATTACATCAGAACAAACGCCCATCAATGGAGCGAGACGATAAAGGTAACCAAAGCCCTAGGCATAATCGTTCTTTAGCTATTCAAAGAGCTAGATACTTTACATAAAGATCCATGACCAATAAAAGTTTATTCGAAACATCAAAGAACAAGATGAACAACTGAGATCACTCTGAAGATATGACAAACCAATGATGTAATAAAGGAGCTATTCATGTTCTCTTTGTTAAAAGAAATTTTGAGCACCAAAATATATGCTCAAAATTTCTTGATAGTTTGTATAATTAGCATGTATGGCAATGTTCTTTTTCTTTTCCTATTTATGTGCACAAGTAATTTCCTTACGCACTTAGTTATTCATCAGATAATTTCAAGGATCTTAAGGAGCATGAAAGCTAGGTTTTGAGCAAAGAAAGTTAATTTATCAGAGACATCAGTGTCCAACAGGAGATAACATTATCTCCTCCTTTTATCTGAGACATCAGTGCCCAAAATGAGAGCACATTATATCTCCTCCACCCCAAAATAAAAATACATACCAAGTAACTTGTAATATATGAGCAGTCTTCACAAAAACGCAACAGAACAGAAAATAACCATATAACAGAATCACACATTTGCCTATCAGAATATTTTTGTGTAGCATACCTCTTCGTGGTAAGTGAAACATCCACATTGTCAATACCCAATTCAGTTTTTTCCTTATCATCTCTTTTATGTGTTTTCTTCAAACGACCTGGCTTCTTATCAAGCTTTTGAAATTTGTTTTTCTCGGCATGATTCTTTAACTGGCTTGTAGAAGCAACACTTCCGTCAGCAGCAGAATGTTTTCTTCTCTTTCTAAAAGGGAAGAAAAAGGATAATCAACAGAATATTGATTGAATTCGGGAGCAAAAGTGATCACAACATGAAACAAATATATGAAAAAACCAATTAACTCGGTATAATAAGCTATTTATTTGAACTACATACTGTGCACCCTGCAGTTCATCAACGGGACATTTGCCGAAATACCACTATTGAGGCAAGGCAATTTCTGGACTACCATTCCTTTGTCGAAATACCACTCCGTTTTTCGCGTTTTAGGTGTTTTTGAACCAAACTAAACCCTAATTGGGAAGGGGAACCCCAATAGGATTTTGTGTACCTTAAGATCGTGCACATTTGTGAAAAAATGGGAGAAAATCGCGAACCAAAATCGTGGAAATTGCACTAAAGTGGTATTTCCACATTTCACACTCTCTAGCTCATCCTCACGTATAAATTCATCAGATTCCTCTTCTCTTCGGATGAATCGACTCGCTTTCAAACTCCTCGCTTGCCGATGAATGGGTTCCGTTTTGGGCTTTTTATGCATTCTCCATTTCCGGGATATCAAGAACAATGGTGGCATTGCTCTTCTTCCTCACACTCGTTAAAACATTCTTAGAGCTATCCTTCCATCACTCACTTTGGATACTCAAACAATCATGCAATCACTAAATCAACAGACAAAAATGCATTGAAATGCAAACTGACTATATCTTTTCCATCCAAAATTTCGGATGATTCAAAGGGTGGCAAAAGAAAGTCATCGATCTGCAGATAAGAATAATGATCAACCTAAACCCAAGAAAAAGCAAGAAATTGAAATGAAGTACATGTACCAACATGGAAACTAAAGCAAAACATGAAACGAGAAAGAGGTATTCATTATTGTGGAACTTTCTAAATTTGCATTTCAAAAATGGCTACTACACATTTTAGAATTGCGGCTAAATATACTTTAATGAAATGATCCTGACTTGATTAATTATCCCATGTTCAAGGTATTATCACAAATACCATTAGATATTTCATTGGGCGACTTAAAGCCATAAATATAGCCGTAGTTTTGAGCAATAAGCATAGTTGTTGCTTTAGTATTGGAATTAAGCATGATCAATTACCATCTCACCCAAAAGCTTAAGTAGTTAAGGAAAAGGGTAATAAGGCGGCGAACTTAAGCCACAAATATAGCCAGTGCTTTTAAGCGAGAAGTTACGCTTGTTGCTTGTAGTATTGGAATTAAGCATGACAAATTACCAACACATCCAAAAGCTTAAGTAGTTAATGAGAAGGGTAAATATATATATATATAACACCGTAACATGTCACTTCACATATGAATATTTGTCAGCATTATGGACACGATTAGAAATGTTATAGTAGAGTACCAAAGATTGAGAATAGTTTTTCCAAAGATGCGTAAGAATAACAAAAATGTAGGAAGTTTTGTCATATAATGACATCCAAAGAATCGATAATAATGGTTAGTAATAAGCAATAATTATACCACATACGATTCGACTTCCCAAAATCGTAAATAAGATGGCTTTGCCTCAAGAAGCCCAATTCACTTACAACTCGAAATTGGCCTTTCATTCCAGACTCGATTCGTTTCTCAAGAATCTTCCTCGAGCAAAAGCGCAAAATTTACTACTTTAAAGACAGAAAAGATGAATTATTCACGGTCCTGAGGAAACAAACAAGCCAAACACCAATCATCAAGACATCATTGAGGATCATATGGGATTGTCCCGAGAGTAAAGGCTAACTCGAATTCGACTACGGTGAGAGAAGTTTGAAACAGCTTATGCTCGACAATTGTTGGAGTTCGATTTCCTTTCCTCTGGAATATTTCCAAAGAAATCAAGAAGAGTTTGTCTACCACATAGCTTCCGTATGGGCCTTTTCTCAACAAAGATACATTGATTCACCATAAATCCATCACGAATCGCTTCAATTTGTCAACCAACTCAAAGCAGGACTTTCTTCAAAGCAGAAGAGACGCAAGAACCGCTCGCTTGTAGCTCACTTGCACCCATTCCCTTATGAGCCTCACTCGCTCACGCTCATTTTCACCAAGCCATTGTGCCCTAGAGAAGTTATTTGAGCAAGACGCATTAGAAGAACGATACTTCGACCCACTGCTTTTCCATTCACGAAAAATCTGCCTCACGCGTTCCCTTTCAACTTCTCCAAGGTCAACAAAATGCTGTGACCCAATGCTATTGCAGTCCTCATGTTCATTTTCGAATCCAACGGGTCGTGAGATTCGCTTTGGATATCAATCAACTCCAAGCTCTCACTCGTTAACACACGCTGGTAGTCCATTGGGCAATCGCCCATTCAAATTGTATGAATGCAAACTCTCATTGGTCAAGCGTTGAGGCCTCTCACCAAATCTAACGACATTGGAATGGTTCGTCACACGTTCACCCTCAAGATCCCACCACATTTGCAGGATAGAAGATGCCCTAGTGCTCACACTGTCTTGATCACCCCATTGCCTAGACTGTGGAGATTGTGCATCTCTAAGAAACAAAGAACCGGAAATGGAAGGACTGGGCAAACCACCAACAGCCATTCTGCTTTTTAGCAGTCAAAACAACAATCTGAATTCCCAATTATGTTAATCATATCACGGAATAGTGGAATACCACCGTATAAGGGATCCATGAGCTTGAAACACATCCGAAAACGGTTTATTACCAGTAGGAAGTTACATTACACACTTGTGTAAGCACAATAATTGCTAAGAGATATAACTTCTGGTAAATGACATAGATACGAGAATAAGCCAAACTCGCCAAAATCCATCATAATCAAAATGAGAAATATTCTATAAAAAAATTCAAGCACACGAACCATATATCTAATACTAACACAAAGCCACCTCGAACAAGTAACATTCACATGCTTTCGGGCAAAAAAGAGAAACCAAGAAGGCGACATTTTTACATCGCATTGATCGCAAGCCAAGAAACCTACACAATTACAGAAGATTACAAGCAAGGAAACCAAAATAATTAGTTTAGAGTAAGAATCGTATACATGGAAAGACAGAAAAAGTAATCGGAGGAGAAAAAATATAGTTACACAAAAGGAACATGAACAGACACCCAAAGATACACAAAAGGAACAGAGATTAAGCATAGAGCCCATACACATGACGCAGCAACATAAAGGACAGATAATCACATATATGTTCACTAACAAACTCAATGAAAGGATCACACAACCAACAGATTACTCTCGGTCTAAAACGCAAAAGGAAGCTACAATCTCACTTAAATACAGATTAAAAGAAATCCCCAAAAGCAAAAAAAAAAAAAAAAAACAGGGGTTTTTACCTGACTATAGGTCTTAACCTGAGAGTCCAGCTTAAACCTCCTATTTTGCAGATCCTGCAGCAGAAAAAGTAATCGGAGGAGAAAAAATATTGCTGAACAAGAAGAAGAAGAAGCCAAAGCCATTATCTTGCTGGAATTAAACACAAAGATAACAAACCAAGCTACCACACAGACATGCAATCCAAAAAAGCCTGAAATTGACAAAGAATAATGAAAAGCTACAATCTTGCTAGAACATACTTCGCTCACGAAATCCAAAAACCGAAAACACAAAACAAAAAACACAATCAATGAGGCAACAAACTCAGAGAATGAAGATCAAAGCGAAAGTCAACAAGGGTACATTTCAATCCATTGGAAAAAAATATTCTCAAGAAGAAGAAGAAGCCAAAGCCATTATCTTGCTTGAATTAAACACAAAGATAAAAACCAAGCTACAACACGATGTAGTAAAACGACGGAATGCTATGAATCTCCATCACCGACCAACAAATTTGGTTTATATACTCAACCAATTCCAAAGCGGTAGAAAATAGATAGTGGGAGGCGGACGTGGAACCAAAACACCGGAGCAACACACGGTGGTTTCGCTGCTCGTCGCCCCAGCAATAGCAAACTTATAAGGTAATACTAAGGTAGAAAAGAAGGGGAAAAAAAAGGCACACGTAATAAAGGGGGGGCAGGGGGAAGGAATTTGGTCGTCCTTAGTATGCAACTTTAATAGGTAAGAAGAAGAACAAGGTAAGAAAATAATAATACTACCATATATGATACTACAATATTTTATTTTCTAGTAATTTTTGTGGCACCGTACCAAATCATACGACTTTGTTTTACTTAACCAAAAAATTCTGAAGATCGAAATGCACCTTCGTGCACAAATCATACGACTTCGTTTTACCTAATCCAAAAAAAAAAGGGAAAAAGACAAAAATTTTGGTATAGCGACAACCAAAACGTCGCTAAAGCCGGACGACCAAAGCGTGGCAAAAAGCCAGACCACCAAACATGCATATTTAATATGCATACTAGTGGGGGCCACCGTGCGATGCACGGTGTGCCCTCACTTTTTTTATGCACCGATTATAGTTTTTATGTCTGCAATAAATTTACTTTAGCAAAAATAAAGAAGATATCAACCTACTTCAATGCTTAGAAAAGCATTTAAACCATCCTCTAGAGGTGACAATATGCCTGCGTGTTGCAGCAAGAAAGGTTACATTTGGGGAAAAATCCTCAAGATCAAAATGCATCTTCGTGCAAAAAAGTCAAACCGAGTTTCATGAACCAATAAAACTACATAATAACAAAATTAAAATTTCCCAAACTCGAATAAATGAATTGTTAGTCGTAGACTATTATTCATGTCAGACTTAACCCTAACTAATACCAATAAAATGAAATAAAAAAGAAAAGATTCGGAAGATTTTCATTTTCTTATCTTTTATCGAAGTAAATTAACCGAAGGATAAGTAAGATAAATGGGAGTTGGATCTCGTTTTTTATTTTTATGTATCATAGATCGAATGAACATTCTCATTCCTTGTCTAATTTTTACAATATTTTATTTTCTAGTTGTTTTTGTGGCACCGTACCAAATCATACGACTTTGTTTTACTTAACCAAAAAATTCTGAAGATCGAAATGCACCTTCGTGCACAAAAAGTCAAACCAAAGTTTCAGTGTACCAATAGAAACTACATAATAACACAATTAAAATTTCCGAAACTTGAATCAAAGAATTGAATGCTTCAAATAAAAACCCTAGTGATAAACACGTTGATGTGATAACACCGTACCAAATCATACGACTTCGTTTTACCTAACCAAAAAAAAGGGGAAAAGACAAAAAATTTGGTATAGCGACGACCAAAACGTCGCTAAAGCCGGACTACCAAAACGTCGCAAAAAGCGTACTACCAAAGATGCAACTTTAATATAGTACTAGAGGGAGGACACCGTGCTTTGCACGGTTGTTGCCCTCGAATGTATTTTTTGCGTAGTTGTTATGTAGTATCTGAAACAACATGAACACCTATTGTATCATATTTGTTTTGGGGGTTTTTGTTCTAGCTGAACTATATGGTATCTAATTTACAGAAGTTAATAATGGAACTTATGAAATGTTGGTGTTAACTGCAACCAAGGTAGAAAAATAAAACTTCAAGCATTAATGTACATTACAACATACTTTTTACATATTAAAATATCTATTGGTACCCATTTTCTGCATAGCAGAATCTGGTTCACATTATTAAATGTTCATTTATTAAGTTCTAAGATTGTAGTTATAGATCCAAAGATATGCATCGTTACGCTATGTTTATACAAAAGTATGGAGCTCCGATCATCATTTTCTCTATGGAAATCAAGTAAGCATATCTAGTTGTGGAGCTACCGTGGGATCGCGATCTTATCATGGTTGCACGTGTTGCAAGAGAACGCTTCATTGGGTTGTGCTTCAATCACTTGAAAGCATTTGGGGCATGTGATGCACAAAAGAATATGAGAAAATCATGTGTTTGTGCATAATAACCTTCTTTCATTAGATCAGGCACGCAGAGAGGCGATCATTTCAACTTCCACTAAGCCGACAACCTGTAAATATAAATGGGAGAAAGAGTAGATTAGTTCAACTTCAAGGTATGAAGTATCCATCACAAGAGGACAAACACCCTAAGATATCATTCAAAGAGCTTTAAATTTGGAAGCATCAAGATTTCATCATGTACATCATGTAAGCATATCCAGGGAATAACTTGTTGGTGAAAGTGACGGAAAGCTTTCTGCTTGAATTGATGTGTACGACATTTGTTTGCCCTAACTAACTATTCAGCATCATAGCAGTTAGCCATGTACAAATATATGTTCAAAGGCAATGACGCTTTTAATATCTCCATGGTTGATGTAATCCATCCGAAGTATCTGTCAATTAATGAGTAGATCTGTGATTATGATAACTTTTGGGAGGTGTACTTATTTGATTTGATTATACAGTAGAGGATTTTTTAGCCTGGGCATATAGTCATGTTACCAGTCAATCATGCTATCCTTACCTTCCGACCAATCGGGCCAATCATGCTATGTTATGCCTCGAACTACAAGGCTAAGAGAATGCAGTGGTACAAACTAACCATTGGCGATAAAGAAGGCTTGTAAAAGTGAAAATTGCAGCCGTAAAATTATTGATGCACATGGAATTTTTTAATGTTTCAATTGGTTTTTTTTAATATTTTAATTCAGATATATATATATAATTAAAAGTGCAGAAAAACAATAGTTGATTTATGAGAAATGCAGGACTCATCAAAGTATTCGTTTGGAATCTGAGGATCAATGTATTACAGTTCCTAAGCTTAACAGCTTATTGGAGCGGGAATTTAAATCACAATAATTTCAAGAGGTGTCGTAGGAGTCAGATTTCATATAAGAATACACATAGTGGGCATGTACCATGAAGGGATGGATTCGGGTTTGACAGGAGAAGACCTTGGTATTGAGACAAACATAGTATTGTTTAACATCAACCCATGGTTGGAACAAATTAACCTCACCGTTAAATTGGTAAAATTCTGTGACAAATTTAGTAAAAAAAAAACAAAGCCAAATTGTACATGAATGCATGCTCTTCCTTGCGTAGGCTGTGAATACATTTTAAAAAAAGAGAGGGAGGAATCCAGAGTGAAAGAACCAAGAAAAGGGAGTAGTAGGAAATGCAATCTAAACCCGATGACTCACCGAAAACCATCGCCGCTCAATTATTTCCTCTTAGTTTGCGACTGCTCCTGAAATTATGCTCCATGACCTCTTGCTCTGTATGTATGAAAGCAGAAAAGGAAAATGAAGATAAAAATAGAAATAAAAAACAAATCAAAAGGAAAGAAAAGGAAGAAAGGCGTGATATAGTCGGAACAAAATACATTAACCAAGATGGTATGAGAAATTGACAACAACATAATGGATCTGCAATTTCACTTGAATCACTTGTAAATGAATATGGGTTCTTTGTGTTGAATATCCAATATCTTAGCTTTTCATCGACGTCTCTGCCAAACTTGGTATCGGAAGTAATAACTTAGTTAGATTACACCAATCTCTTTAGACAACCAAGGAAAATGCAGCAATATCTAATTATAAATATATATTGAAAAACATAGAGAATCCAATAAATCTATAATCAAAAACTTCCTATAGACACCATTTTTCCGGGGCATTTGTCGATCTACCACTCCTTTGGGAGCCTATTTGTGCGGCTACCACTGTGTTGTCGATCTACCACTCTCATTTTCGCGTTTTAGGTGTTTTTGGAACCAAACTAAACCCTAATTGGGAAGGGGAACCCAATAGGGAAGGGTGTACCTTAGATCGTGCACAAAGGTGAAAAAACCGGGAGAAAATCGCGAATCAAAATCAGTTTTTTTTGCCTTGGGTGGTATTCTCACAATTCCAACCCAAAAGCAGTGGTAAACTGCTAAAAATCCCCCATTTTCCTTCTGAGTTGATTTCCATGGCATCAACAACAGCACAATTCTCCTTTGCTTGGTTGTATGTGTTATCATTTACTCTGAAACTCTAATCCAAATATCCAATGATTAAAAGGTTATTCTGCAGGGAAGAATTGGGAGGAAAAAGAGAAATCGTAAAAAGATAGAACATAATTATTCAACTAAAGCACCCATTTACTTCTCCTTAACATCATAAAACAGTAATTACTTATTAGGAAGAGTCTCTCACCTTAACTGCGAGCAAAACCGAACCCAGAACTGAGAGCAAAGCTTTAATCCTTCGATTCAAAACTCCTACGATCCCAGAACGATACTCTACGATCAAAACAACCACTCACACAATCAAAGCTCGAGTTTTCAAGAACGATCAAGATTACGATTTTAGGGCTAAAACGAAAACTTACTGTTTAGAAAACGAAGTGTATGGAAACGATAATCTTCTCCCAGTGATCGATTTCTTCTACTGCTGACTGCTCAAAATCTTGACGGATTATCTGCACGATTGAAGATTCTGTTCTTCTGTTCCGGGCAACTTTACGTCCTTTTTTTTTTTTTCTGGGAGAGCGTGGTTACTCTTTTTTTTTTCAAGAATGGCGTGGCAAAAATTATGAGAAGATTTTCGGGATTATTTCCTTTTATAGTTATTAATTAAATCCATTTTAATAATAACTAAATCCCTTAATTAAATCCTTTTTAATTAAATTATAATAGGCTAAATAATAATTAGGTCGTAGTAAGTACACTCAATTACTATTTTAATCTTTTCTTGAAATTCGGGATGTTACAGTCGGATTTCAAATGATTTTGAAAATAAAACTGAATTCTTAAAAAAAAAAGAAGTTAATAATAAAATCCAGAAAACACGCGTGAGTAATTGTACACTAAATGATCCGGAAATTATGCAAATAACCGGAGAGCTAAAATCAGTTTTTTTTTATTTTATGTTTTACTTTTTTTTATCGTATTAATTACCGTGTTTATAGTATAGATATCAGACGATATAATTATTATTTTATTTCTTGTGGAACAGTGTGTCCATTCTGAAGGTGGAAAAATCGTATAAAAATGGTTTGTCATTAAATGATTCTGGATGACTAACAGAGAAGTGAATTTAACGGTGGATATCTAGCGGAAGTGTGATTTTGCCGGTGGTGCACGGCGGCACTCAAGATATATATGAAAGAAATATGAAGATGCCAAGAACAATAATGGGGGAGCTCGACAATTGACAAATTGGCTGAGGTTATTTGCGTTTGATATTAGTGAGATGTCCTTTTTCAGGGTAAAAATGTTGTTATTTATAGGGATTAAGAGGCGGCGGTTACAAATGCCGGTATTTAAGATGTAATTAAACGTAATAAAACATGATTAACTACGTGTCTGACGTGACAGGCTCTGATTGGGCAAGCTTGCTCGTAACCACTGCGGGCTCTTCGCCCTGTAAGACCGTGTATGAACTAGGTTTGTCTGGTCAAGCAGAATTGGTCCGAGCTGGCGGACTGTGAGCTGAGAGGCGAGCATATCTGCCCAAGTGCTTCTGGTCGACACGCGGAAGGCGGACTGCAGGCTTTGCCAATCGACGCCTATTGCCTAGAAAATGATAAGTGTCGTAATGGCATGAGGCGGGCTAGATTATACCCGGCCTAGTCCAGCTTATGAAAGGGTGGACTAATTAGACCGAATATCACATTCGATATTGGGCCTACGTACAGGCCCAACGGGAATCCGCGGGTTCTTTTCCGGGCTTCGCGTATCAATGGCCCTCTACTCCTTGATCTCTTCATTGTACAAATGATGGTCATGAATTAAGATTGTAAGCGACTTGATTTATTGTTTTATGGGATGACTGCAATAGAGCAACATGCTAAGTTAGCGTAAGGCTCGTGAGTGAAGTCAGGGTGCCGTGCTGAAGAGCGACCGGGCTTAACATCGTTTATGGCTCGTGAGTGATTGCTGAGAGGTTCCGTGCTGAATAGCAACCGGACTTATGCGTTATGCTTGGAAGCGTATAGCCATATGATGCTGTGCCGAAGCAACCGGGCTTACATTTGCCGATATGGATGTGAAGAGAGTTTGAGAAAGTAAATAATACTTGAGTAAACTTCAACTTAGTTTATTCATCATAAAAGAGTGAGTATAAATAGGTACAAGTAAGTGAGAAAGGTCCTAGTAGAGTATAAGCTAGAGAGAGCAATTAATTACTGTGAGTCGGCTAGTATTAATTGCTAGAGTTGTCTATTACCTAATAAGACAAAAGGAGTTACTTTATGACTTTATGACATATTAATTGTTTATTCAATACAATTAATATGTCTTACAATTAATATGTCTCACAATTAATATGTTACACTAATGTAACGTAATATTTCCACACCCCCTTCAAATCGGGTTGTATATGTTTATACAAACCAAGTTTGCTACTCAATCTGTTGAACATAAGTGGCGGAATGGCCTTGGTGAGAATATCGACGATTCTCGATCTGCTTGAGAAACATACCGAGTTGAATAATCTTGGCATCAATCTTCTCCTTCGAAGTGTCCACAATGTCCACATGTTTGGTTTTATCATGATGGACTGGATCCTCCGCCATGCATAAGGTGAATTATTGTCCATACCAAGTTGTGTGTTGAGACTCCTCAAAGAAATGGGGTTCTTTGAGAGAAAGAACAGCATCCGCTAGAAATGGCTAGGTCTATCATGTTTACCACAAATGTTCCAAAATATATGTGGGGTGAAGCTATATTGACTTCCACATACTTAATCAATGCACTTCCCAAAGGGTGTTAGGCTTCAAAACTCCTATCAAAACCCCACTCGCCACACACTCCTCGCCCCATCTTATTTCCCGCTTACCTCCAAAAATCTTTGGTTGTCTGTGTTTTGTCTATATCCATGCCCAACACGAAGCAAACTTGATCCCAAAGCTCACAAGTGCATTTTCCTAGGATATGCAAAGGACAGAAAGGCTACAAGTGTTACTCTCCTTCCGAAAAGAGATTTTACAATTCTATGGATGTAATTTTTTTGAAAGGACTCCTACTACAAACAAGTCCACTCGAGGCGATCACCGATGGAAACTCGATTGAAATTGACCTAAACCCTTTCCTCAAGCAGACTCTTAACCTCAAAGAACTCATCGATTCTCAAGAGATCGAACCTCAAAGACTCTTCGACTCTCAAAGACCCTCATCGAACGTGAGACTCACCGACCCGAGCCTGCCGACCTCGAGCCTACTAACACTCAAAGAATCTACTGACTCAAAGGCAACTGCGACATTGATGATAGGCCTATTGCTCTCGTGGAAGGGAAAGAGATCTTGCACCGATCACTCTATTCATACTTATTTATCTTATGATCGCTTGTCTCCTGCCTTTGCCATGTTTACACAGGACTTGGACTCTCACTCTATTCCTAAAAATATTCAGAGGCTCTTCAAAATGATAAGTGGAAGGTCAGCTTTGTTAAAACAGATATGATCGCCTCCCGGATAATCATACTTTGGGATCTCACAACTCTTCCAAACGGCAAGAAGACAATCACCGCAGATGGTTATTCACTATCAAATACAATGCCGATGGTACAATTGACAAGTACAAAGCCAGGTTGGTTGCAAGGGTTTCACTCAAACTTATGGCATTGACTATAAAGAAACTTTTGCACCAAAGGGCAAAATCGAACACCGCTGAGTCTTCGATTTCTCTAGTGTCCAACTTGACTGGCCTCTACACCAATTGGATATCAAAATGCGTTTCTCAATGGTGACCTCACCGAGGAAGTCTACATGAATGTACCTCCTGGTTTTGTCAATCCTCACACTCAGGGCAAGGTATGCAAACTCGGAAATCTCTATATGGCCTAAAGCAATCCCAAGAGCCTGGTTTGGGAAACTCACTACTATGGTCAAAGCTGCTGGATATCATCAATGCAACTCGATCACACTATGTTTATCAAGACAACCAACCGAGAAGGTCCATTCTTATTGTATATGTGGATGATATCATCCTTCATCGGTGATGATGACTCTACCGAGATCCACAATTTGAAGACCCTACTTGGCAAAGGTGTTTCAAGTCAAGGATTTGGGCTATCTTAAATACTTCCTTGGTATGGAAATTGCAAGAAACAACCAGGTATCTCTATCTCTCAAAGGAAATATGTGTTGGACTCTTTGAAGGAAATCGGTATCTTTGGGATGCAAACTCTTTGTATCCCCAGAGAGACCCCAAGAATACCTCACGCATGGTGACATTGTTTGTCGGGAAGGATCAATATCAAAGACTTGTAGGAAACTCATTTATCTATCCCATACAAGACCTGATATTGCATATGGAGTCGATCTCAGTTAGCCGCCATGCATTGCCCTACTTGAGCAACATTGAAATGTCGTGAATGAGGATAATTGAGGTACCAAGTCCACTCCTGGCCAAGGCTTACATTTCACCAAGTCTGGCCGAGAGATCTATCAAGGTTTACACCGATGTCGATTGGGCTGGTCATCACACGATGGAAGGTCTACTACAAAGCACGCTTTTTATGTATGGGGAAATCTTGTCACTGGAGGAGCAAGAAACAACCTCATCTGCTCTCTGAAGCGATCTTTTTGAACTCGGGGCACTAGTTTTGGGTATTTGTGAAGCTCTATGGATAAAAAGGACAATCCCTTATTCATCAAGAAATTACCGAGATTAGACTCATAATATTCAAGAGCATTGTCAGTCCTTCAAAATTTTGATCTTAGTGTCAAACCGAGTGGAGACCATGTTATAAAACTCTTGAAAGATGGATCCAACTTCAGATTTATCCTTCATTAAAAATAACCAAGTGGTTCTCGTGTGGTCATCTATGAAGGTAACAAACCACCTCTTCCTCATTATGCTTTTTACTCTTGAGGGTCCCCATACATCACTTTGTGAATTAAGGTGAATGGTGTGGATGGTAAGTGAGGTAATTTTGCATACACAGATTTGGTGAGTTTGGCAAATTGACAAATATCACATTGAAGATCATTCAAATTACAACCTTTAAACAATTCAGATCTATAGACTTTAAATAACTAAAACTCGGATGTCCTAGTCTATAATGCCATAACATGATATTGTCTAGGTTTTGAGTGCAGTCGCCGAGGCGATTCAGCCTTCGATCTTCTGATCTTCAAGCTTGGTCGACCACATACTGATCCCGAGCACGGTTTAGCAAATCCCAATCAACGCTTTGAGGAATGATCTGGAAAGTGCACTGATTCTCATTAAAAACAATACCCAGCTTCAAATCTTTAGTAAGTTTATTGATGAGATATGAGATTGCAATCTAATTTTGGAACAAATAGGACATCCTGTAGGCATATCTTATTAGTAAGTCGCACCTTACCAAAACCTTTTGCACTAGAGATAGATCCATCAAAGCAGCCTTAACATTGTGAATTTGGGGACATGGCTTAAGTTGAGTAATGAGATTTTTATTACCACCATATGGGATGAGGCCCCAGAATCAACAATCCAGGTTTCATTACTAATAGATGAGTAGAATTTACTGCAGACTGGCATGAGAGGCTATGTCGTGAGAGTGACTACCTCCTTTTTGTTGAGTTAGGAAGGCTTTGAATGCAAAGCAGTCGTGCATTCAACTGTTGTCATCTTCTTCCTCACTTATGTGTCTCGCTTCGACTTTCCTTGGCGGTCTTGAGGTTTTGGAGGAGTTAGGCTTGCCATGTAGTTTCCAAAGCAAGTGTCTTTGGTGTGATTTGTGCGTTTGCGGTGGTCACGAACAGCTTCCCGCTTTTATCAAGAAGCTTCCAGTAAGCCTCGAGAACCTCAAAGCAGGTTCCCGACATTCAAAGCAGGTGGTACTCTCAATAGGGTTGTCAGCAGGGGATTTCAGTAGCATCACTTTCCTCCTGCTTTCCTCATGTTTGACCTCAGCAAACATGGATTTGAGATTTGGGAGAGGTTTAGTAGCCAGAATTCTACCTCTAACATCATCAAGAGTAGGATTAAGTCCAGGTGAGGAACTTGAATACTCTTTTTTCTATGATGTCTTTATACAGAGCGGCATCCTTGACATCATTCCAGAGTGAGTTTCCAACATATCTAGGTGTTGCCATGCCTTAGATAGTTGGTTGAAATATTGAGTCACGATATATCTCCTTGTCTCAGCGCTTTTGAATTTGAGCTTCAAGCTCATGTACCTCTGATGTATTGTCTTTCTTGGAGTAAAGATCCCTGGCATTATCCTGCATCTCCTTTGCGGTATCATACATCATAAAGTTCTCACTAATCTCTTTTGTCATTGATCTTGTGAGAATGGTCATGACTTGATTATTAGTAGTATCCCATGCTTCAAATCTGGGTCATCTTCAAGAGGGCGGAGTTTAGAGCCGACGGTATCCCATCTTACCTTGTCCAGAGATGTACATTTTCATAGACCTTGACCACAAAGCAAGTAGTTGTTGCCATCAAGTCTATGATTAGTGTAAGATGAAGAGTCAAGTGACCCTGGGTCTGTTGAGGCAAATGAGACTCAATCGAGGGTGAGGAAGCTTCAGATAATGAAGACATTCTTGATTCAAAGAGGTACTTGAGAGTTTGCAAATGGATTCGGGAGTTTAAGGCTCGATACCATGAAGAGAGTTTGAGAAAGTAAATAATACTTGAGTAAACTTCAACTTAGTTTATTTATCATAAAAGAGTGAGTATAAATAGGTACAAGTAAGTGAGAAAGGTCCTAGTAGAGTATAAGCTAGCAGAGAGCAATTAATTACTAGAGTCGGCTAGTATTAATTGCTAGAGTTGTCTATTACCTAATAAGACAAAAGGAGTTATTTTATGACTTTATGACATATTAATTGTTTATTCAATACAATTAATATGTCTTACAATTAATATGTCTCACAATTAATATGTTACACTAATGTAACGTAATATTTCCACAGGATGATAGGCGGGAAATTAAGCGTAGTATTATAAAGAGACCTAGCTGAGTTATCCCAGGTGAATTTGTGTTGAGCTGCGGGACGATCTAGAATGTCGGCGTGGTGGACACTTTTCGAAATTGCCCGGTAAGACAGGCTTACGAAGTGTTGCCTCGATATTGTACCGGATATGACCGTAAGCATTCGACGGGCCGCATCCTCTGATTGGCTCGCGTGTTGCGATATTCGTATTCGTACCTTCATTATTATTCCGGATCTTGAAACAATATGTCGGCTATTCATGCCCCTATAAAAGGATTGGATCCCCAACACCTAGCCAATTTTGCGAATTCGAGTGTTCCTTGACTAAATTTTCCGGAAATGCGGTGAAAGGTTCCCAACTGATTTCATGCAATTCTGGCTTGAATTCAAGGTTTTCCGGCCATTGTTCAATTTTTTGACCCATTTTTTTAAATTAAAAAGGTAAATTATTTAATCTCATTATCGATTTCATAGTCCAATCGTGATTTCCTTGCCATGAGTGTATGTATATGCCTGTTTCCCTGAGCTTTTTGCGGAAAAACATGTGATTTTGAGATTTAGGACTTGCTTATGCTTGTTTCTTGTGACTCCTGATGAACAAACATGTTGATTCTTCGATTCCGCACCAGTATAGGCTAGGTTTACCGATTTTGATGAATTAAGAAGTTGAAGGAGGGTTTCAATGCCTGCCGACGTAATAAAAGCCTCCTCCGACGTTTCTGCTGCATTTCCGGTAGAAATAGGGTTCCGACCTTCATACTTGTAAAAATAGAAGGGCAAGGTGTCGAGTTGGGCGGACACGTTCATCTCGGACCAACTTTCGATTTTAACTAACTTTCCGTCTCGCCCTTCTATTTTTCAGGATGTCTTCCAAATCTTCTCTGGCTGTGAAGACGAGGTGAGCACGAGTGGATCAACAGGGCAGGATGAGATGGCCGAGCATGACGAAGTAATGGAGCAGCACGTGAAAGCGTGGCCTACTAGCGCCGAGGCAGCCCACGAGACAGAGCTTCATAATGAACTCGACAAAAAGTGTAACTGTCCGATGAAAGGATACCCGGGTAGTTCGCAATGCCACCGCTTTCATGGCTGAATAAAACATATATGTAGACTACCGCTTTGCTTATTTTGATGGGCTAGCTCGATCCCGTACATGCAAGAGGGAGGATCTTTATTTTGTGTTGCTCCATTACGATTTACTAATTTCCAGACTTCAACCTCCCTTCGACCCTTTTTTTGTCCAATTCTTGACGACCGTGAAGACGATGCCTTGCGACCTCACCCTAGGAACGGTGAGGGTCATAATGGCATGCACGTCCCCAACTGACTTATGGGGTACGAGCATTTTCTCTTGATCCTCGGTTATTTCAACACATTTTCCTGAGTATGAAAGGGCAAATCACCACAAGGAACCGTCACAAAAAAATTATTCTATTATTTTCTCTCCCGGAGAAGGTTATGAGTGGAGTAAACGATGCCTACGGGTTGAATCTCGGGTTGGTGATCACATCATACTACACAATTAGTTTTCCCGAATCATGCTCAATTGACTTATGATAGTTCGATTATTGTATGAAATACGTGTTGATTGCTTAGTGCTTCTTCCTTGGTCACAAATTTTGCATATATACATTTATCCAGTGAATATGGTATTGTCTGTCTCGTTTACCATGCTTTTCAGGTATACCATATTTTGGAGCATTGAAGATGGATCCGAGATATAAGAAGTCATTGGGCCAATATGTTGAAGTCCATGGAAGAGTCTGTTGGGCCCACAAAAGCTGAAAACAGCCCCATAATAGCGGAAGCCCTAGCCGCAATTGCGGAACTTGAAATACGCCATTCAGTTTATTAATTGGGTCCCTCAGTTTGTCTCACTAGAGCTGTATGACTCATTCCGCGCATAGGAATGGCCGTATAGTTGCAAAGGAGAGGGGAGATGACCTAAAAGACAGTGGTAACGTTTTACCACGAGTTATCCATCACCATGGTCTTACAGATATGGCCACATTCCCCTCAGCGTTCAACGCCACTATTGTCCATGAATTCTACGCGTATGTGGCACACAACCCTAAGTCTCATGTTGCTTTCGTTCTGGGGGTTTACATTGACTTATTTATCGAGAGGATCAATGCCCATTTTGGCATCGAGGATGCCCCACTGAGTGAAGATGAATACACATCTACTACACAATAGCGTAATTTTGAACGGCTACAGATAATTGCTGGTTATTACGGTATCGAGTGGCAGCTGGGCGTCGATGATTTCCCAACGTTATTCAGTCCAACGAGATGTCATGAAATGCACGTATGATGCATATATACGTCATTACACATCTACTTCCATGTGCTCATTATGATTCGGTTACCTATCGATAATCTGCTCATGTACTTTCTCGATATTGAGGATAAAGTGAATATCAGGTTTTTGATGCATAACCAGATTCATGACATTGCCCGGTCATGTAGAGAGATCCTACCATATGGGCCCATGATAGATGCACTAGCAATGGCAGCAGACTGCCCAATCTTTGCGGTCGATGAGAGAATTGAGCCGTTGACCATCTTGATATTAAGTCAGTCACTGACGGCATAGAAGACCTTCAGCACGGGAATGTACTCCAGTGCATGGTGGAGCTTGATCTCAGAATGAGATCAACGAGGGATTTGCCCACGACATCACAAGTTTGCACAACAAGATGGATTATCTGATAACACGACTCGGCCTTCCACTATATGCCCATCCACCTCCCAAAGCCCTTACACAAGCTTCATCTTCCTCAGGGGCTGGACCGTCTACCTCTGTGCCACCTCCTGGTTATGATGGCCGGCTACTCCTCCATAAGATTCGTATAAGCTATTTGATTCCGATGAATAGCTATCTCTCTATTTTTATTACATACCTCCATTGTCGTTTTTTTTCTTTCTACTTTTTCTTTTTACCCGACTTTTTACTGTCAGATTTGTTTGCATACTGAACTATTTTAGCTACTTACTGCCACGAAATATTGTATACCTTATTATGTTTCCCTGATTGCTTTGATTTGCTTTGTACGTTAGACTTTATCGCAGATTTCAAGACTCTCAGCAGATTTTTGCCCGATGTTTTAGCAATACAGATTCATTGGCCGCTCCGCGCTTAACAGAGAAAAGTTTCTTTTTATTTTAATCTTTTCATCATTGGGGACAATGCTTCGATTAAGTGCGGGGTAGGAACATCACTTAGCTTTCGACTTTGTGTTTCATCAATTTTTGATTTGTCTCGGGTCTTTTAGATGCATTTTTCACCACTTTACCTTTTGAGTTGTTTCAAATAAAATCGCAAAGATATGAAGTCTTTGATCTTTTGGATCTAATTATTTACATCATTGTTTCACGAATAACGGATGAAAGTTATGTAAACTTTTTAAGTAGTTGCGTATTAACCGCATATTCTTTTTATGAACCGCCTTTTCAAGCACGTATAACTCACTTTCCTAGGTATGTAGTATAGGTGACGTATTATTATGACTAGAGTTGACCCAGGTTTTTCCGAGTTTTGTTTCACCTATGGTCATTTAGGTCAAGTTGTTGATCTCATAAGGGCCAAGGAAAAAACGGGTTCGGTAGTTTATCAATGAGCGGACCGTGAGGATAGATAGATTTTTTAGAGTGTGCATCCCGCCAAAAAGAGAAAACAGAAGCAAAATATATACTCTTCAAAATTCTCTTTGGAAAGAGGGAAGAAAATCCGGAACGTAATACGTACGGCCCTCGCATAATAAATAGACATGATAAACGCGAGCCTCAGAGTAGTACTCGGTTCCCGATCCATCTTGCCCAGTTGACTTGACCTACGCAATAAAAAAACTAAATATCCATTAATGATATCAATGGCGAAAAGGGACAAGCATTTTCGTGATTTGCTGGCTAGAATATGGGTGTATATAATGTGATTTTGTCTACGTTACTGTGGTTTGAGAGTTATTGCACACACACACCGGTTCATGAATTAAATATTGTTTAATGTGTAGCTTATGAATAGTAGTTGACGTGACTTTTATCTTGACTTTGTGACACAGAACTGTTTTTAATTAACTTGTATATTGATCCGAGAGTTCATTTTCTTTCTCCTTTTTGCACGTGATGACCAAAAGCTAAGTGGGGGGTTGTTGGGTATACAGCACTCTGCCCGCCTGTGTGCATTCGACCCATGGCACTGTGAAGGTGTGGTATAAGGAAATAAAGTAGCACCTTTACTAACACCAATTGGTTTTAGTACAACGGTAAGCGCTTGATCCTAAAAGCGGTATCGGGCGCAGTCATGGGTTCAATCCCGTAACAACATTCTATGTTAAACCACGGTTGAATGGGTAGCAGTGTGCTGGGGAGATTGTTGGGTATCTGACACTCTGCCCTTTGTGTGCATTCGACCCATGGCGCCATGAAGGTGTGGTATAAGAAATAAAGTAGCACCTTTACTAACACCAATTGGTTTTAGTACAACGGTAAGCGCTTGATCCTAAAAACAAAATTGGTGTTAGTAAAGGTGCTACTTTATTTCCTTATACCACACCTTCACAGCGCCATGTGTCGAATGCACACAGGCGGGCAGAGTGCTGTATACCCAACAATCTCCCCCCCAGCACCTGCTACCCACTCAACCGTGGTTTAACACAGAATGTTGTTACAGGGATTCGAACCCATGACCTGCTCCGATACCAATTGTTGGTCCCTTGGAAAGGCTAACACAAGTTTAGAGGGGGGGTGAATAAACTTGTCACCAAAAAAATTCCTAAAACTGAAAGTACCCCAGGAACTGTGTTTCTCCGTAACTCAAACTGAACTATCAAACTGATGTACAATGTGGCTCAGTTCAGTTTTGTTCCAACCCTTTAATCCTGTGTAGGAGTTAGTTAATTTAGCTTAGCTAATGCTGGAACTGTACTAACTTTCAGCGGATAAGATCAAGCCTTTTGTGCAATAGATGTGTCAATAAATATCTAAGTCTCCTATGTATTAGTTCTGTGCTGACTCAGTGTCTGAAGTTTGCTGAGTGAAGAGATGAAATGATTATGCAATAAATAAAGTAATCACATCACAAATGTAAATGCGTAAAGTAAATCAACACAGAGTTTGTTTATGGAAGTTCCGGGTGGTGTAATCCCGTACGTCTCCCCTTCTCCTGTGGTGTAGAAGGTATCAATAGAATCTTGAGATAATCATACAAAATCCTAGTCTAATGACGATCCTTCACGACACCTTAGTTTCACTGCTCACACATAATGAAGAAAGGTGTGATTGCTCCCTTTACTCTGCACACTGATCCTTCGGAGGTTGAATGACTCCTTCACCAGCTCACAACTAACACAAACACAACCCGTAGACTACACCAACAGTTGTGGCAACCAAGTTGCAACTGTATGAGGAAAGGTGGACTTGCTTTCCTCAAACTATGCACGGCCAACCCTTTTTCACAAAGGTTAGGTTTAAAATTAATCAAAAGATTAATTCAGTGAGCTGTCTGATTCTTCTGGATATGACGTTGCAGCTCCAAGATGCCTTCTTCTCCCTTAATGGGTTACTGGATCTTTCTTTGTAATCTTCAAGGCAATTCCGCTGGCTTCCCCTTTTCTAGATATGAAATCTGATTTTCTGGATCTGGATCTTTAGATATGTGCTTTTTAAGACTTTTCAGATCTCACTTTTTCAAGTGCTTCCCTCTGTGTATTTATAGGGGCAATGTAACGGTCATATAAATTTTATAGCCGTTACATTTGTTGTTTAGCCAACGTTCATATGTACGACCTTTTGTCGTTTTGTTATTTCAAATTCAACAATGCCTTAACTCAGTTTTCTACTCTTCTTCAAAACTGAGTACCTTGTATACTTGACATCTGACTTTAATTGACTAAGTCAGGGTACACCATTCAGTTTCTTCTTTTCTTGGTAACTGATCATCTTTGTCCTTAAGATTATTCAGCTTTACATGATCTATAGTTCAGTTTTAGGTCACCACAGACTTGCCTGAATCCTGACTTATAGTCACGACTTAATCAGCTTCTAACTGAGTTTGCCACCTCAGTTCTTTAGTCTTCAATAATTGAGTCTGTGTCCCTCAGTTCTTCAGTCTTCTAGATAAGCCAACCGAGTTTGTGTCCCTCAGCGAACTTATCTTCTTCAGTTCTTTCATAACTGAGTCTGATCCCTCAGTTCTTCATATGTATACTTAGTTTGCTTGCTGTGACTCAGATGTTCGCCTAGTTCCTATCTATTACAATGCTTGTCTGAAACAACCTATTCAAAGTTCAGACTCTAGATAGAACTTATACATTTTTCTTTAGACTTCTTGCTTCTTCTTTAATTATGCACTATAACAGTTAGCTATGATTTCATCATCATGGGTTGTAAGTGATCATACTAAATACGTGACAAATCATCAATAAAACACAGATATTATTTCCAACAGGGGTAGTTGATCACATCATATTAAGTACTATAAACTACATCATTATTTGCTCCGAATCATGCTCAATTGACTTAAGATAGTTCGATTATTGTATGAAATACGTGTCGATTTCTTAGTGCTTGTTCCTTGGTCACAAATTATGCATCTATACATTTATCCCGTGAATATGGTACTGTTATGTCTCGTTTATCATGCTTTTTAGGTATACTGTATTCAGGAGCATTGAAGATGGATCTGACCAAATAGAAGTCGTTGGGCCAAGATGTTGAAGTCCATGGAAGAGCCTGCTGGATCCACAGAAACTGAAAACAGGCCCACGATAGCGGAAGCCGCAATGGCGGAATTTGGAATCCACGAAATTGGAGCTACCGTCATTTGTATTAAGTCGGTTAAAGGTATGGATAGTATTAAGTCGGTTTACAGCTCTATATAAAGGTTGTACCAGTCCATTGTATCGTATACCTTAATTCTTATTATCAATCTATATGAGATAAAGTTCTGGGTTTGTTTTAAGTTCGTTCTCTTGGTTTTCTTCTCTTATCCATCAACTAGCTTGAGTTGATCAAGCTAGATCCTCCATTGATAAAGGTATGAAGCTTTGAACGTTCCTTTATATTTTCATCATGGTAGATTAGCTTAGATTTACGCGATGTAATTAATCCGCATGTTTAAACGAACCGTAATTTACCAGAATTAATCAGAACATAATGATGATATTCCACAATTAGGATGACTCCCCTGAAATTGTGACGGTCTTTATCGTAATTACGAGGCATCTGAGCTAATCTGAAATCTGGAGATTCGGCGTCAGCTACATTGATCGACAGATTTAATTTACATGTTTTTAGCCTGATCACCTAATTTCATGGAATCGTAAATTAACATGAAGGACTTACAATGTGAAGTGTTAGAGCACTCGCATCAGATACTCTTAACGAATACTCTATTATACAGTTTTAAAAACATATTTTTCTAGTTTACAAAATCTTTATTTACGATGAAATGCATTAGACTCTTTATTTTACAAAATGCAAAAGAAATAAAGGAAAATTTACAGAATCTGGATGAATGCGGTAGATGTAAAGGAAATGTTACAGAATCTGTAGTTTACAGTAAAAAATAGAGTATATGTTGCAGTGCTATTTTTCCTGTTGAATCTCTACACTAGAGTTTTTAAATAATTTACAGTATCTATTGTAAGTGCTCTTAGTTTAAAAATAGTCTGGATCATTCCCTAGAACATGCTAGTCAAGTCACGATAGCTGCTTTGAAAAGTTCTTGGTCTTGAGCCAGAACTTTCTAGTACATATTGCGTGTGGGTTAATACAACCAACGAATGAGTTTAACTGCACATAGGCACCTATTGTCTGTCCAATAGAAGTAGTGTAATAATAGGAGATTGCACCCGTAGCTAAAACTGATTTATAACACGTGTTTTGGTTAAATCGGGGAATTACGGGGAAAAGTAGACATAACGATTAGTTACACCAAGTTAAGAGATCAGTGATGAGGGAAAATCCAATTACATTTCTTTCTTTATGTTGGTCTAAGGACCGTTTTATTTAATTAGATTAGTGAGTATACTATCTATGTTGCATCACCTCTGTGGGATCGACCTTGACGTACCCTTGCTATACTGCGATTGACCTAATACTGTTGCTAGTATTTAATGAGTAGAAGTGACTTACACGCGATGATCAGTTGGCTGGCTGATCCGTGAGTTTTTTGGACCAAAATCGGTGGACATATCCACTATGAAGACAACCGTGTTGGAGCATGACGAGGTCCCGTTCAAAAAGGCCGTTAAGAAGATGTTAGGCTAGAATAACGAGCTCAAAATTCAGGAGCGAGCTTTTAGCTGGAGGGCTCTGCTTGAAATTAGTGAGCCCAATTATGCATTGGCCAGCATACCTACGCCGAATAGAGCGGCCGTGCAGCCACTTGTCGAGGTCGCTCCAAAGACTTAAGATCTGGATTGGTAATAGAAGTGCCACTTTGGAAGCATGCCCTCCTTATATACGATTTGTCGAGGGCGTTTCGCGAAACGGGCTCCTTCTAACAAGGGTAACTTCACATTTTATGTATCGTTTTCCACTTTCTGATCATAACATATTTTGCCATAAGTAAACATGTCTTGCATATAGCGTTAAGACTTATGATGTCATACTTAGACGTAAGCTTTATGTTTGTACTGACGAGCTTGGAACTTTGCAAGAACAATGAATATGACCAGATGTCGTAACTAGTTCGTTTGACAATCCAGGCTCGTCGAGGCGGAAAGAGTTCGCCAACTAGCTGCGGCCCAACATGTCAAGCCACCAACTATTCCTCTCCATTATAGCACAACGAACGTGGCCCCGGGGGTGGATAACAATGATGTGGTTGCCCTAAGTGTGGGTGATGTAACTGCAACTGTTGTGACCTATCCCACTATTGAGGAGAGGCAGTCAAGTTCAAAAGCCGGGATCAATATTTGGGAACCTTCTGCAGTGAAAGTGAATGTTGTCGTGATCCGTTTTATGTGTCCAAATTGTTCTTTCATCGACCTCCCCTCAAGAGACACAAAGTCAAATATGGACTTGTCAAACTTCTTCCAGTCAACACAAAATAACAGATAGCTAGCTAACATTCTCACCAAGGCCTTAGATGCACCTATGTTTTCCTATCTTCTAGAAAAGTTGGGAATTTCAAAGATGTTTTAGAGTTCCAGTTGTTGAAGGGAATGCTGGGTGCAAACTATTCATGTACCACTCTTAGCTTGAGGGGGGTGTTATAGTATAAGAGTAAAAGGGAATGCTGAGTGCAATCTGTTGATGATCTCAGCAGACCATATGAAGACTCAGCAGATTCAGCAGTCAGCTATGTAGCTTAGTGTAGAAAACGGTTATTCAACTATAGTTTGTTATAACCGTTTATAACTTACTTTTAACTGATTCATGAGGTGTATGTAACTATAAATACCCCATGATCAGCAGCATTGTAACTTTTGATTTTAGTTCAATAATATTGATTCCGCATTTTATTCAATTTCATTTTGTAATCTTACAAGCTTCAAAAAAGCCATCGGCTTTACAAATTCACTAATAATTATAGTAATTAATTATATTATTAAATATATAATTTATAAAATTGCTTAATTAACTTGTAAATAAATGAAAATAAAAATTAAATATAGATGAAATAGAACAAACACAAGATTGTGCCATATGATGCAAACCTTATAGTTTCATGGCTATTAGTGTGATAATAAAGCATTATAACACATAACTGATAATGTGATGAAAATTAATCAAACTATTATAGCAATTAGGGCACATAATACAACATTAAGTGATTCTTTTTCAGCTTTGACAATCTTATAACTAGATTGGTCATCTTTTAATTCCATTAGGAGACTGTCAACTGAATCACTTAATTGAATAACATGAACTAGATGCAGATGAATAGCATCAGGTAGAACACAATACTTAAGTTTCATTATCAATTCGGGCCATAAAGATTGTATAATCTGACTTAGCTAAAGAAGAAACTTCATCCTCTGAACTTCTTCTTAAGGTTTCTCTAGCTTTCAAAGGTCTTATGCCCTTTCTCCTTTCTGATGACTTGTATTTCCTATCATCTGTTTTCTTCTCGCTTGACACTACATCTGGACAATACGCCTTGAAATGTGCTGGTTTTCTAAAAGTGTAGCACAAATACTCTAACTCTTTCTTGGATTCTTCTTTCTTCTTGCCTTTTTCATCATTGGAGTATTTTCTGGATTATTCACCCTTCTTGGCATACTATGAATAATTCTTGAGCCTTTTAACTAGAAGGTTAATTGGTTCTTCCATATAATCATGGCTTCTAGCATGACAACTAGTAGTTGGTGCATGTGGCTCAGCTGCCAGTGCTGAACTCCTTGATGACTCTTTTTTTTAGCATTGGACTCATCATATTTCATCTCAGATTCAGATGCCTTAAGGTCTGAAAATAGTTTGAAGGTGTCTTATTCATTGGGTTTCTTGATACCACCATCACAATGACTTTCACTTTCCACTCAGCTAGATGGGATTTCAAGATAATGCCATTGAATTCCTTTTTGGTGTAAGTCTTGCCCAGAAGACTTAGCTCATCAATGATTCCATTGAATTTTGCTTCCATCTGCTCTACTGTCTCTTCAAACTTCAACTTAAAGGTCACATACTTCTGTGTAGCAACAACCAGTTTATTCTCTTTGATTGACTCTGTTCCTTCACACACTAAGGTCTGATTATCCTTGATTTCCTTAGCTGTGTTTCATTATTTGACTTTTGGATACTTATTTCTATCAAGGGTTCTCAGAACGATGTCCACAACAACATTGTCTAGACTGTGAATTTTTCTCTCATCAGTAGACCATCTGGATTTTGGTTTAGGCACTGTCTTTAAAGATCCATCAGTGTTGGTTTTGACTTCAGTGATCTGAATATGTCATTTAATCAACACATCAATTGTTTCCTCATGTGTAGAAGCTAGATATGCATGCAAACACATTTTATACTCATCAAATCTATCCATATATCACATAAGAAGCTTACAAATGAATTGATGAGATTCTATTATGCTAATGACTTTGAAAATAGACTTTGAGAACTTGATCTATTAAATCAGATCTTGAAACGGGTTTCAGTAACTGATACTGGTTTGAAGATACACTATTTTTAAAATATAAGCACTAATGTAGAGATATAACAACAACTAGACCTCTTCAAAACAGAACACCTGCTCTGATACGAATTGTTGGTCCCTTGGAATGGCTAGAGGGTGAATAAACTATTTAAAATTTGAGTTTTATAAACTTTGCTTAGCTAAAAGCAGATCAACTGACTTGCCTTGCTCAGCTGAGTTTTATGAAGCAGATATTACATCCTTTAAAAATGTTGTTCTAAAGTGGTTGGGTGTGTAAATGTGCTCAGTTTTGCTGTGTATAGGTAAGCTAATTGACTGATTGTCAAATACGGGAAAGTAAAGTGTAGAAAGTAAAAACAAAAAGGTTTATAACGGTCCATGGTGGTATAATTCCTTAGTCCACTCTTCTTTGTGAATTTTGAGGAATTCACTAAAGGTCTTTATACACAAATACAATGGATACAAATGATTGTTCTTAAATGAAATTCTTTAGCTTCACAATCTAAACAATCAGTCCTTCAAAGTTGTTTACACTGCTTCACTGAAGTTGTTCTTTTGTTCCTTCAATTGTAGGATTTCCTCTTCAACATCTCTACCACACAAACTTTTAGCTCTTTCTCAAGTTCACTGAGTCAGCTTACTTCAGTCCTTCCACAAACAGTGCTTCACTAATTCAAAGAACTTTGTAAAACAAATTTTGAGTGCTGAATCCCGGGGATTCTAGTTTGATCTTGATATTGATGTAACTTGAAAGTTCAGTAACCTATATTTAAGTGATGCAATATGATTGATACTTAGAAAATGTAGCACTTGAGTATACTAGATTTAGCTTTGAATGCCTTAGGAATTCAAGAGAACTTAAGAAATTGGCCGAGTTAGCAGCTAGATCGATTTCTAATAATCGTAAAGTTATTTTCTACTGATCGTGATGTCTTATATTTATAGGCACATATACAACGTTCACGATTTCCATTCAAATAGCCATTTTAGAATATGTCTGATTTTTCCCTCTAAAATTATGTCTACTTGATCCTGTTGTCAGTGCCGGTGTCTTTCTGACAGTGTTAGGTTGTCAACCAATAGAAGTTCTTGAATATTCAGGTATTGAAATCATTGAAACCGTCATTTAAACTTGTCCTTTGATTGAATGATTGATCAGACGTCTCAAATTAAACCACATATTCAATGATATCTTCAAAATATGCTGGATAACAGATTAATAGTACTTGTACTTTTTCAGCTTAGCATTTGATCCTTCTCAGCTTGGTTGTCTTTCTACGTGCCTGACTTCTGCTCAGCTTAGCTGACTTGTTTTTTCTACTGAATATCTCTTGTTTAGCTCAGCTTAGTTGTCTTCATTTTTCTTCTGATCTTAATTTATGAGATCATAGTACACCACATTTCTATTACTTGAAGTTTCTCATCACATTATCTTTGAAGATCAAGCCTTCTACACTAAATCTATAAAGTCATTTCAAGCCATCATAGACTTGATTGAAAATAACTTTTTAGTCTCGACATAGTCTTCATTACTGAGTTTATCCCCTCGGCCTTCAGCTCAGCTTATCATCCTAGACTCTGCTAGATTTACAGAAACTAGCACTAGTCTACTAAGAACCTATCAGCAGACTATTACAGTTCTTGTCTGGTTAACCAATACAATATCTTACTCTAGTAAACCTATACATTAAGTTCCAGACATATTTTTGCTTGCATCTATAACAGTTAGTCTGGCACTCATCGTCAATACCTATACATTTATATTTCTAACAAAAGCTTTTAATGATTCATTTATCTTGACAACAAGCGGGGTATGAAATAATGCACTTGATTTGAGGTTATTTAAAGAAGTTTCTAAAAGCAAGTGTTGTCCTGAACCGGGATGGACACAACCATGAGAGCCAAAATAAGCTAGGGGAAATATTGTGAGAGTGTAGTTGTCTCGGTGTACATTAAAGGTTGAACAATTCAAGACCTAATTCACTAATTAGCCGAGTAAATCAGATAGTACATCACTAATGCAGGTTCAAGGCTAGAAGCTACATCTCCCAATGAAATATTTTCCATCAGACATCTCTTCAGAGGACGTATTTGAATTTTTATTAATTTTAATTTATGTGGGGGGTATTGTTGGAGAAAAAGCCCATTTATTGGCTTTGTTAAAGAGTTGAACAATAAACTTTAGCACTAATTCCGAGTAGGCTCCGATGTATAACATCGAGAGTTAATGATATCATTAAATAGTCCTTAGGGTAAATGAGAAATTAATAACTAAAGTTGGTAGAAAATATGTGTGGGAAAGGAGTTGAAGCTAAGTTCAACCTTAATTCTACCACATTGGTTACTTTGGTGTGGCTAGCTCAATTAATAGGAGTTTGCTTTGCTTAGGGATGTGCCCCAAGGGCCAAATGCACTTGTGCACGAGGGAGGACCTAGATCGTTTTTGGTTCACCACACATGCGTGCGCACCTTCGCCATGTCCAGCTCGGTTTGGTTGTTAATTGGACAAAATTTCTTTCTAGATTGTTCTAGTAATTGTGTTTGAACGGAGCAGGCTTAATTACACGAGTTAATCAAAGTCACCCATGACTTTTCTTGAGGTACAAGTTGGCTGACGTATGTCATCCGGCCAATAAAAATGTAGTATTGGCTCCTTTCTACTATTTAAAGAGCCCAAGTCAATGAGAACTCGAAGCATCTTAGTAGTTCGCCAGAGCTCGGGTTCTTTAGGTGCCTCTGAATCCGAGACGTAAAACCGTTGTATCTTGTGAGACAGTTGTTGTAACCGATGGCACGAGACCGTGGCAATTTGTTTTAAGGAAATAGTGTTTACCCTCGCCTCAGTTTTATTCTATTCCGATATTTATGCATCGTTTGATGGTAATTTGTTGTTTTTTTATTCAATAATTACTCCCGATAATTATGGGATTGTTCCGTAAATTACTTCACGCACCATCGTTTTCCTAACAAATTTTTGAAGGTACACCTATCATTATCCCACCAGACTTTCATTTGTTCAACAACTTTAAGTATATAACCTGGTTTTATCATTACAGTATGTTCAACTTTTGGAATTTGGACCCTCTGCTGTGATAAAAATGCTATGAAACGTGTTGTGATAAGAGAAAATATACGAAAACGACATCGTTTTGCGTAAATATTTTTTTCCTTTAATTTTTTTTTCGATTGCATCAATACAGTAACATTTTAATCACATACACCTATCACAGGAGCCTGCTGTGTGTTTAGTCACAGTACAGAGGATATTGTCTCTTCTTTTGCGCAGGTCATGCATTATAGTGGCAGAATTATAGTTTCTCTCAGTTGTAAAACAGATCCCATTAACCAAAATCAAATATCACACAAAATACATTACGTTAATAAGAGGCCACAAATTACACCAAAAGACAGAGATACACATGTTTTTTAAACTGCCCTAATAGTAGCAGGCAACATCCATGATGGGCAATGCGCACACCAATCCACTTAATGAGAAATATGGTAAAATTACAATTTTCATCCTAGAACTGGACACGTTTTGCAATTTTGGTCTTGGTTTTCTCCGGTGATAATTTTAGACCTGTAAGTGGTCTTCTTCTTTTTTTTTGCAAAAATAGTCCTGAAAGCCGGAAAATGCGTACACATTTTCCGGTCAAAAAATTAACACGTCATCCTTCCACATCAGCACAAATTGCCACAACAGCATTAGTTTTATAAATTTTGGTCTTGGTATTTCTCTACCAAAAATTCCATACCTGTAAGTGGTCGCAAAGAATAAAAGAATGAAATGTTACTAATGGAGGGATTCGAACTTGCAACCTAACAATAAAAGTCTAGACATTTCTCCATCCAAGCTACAACGATATATTTCTATTAAAGCACAACATATTTGATGGGCTCGTTCCAATTTTGAACGGGTCCGTTAAAATTCCAACGTCGCGCTCCTTTTTGGGCTGTTTTACATTACAGCGGGGCTTTTATGGAATCAGCTGGAATTTTAAACGGATCCGTTGGAAATTCGACGGGGGACTTAAAAAAAATATCAAGTCTGACCCGACGTGAAATGAAATAAGGGAGGCTATAGTGACCTGATTCTATAATTTCTCCTCTTTGGAGTGGGGGCACTCCCCTTCCTAGATCCGGATTATATTCGTCCCTATCATTTAAAAAAAAAATAGATGATTTGACATAAAATTTTATCATTTAATAAAAATACATGATTATCACCAAAGTGATACATTTAAACAAATTTTAATTAGTTTTTGAAATTTTTGTATCCCTCAAAAATATTGTTTCTAGTGTTTGAAACATTTATTGATAGGAGTTAAACATTTATTGATAGGGTCAGAAAAATACATGTATTATACATTTTTCTGATTATAAAAAATCTTTAGAATACTGTCAACCCATCGCCCCGAATCCTGCGTCTATCCCTGATTTAATGCAATCTAACACACTACAAAATGTCTATAATGATGGAATAAGCTCCAGGATTAATTCAGCCTTTTCTTTGGCTGGTTATCATTCTCTGCTAATTTCCATGCAGGCATCAGGTAATGTGTGGTTTCTCTTTTGGACTTATACTACAGTCCAGAAAACATACAGTCACCTCTTCGATCCCTACTATGTCCAAAAGAATGGCCTCATTACTTTCTCAAAGAAATCAATGTCCAAAAGAATGGCCTCATTACTTTCTCCATGGGATAAGTTAACGCCTGACTTTAGAAAATAGCCTTCAAACTCACCTCCAGCAAAAATAATAATAATAACAACAAAAAAAAAAAAAAAAAAAATGCGTACAAATGCAAACAAGCTGTTGCTAATGGACGGATGTAGTGGTGGTGGGCAAAATTAGGATTTTAGTCTTAAGCTTGGCTTATTTTGGATTTTAGTCATAACTCATTGAGGAAAATGGTCATCTAATTTGGTTTTTTGATTTTAATCCTATCCGACTAAATAAATTAGGAACTAATCTTTAAAAACACTTACGCCAGCTACAGTTAGAGGACTATTTTTAATGTGTAGTGGACATCTATGGAAATCAGAAAATATACAAAGTTTTTAATGTGTACAAACTAAGAGAATAAAGGTGCAATTTGCTACTTTCAAAAAAAAAAAAAAAAAAAGGTGCAATTTGCTGAAAATGACATTTCAATCCCCAAATTCTCATGATTTAGACCATCAACCAACCAATTTGTTGTCATGTGAGGGGAAAAAAAAAACTCGAAACTGCCAAGCCTACATGCAAGAAAGTTAAGCTCCTCATGCACATTTTATGGAAATTCTTTGTACAAAAGTTTATGAGGTCCAACAGATTCAAACTCTTCGAATAGTCAGGAAATGACCATGGAGATTACATATATATATATAAACATTTTAGTATTCGACTTCGGATAAAAAGCAACAAAAAAAAAAAAAAAAAAAAAACTATTTTAGCATTCATAAATACGGAAAAAATTTAGTAGTGACAACTATTATCAAAAGTTCCGTATTTTTATCGGATACTGTCATCAAACAAAAGGATATACGTTGTTCAATTCTGAAATGGGAAAAGCTAGTTATGAGCGTGGATGGTAAATTTGAAGAGCAGAAAGCTTGAGATTGGTTATGTATTAGCTGTATATTCAGTATCATAGTAAATATCATTATTATTTGTATTTACTCGCTAGAAAGTAATTATAGGAATGTATCTAAACAGTAGTTATAAAACTTTGTTCATATTATAGCGATTCTTATACACTTCTATATATATTGTAATACTGAACAATTGTGAATATCAATCAAATCATAATCCTAAATTAACTCTGTTATGGTATCAGAGCTTTACGATCAATTTTTTTTTTAAAACCTAAAATTTCTCCTTTCCGCCGCCGGTCTTCTTCCTCTCCTTCTTCTCCAAAACTCATCACCGGAAGTTATGGCTGCCACCTCTGTCATCACCTTCAATACGGGCCGCCAAGCCACCATTAAGCTTGATGCCGCAGCTACTACTACATTTGGCACATGCAAATCGAGTCCTTCGTTGGAAACGGTCTCTTTGGGTGCGTAGATGGTACCAAGGCCATACCGCCGCCACCATCACCGCCAACGGCCAAACTTCTCCCAATCCAGAATTTGTCACGCATACTCGACAGGATAACTTAATCAGAAATTTGCTGATTGCATCACTTACTCCTGAAACGGCCACCCTGCTTTAAGGATGTGTACGCCACTCCGTCTAGGGCCAGAATCCGCAACCTCAAGGACGCCATGAGGGCTCATCAACGTGGTTGCACCTCTGTTCATGAATTTCTCTGCACAATGAAGCACAAACGTGATGAACTCGCATTGCTAGGGTCGCAAATGGATCATGACGACTTTGTTCATCTAGTTCTCGGCAATATAGGCCCAGAATATTCCGACATTGCCCACGCAATTGCTGTTTGGGACACGGTCATCTCGTTTGCGGAACTCCATGAGAAGCTCCTAAGTTTCCAGCCCTATTCTGCACCGGCCGGTGCTCAGTTTGGTCCGGCCACGGCTCACGCGGCGTATAGGCCGCCGTCTCACCCTTCCCGGACAGCCTCCCAGCCGCAGCAATGGAGGAATATAGGCTCCGGCTCCTCTTCAAATCAGCAAGGCAGCCGCTACAATGGAGGAAATTCCGCCGGTAATAATGTGCTACAGGGTGGCGGTAATTATGGTCAACAGCAACACCATTGGCGTGGAAATAACAACAATTATGGGACAAATAATTCAGCCAATAATTATGGAACCAATAATTTGAACCGACGTCCGTTTTTGGGTAAGTGCCAACTCTTCTATGTTCAAAGTCATTTTGCCCAAAATTGCCCTACTTTTGATGGTCAACTCAGTCATATTTTTGGTCCCCCGGGTCACCGATCACCACGGCCTCAGGCTAATGTTGCAGCCCCGGCCCCTGACTTGGCTCAGTTTGATTCGAATGCTCCCAATTGGCTCCTGGATAGTGGGGCATCGCATCATGTGACTTCGGACTTGCAGAACTTGTCCCTACATGCACCATACACTGGCACTGATGACCTTCTGATTGGTGATGGTAAGGGCCTCTCTATTACTCATACTGGCAATTCTTCAATTCCCATTAATTCTATTAAATCTATTCCATTACGTAATGTCCTCTGTGTCCCCAACATGTCCCGTAATTTACTTTCTATCTCACAATTGTGCAAAGCCAATAATTTATCTATCGAGTTCTTACCATCTGAATTTGTTGTGAAGGACATTCAGACGACCAAGCCCATCCTACGTGGTCCAGTTAAAAATGGATTGTACGAGTGGCCAAATCCTCCCATTGTCGCCCTTGCTTCCAATAAAGCCTCCTCTCAAGATTGGCATCATCGGTTGGAGTCTAGTAAGAACTTATGATTCTGATCTAGTAATAATTCTTTTAAGAACTTATGATTTACAGTCTAGTAATAATTCTTTTACGCATTGCTTTGCCTGCTTAGAGAGTAAAAGTCATAAACTGCAATTTGGCGACTCAACTTTGAATTCATCTCGTCCTCTCGAGATCATTTTTAGTGATGTGTGGACATCACCTATTATTTCCGATGATGGTATCAAATATTTTATAATTTTTGTTGATCATTTTACGCATTATATTTGGTTTTATCCACTCACACGAAAATCTAATGTTCATCTTACGTTTATCCGCTTTCGTTCCATTGTTGAAAAATTCTTTGAACAATCTATTAAAATAATTTATTCTGATAACGGTGGTGAATTTATATCTCTACGCGAATATTTTGCAACCAACGGTATTTCCTTTTTTACCACTCCGCCTTACACCCCTGAACACAATGGAATTTCTTAACGCCGAAATATGCATATTGTTGAAACTGGCTTAGCCCTATTGGCTCATGCTTCCGCTCCCACCTCGTATTGGCCTTATGCCTTCTCCACTGTTGTATATCTAATAAATCGTATGCCCACACCCACTCTCAAAATGCATACCCCCTATGAATCTATTTTTCAAACCCCTCCCAATTACACTAAACTTCGTATTTTTGGTTGTCTCTGTTATCCCTGGTTGCGTCCCTACACCAGTCACAAACTTCAACCTCGTTCCTGCCCGTGTGTTTTTCTTGGCTATGTTCTCAATCAGCATGCATATTACTGCTACGATCTTGTAGAGTCTCGTATGTATATCTCGCGTCATGTCAAGTTTGTCGAGTCCGTTTTCCCTTTTACCTCTACCCTACACTCGGGTTCAGCACCTTCATCCCCACCTCTTGCCTCTATCTCGGACTGGGTACCTCCCTCTCCTCCTGTTCATCCTCATGTCCCAACTCCACCTCCTACTCCACCTAATTCACCGTCACCTCCCCCCACTCCACCTCCCCCACCTCCCTCCTCCCGCCATCACCATCTCCTCACCCGCCACCCCCTTCACCTCCCCCTCCTCAACTCCCCTCCATATCCACTCATCCCATGCGTACTCGCGCTCGTGACCATATTCATAAACCTATTCAAAAACTTAACCTTCACACCCACCTTCCTACTCCCCTTGACATTGAACCTACCAACATAACCCAAGATCTCAAAAATCCAAATTGGAGAAGCGCCATGCGGAGAGGAATATGATGCTCTCATTCGTAATGAGACGTGGTCCCTGGTCCTTCCCATCCTAATAAGAATGTCATCGGTTCTAAGTGGACTTTTCGCTCCGAAAGCATCACCGGATGGTACTATTTATCATCACAAGCTCGGCTTGTGGCTAAGGGGTTCACTCAACGCCCTGGCATTGACTAGTATGAGACGTTTAGCCCGGTGGTTAAACCCACTATAGTACTTGTTGTTCTTACTCTGGCTCTATCCTAGGGGTGGTCTTTGCGCCAGCTAGATATCAACAACGCGTTTTTATAGGGTCATCAATGTCGAGGATGTATACCGGCTCGACCACCGGGGTTCATCGGTCATGGAGCTTCACGACCATGTGTGTAAGTTGCGAAAGGCTATTTATGGGTTGAAGCGAGGCTCCTGTAGCTTGGTATGAGGAGCTCAAGGGTTTCTCTCTTTCTAGCAACTTCAGGAATGCTACTGGCGATTCATCGCTTTTACAATGCAATACGGTACTACTATCATTTATCTGTTGGTATATGTGGTTGACATTATTATTACAAGGAATGATACTCGGGGTCTTGAGACGTTCATCTTGTTGTTGGGTCGTCATTTTGCTCTCAAGGATCTTGGTGCACTCTTGATGAGAGATAAATTTATGATCATTATTATGACATTTCGCCCCACTTCTGATACCATTTTGAGCATTTATGTATCAAATCAAGTCATAAATACTAAGTTTTATCAAAATGTATAAGTAGTAATTATTATATAAATTATCGTGTTTTTATGGTATTTTTATAAGTTTTTTATCGATTTAATAACCGGATTGTCGTGATAAAAATTACTATATTTTATAAACATTTTATTTTTCACTATTATGTTAGATCTAAAAATATCATAGCTAAAGATCTGTAATATTAACCTAAAAAGTCGGTAAAATTCAACGCAGTTTACTGAACTTTTATTGTCGATTTACTCATGATTCGTTTCTTTGTGTTCGGGTAAAAAGATAAGATTTCTCATGCGAGACGGAATTGAAGATCGAATAACGAGGCGAGTTATATCTCGATTGAAGAAATGGCGAATGGATATTTATTATCCTTGGCGTATTCCAAGCGTATTCCTGGATATTTTCTTGGCGTATTCCAAGCGTATTCTCTAGATATTTATTTGATCACCAAAATAAATATCCTTGATATTTTGCTCACCAAACTTGGAGCCCAAGGCCAAGTCAAAATACATCACTTTTGGGCTTAAAAGATGTCTTTTGAGGGATAGAAGAGTGTGCCCGAAGCATAAATGTTCAAACGCATCAAAACGCAGCGGTACTTTTCAACTATACTTGTCATTGATCTGCATTTCGACCCAACTTAGAGGCATTTTCAGGGGAAGAGTCCTTGATGAAAGTTTTAGATCTTCAAACGAGCTTTCCAACGGATTTTGAATCACGTCAATCGGAGGTCTACAACTCAAGTTATGGTCGTTTTACCAAACAAATGAATAAGTTCGATTCGGTTTCGACTTCGGTTCGAATATTTTGCCTATATATATCCCTCAACTCCATTCACAAACCTTGCCCCATCTTGGCCACTCTTGGCCAAGATCTCTCTTCTCCACCTCCTCCCATTTCTTCCATTCCCCTCTTCTTCATCTCCGTTCTTCATCTCTTTTACTCGTTTTATTTTATTTTCGGCCCGTATATACATATGTCTATGTATGTATATATGTTTTTATAAATAAAAGTAATCTTGTTGTAATGCTCGAGAGAATTACCGAGAAAGTTGTTATTGAAGAAGTTGTTATTTTCGGAGAATACGGCTTTGATTTGCACTTAACTTAGGGTAATTTTATCAAGTTATTCCTTTTGTTGTTTATTTATATATATATATATTATATCTATCACTATGTTAAACTAAAAATATATCTAAATGCAAGATATGAATCAATTAGTTAATCTTTTGGTAAAATGAATGATCGACTGGTAATCATGATTAAAACCAATTATAATGAATCTTTTTCTATTTTGCAACGTATTGATAATATATTCGGATTGACGTAATTAATCAAGATGAATCGCAACATATAACCTTGACGATGAAGCCACCAGAGAGAAGTTAGGATATGAGATAAAAATAGAAAAACGGAGGTAAAATTGGCGAGTGAAAACGTGACAACGGAACCCGATTTCTACCCGGGGCGATTTGTCCTGGAAAGATGAATCTTATTGAAATTTGTACTTAGATCTTAATAATGTTAAAATCACGCTTTAATTGAAACTACACCGTTTGTGTTAAATCGATCCGCTTGACAACCGGAGCCTCTTGAATAACATCGGCCGTCGACGAACGGAATAACCTCTTTTATCCGGGTAGATTTGTACTCGGTTACTGTTCGAGACAAACTAAGATTAGCATGGGACAATTGTGGACCTTGGGTGATGACATTTGACATATAACAATTTCATACGCTCGTGTGAGGAGGAGTTGTCTAGCTTAGGAGTACACCGATTCATATATAATTTACACCTTGAATAAAGGAAGATCTGTCTCATTTATTTCTACTAAAAGATATTGATTCAGTAAAGTATTCTTGGCTAGATCCAAAAATATATCTATATATCTATTTGTATTTATTTACTTGTTTTACTAACATCTAACTCTAACAATCTAACTACTAACATAATCTAACCCAGGAAAAAGTAAAAACTGCGACTTAGATCGAGTTAATAATAGCTTCTTGGTGTTTAACCCCACTTAAAAGAATTACCATGTTTTCCCTGAGGAATACGACCTGACTCACCAGACTAGAGCTACAATTTGACCCGGTACACTGCCGGTTAGGATCTGTATAGCTAGCCTAGGTAATGTCCGTCAGCTTTCTGGCGCCGTTTCCAAGGTTAGGTTTAGGTCTGTCAACTCTCTTATTTCTTAGGCATTGAGATTATACACAATGATCACGGGTGTATTTTATCTCAGAAGCGATATGCCACTGAACTTCTTGCTCACTTTCACATGGATCAGGCTAATTCGGTCACTACTCCGGCTGTCGGTGATTTATCTGAAGCTTCTTTGCTCGATCACAGTTCTCCGCTTTGATGCTTACGAGTATCGTATGGTTATTGGCAGCTTGCAGTATCTTCTGTTTACCCGTCCGGATCTTGCCTTTTCAGTGAATAAAGTTTCCCAGTTCATGCATGCCCCTACTTATCTTCACTGAAATTATGCTAAGCGCATGCTACGTTATTTGGCTGGGACAGTTGAGTTAGGCCTGCAGCTATACCGTGACTCTCCCCCTGTTCTTCATGCTTTTTCTGACGCTGATTGGGGTGGCTCTCGCGATGATTATGCTTCCACTGGGTCTTATGTGGTCTATCTTGGTAGAAATGCCATATCTTGGAGCTCCAAGAAGCAGTCTACTATTGCCAGGTCTTCTACTAAGGCTGAGTATCGCTCTGTTGCCTCCACCACTGCGGAGCTCATGTGGGTTACTTTTTAGTTACATGATCTAGGTTATTCTCCACCTCGAGCTCCGGTTGTCTACTATGACAATTTGGGCCTTCTGTGATTCTGTCACAACCACATTTTCACTCACGGATGAAACATGTTGCCATAGATTATCACTTCATACGCGATCAGGTGCAACGGGGTTCTTTACGGGTTGCCCATGTTCATGCTCAGGATCAACTTGCTGATTGTCTAACCAAGTCTCTCCCTCACTTGGCCTTTGTTCACCAGCGCAGCAAGTTGGGTCTCATCCATCGTCCACCTTGAGGGGTGGTATTAGCTGTATATTCGTATCATAGTAAATATTGTCATTATTGTATTTACTGCTAGAGTAATTATAGGAATGTATCTAGTCGTAGTTATAGCTTTGTTCATATTATAGCAGTTACTATACACTTCTATATATATTGTAATACTGAACAATTTTGAATATCAATCAAATCATAATTCTGAATTAACTCTGTTATTATCTAAGCAAGTTAAAAAACCAAAGAATATTTCTATATCATTTGTTGGTTCCGGTATGCAACAAAGAGAACCACCAAGAGAGAAAAATTGTTACTGAATCTTCGTCTAGTCATCCACAACGACAAAGACGTTACCAGCTCGATTGCAGGATTATGTCATCGGAAATGATAATGACACATCTAATGAAGAAATTGTTAATTTTCGATTTGTTTGCAGATTGTGATCCAGTTAGCTATGAATAAGCTTCGAAAACGGTTATTATATACAAGCCATGGATGATGAAATACATGCGATTGAGAAGAATGGTACATGGGAGTTGACAAACTTTCCACGAGGAAAAAAACCCATTGGTGTAAAATGGTTGTACAAAAGAAAGTGCGAAGCTAACGGAGAGGTTGATCGCTATAAAGCAAGACTTGTAGCTAATGGGATACAAGAACACGGCAGCAACAAGCAGTGCAACACAAGCATTATGAATACGGAACATTCTTGAATTTTTTTGCATCATCAACAATATGAACCAACGAAGATTTATTATGACAATAAATCAACTATTTAACTATCGAAGAATGCTGTTTTTCATGGTCATAGCAAGCACATTGATATCAAATAAGACTTTATCAAAAGTTGGTTCGTGAAACAGTTTGTTATTTATTATTGTCCAACTGAACAACAAGTTGCAGATATCTTCACAAAACCATTGAAGACAAAGTCATTCACAAAGCTGGTGAAGATGCTAGGCATGATCAAGTATGAAGATATTGATTCATGGGAGGCAATGTAGATGTGAATAAAATCTATCTTGTAGGCCACCAAGTCAACCAACGTGATGTTATCCCCGGTCAAATATTTGCTCTAGATTCATTCATACTGGTGTGCAAATTTGTTCATACTAATGTTCTTGATGTATTATCTAAGTGTAATGTATCCAGTGAGAAGCTTAGAACAAAGTTTTATAACACAAAGTGTGTCTTCGTGTGTGAATACATTTATCCATTGTGTTTTTCTACATATTTTTGCACTGTTCCTGCAGAAAAAAATATAAAGAAGTCACATAACCATATTTCTCAGTGTGTTTCTGAATCCAAATGTATGGAACTAAACAGCACGATCCTTCTACGTTTTTCTGAATGTAAACAGGGGCAGCTCCAGGATATTTAACCCGGGGGTCTGAATTTGTCAAAAAAAATTTTGAACACATAAGTTCGTACATTCAATTTTATACATCTAATGATGTGTCAAAACGTAAAATAATTGGTCAATTTGTAAATATTTGGAGGTCAATTTTACATATATATATATATATATATATATATATATATATATATATATATATATATATATATATGTGTGTGTGTGTGTGTGTGTGTGTGTGTGTGTTTATAAAACAATTTCTTCACTATTATAGCTAATATTTTTTAGGGGTCAGCCGCCCCACCTGTGAATGTATATAATCCAATATCAAGAGCTGCATAAACCCAATCAGAACAATAATTTTGAAATCGATGAATTAACTTGGCCGAAGTCGAAAAAAGCCAGTTCAAGACAATGCTAAAAGTACAAAAGGGGATGATTTTAATTTACAACCAATTAAAAAGTGTTCTTAGCCTTTAAATTTCACATTTATCAATATTTCAATTAATATGACAAATATGTCATGCACGTAGTTGATGAGTTTACATAATGAAGGAGGCACCGCGGGGACACTTGGAGTAGCCGATCAGCTAACAAAATATAATAGAGTATGTTGGTCAAAGGTAATATAATCACTGCGTCTGAATATATCAAAGCTGAAATCTGGAAGACTCAATTGAAATGATGTTCTGAATAGTTCCTGTTACACCTACATATTTATATGTGCTCACACAACACATCAATCAATGAAAATATTTTCCACCATCACTATTTCTACTATAGAATATAGGAGAATGTTATTGAATTGAATTTTATTTATTTTTTGAGAAAATATAGAATTGCTTTTTATCCTTCAATTGTGCATCACTGCGCTTTATTTGTGACAACGAAACATAAGTGTTCTGTTCATTTTGATTAGAGCAGGGTGGGAAGGATGTTGAGTTTCTTTTTAATGTATAAATATATAACATTGTGGAGTGGTTTTTTGTTAAATTATTACTCCACCCGTCCCGTAATATAAGTCTTTTTAACTTTTTTATGGTGTCCAAAAATATAAGTTTTTCTCACATTCCAATACTATATTAAATGCATTGTTTTCACTTTCTCACTAAATAATGCATAATTATTTGTCAGTTCCAAAAAACAATACAATATTTACATTCAAATATTAAAAAATAACTCATTTATTAGATTTTTTTAAACTGTGTGAAATAACCAAAATACCTTATATTATAAGACGGATGGAGTACAATGGATTAAAAAAAATAATAATGGCACAAAAGTTGCCACTGTAATTAGTTTGGATGTGGATGAGGATGACAATCTACCCACAACCATAATCACAATATAACATTCTCTCTCATCCTTTATATCCAATCATATTTTCGTTTTCTATTTTTTTTCGTCTCATATCTTTTCTTCATCTTCTTTCAGCACATCCTCTTCCTCTTGCAATTCCACCATCTTCTCTTATTTTGAAACAGACATTCATAATGTATAAATATAACACCATATCTATCTAATTATTTTATTCAATCTTTGATTCATTCTGTGGATTCTCTGGTGGGTTCATAAACAATTTTTTTAAAGAGGGTTCAAATTCTTGAAACAAGTAATAATTCTCCACGGAAATAGTGGCCTTGTTAAACATTGAAAACAAGCTAGAGAAATCTTTAAAGAAATATTCTTTTTCTAAAAAGAATTCGGAAAGGAAAATTCAGGTTTCAAACTCTGCAATTATATGTGTTTTTTTAAGTCATTATAAGGTGTAATGGGATGTAAATGTAATTGTAATGCCATGTAGGTAATTTTGATTCTTCCCACGCATAGTGACATTGTAAAGAGCAAAGGCCATTATGGCTGAGCAACATGAGGGAGAGTTATTGCCTTATTTGGAAGAAAGTAGCGGAGGAACAACGGCCTAAACAATGACGGAATAGGTGGAGCGGAGGTTTTGTTCATAGTTGCATGTGAATAATCGAATATTTGAGAAACTTGAAAAAATACGACGTAAAAAGATGTTGTTTGTGTGGTATGTATCAAATAATAATCTTTGGAAAATGTCTATAAAACAATTTGCGGAATCGCTGCAAATTGGTTTTCGGACATAACTTTTAAGTGTTATCTTTTGAAACATACCAAACAAATAATAACTATTTGAGGTATGTTTTTTCAAGTTCTCTATGTAAAAGTGTGGTTGGTTTACAATCACGGGTTGACGGAGTCGGACAAAGATCTCGCCACGTGTAAATCCTCGCGTCGGCCAGACATTAAATGAAACCATAATGTTAAGGCCGGGAGCCTCACTTTAAGCCTGGGGAAGATCGGAACCCAGGTGGGAGATCGGTCCAGGCCACTTCTACCCACCGCATGCAGTCGGTCGAGAAAAGCGAGCGAACCGGCATTGTTCGGCCATAATGGCCTCGGAGGCTCGGCAGTCGGTCTGAAACAATCCCGATATTTAGCCCATGTGCTCATAATAATAAAAGATAATTAAGGAAAGAATCCTCAACCCAAAGAGCCTCGATCCTACATTCAAATCCCCCGTAATTATCTCCTAAAATCAAGGGATACGAAATAGAGTCCCAGGGGGACACGTCACAAGCATTCCTAGGGAATAATGCCCTCTATATGAACGATCCCGAAAACTACAAAGAGACTTGATTCCGGACTCATTCACAAGAAACGTAGGCAACTTGAGATTCATAATCTAAGGCTCAGTCTAAATCATCACACAACCACCCCCGTTTCATATCTTTTCTAGGCTTTAGCCTTGTTCAAATTGTCACTAGGTAAAACAGGTCCCGGATCTATATTCAAACGATTTCCAGCATCGTCAGGGGTAATTTTGTTGTAGAGACTTCCTATTACAACGGACCACCAGATTATTACCATGTATACAAAACAAACAAAACCGTTTTGTCTTTTGTTTACACATGTCAGTCATCTGACGATCAACTCTAATAAGAAGTCATTGTATCAGAATTTTCTAGCAATGAAAGTTGCAACATTTTTTTATATTATATTTAGGGGGAGTGGTTTAAAATGACAAAAAATAGGACGAGGATAATAGGATCAGGACAGTGGAAATATACATTGGGTGATAAGGAAAAATCCACTGTTCATAACTCAAATCCACTGTTTCTTTGCAGATGGGCCGACTCTCAAATCTAATGTTTATTTATCATGTTGGAATAAAGGCGTATCTTTTTTTCATATTTTTATGTTTAAATTGTCTTTTTTAACAATACACCCTTATATTTATACTCAATAATAGAATGAACTGAACAGAAAAAACAATGGTGACACGCGTAGCTCCTTGATTGGTGAATGTTGTGCTGACAAAATGACAATGAGCTGACAGCTTTTAATTAAAGGCCAAATATATGGTCCTAGCAGTAAATTAGTGGGGGTTGTCATCAAAAGGCTAGCTATAATATATAGCAGCAATCCTAAAACAACTTTTTAAGAGCTAAAAAAGAAAAAGAAAAACATCTTATCTCACCCAATGGAAAATGGAAAAGCTGGTGCTGATCATATCAGTAGCTCAGATCATTGCGGCCTTGAGATATCATCAACGATGGAGATACACAAGGTTGTACCACCACCCCATATGAGTACCTTTAAGAAACTCAAGAATACACTCAAAGAAACATTCTTCCCAGATGATCCTCTTCGCCAATTCAAAGGACAACCTTTGATGAACAAATGGATTCTTGCAGCTCAGTATGTTTTCCCTATACTTCAATGGGGTCCTAATTATAGTTTCGGATCGTTCAAGTCTGATGTTGTTTCTGGTCTCACTATTGCTAGCCTCGCCATTCCTCAGGTTCTTTTTTTTTTCCCTGCAGTTTCCCGTCGTCTTTAGCGAGTGATTCTGCTGTAGGGACTCCCTATTAGAACGGAACGTAAGATTACTGCCACGTATACGAGCAAACAAAATAGTTTTGTCTTTTACGTGTGTGTCCATCCGATCAGGCGATCTAATTACAATAGAATCTCTGCGTCGAATTTTTCATCTTTAGGATATTGGTAATGACACCACAATCGATCTATTCGGACATCACGTTTCGGGTAAAATATGATTTCGACCCTTCGGAAGTCGAGTTTTGTTGCGGTGCCTCAACGATAGATTAACTATCGTGTCATTAATAGTATCCTAAATTTTAGTAGAGTAGTCGTAGTCTTAATAAAATTTCCATGACAATTATTGTAACATTTTTTCACTTATGATTATGATCTGGGGTCTATTGATTTATATGGATCCCGTTAAAATAAATGGTGTAAAACTGTGTTGTGTCAAATGTTGTGTATATTTTATTTTGATATAAACATTTATTATTTTAGTATTATTATTTTTCCTTAATTCTGTAATCCATACAAGCTAACTTTTCCTAGATATCTGTATTTTTTTCAACAGGGAATCAGCTATGCTAAACTTGCAAATTTACCACCGATTGTTGGACTATGTGAGTATACTTAATTGACCAATAGATTTCGTTAAATTACCTTTCCTCAGAAAACTATATTCTACGGAAACTTCCTAAATTAAAATACTGAAAAACACACGTGTTTTAATATTTAATATGTATTTAGTATTCATACTTATAAATAAAACCTTTAAAACACGGGTGTTTTTCAATTTAAATAAGGAGTTAGTCTCCACATTCAGTAGAATTTCTCACTTTCCTCTGCTATCGTCTCACAGAAAATGATACAATATATTTTTAACATTATTAATTATAATTATGTTGGATTATTATGCAGATTCAAGTTTTGTTCCACCCCTAATATATGCAGTTCTTGGTAGTTCAAGAGATCTTGCAGTTGGCCCTGTTTCAATTGCTTCCCTTATAATGGGTTCAATGTTGAGACAAGAAGTTTCTCCTACCCATGACCCTATCTTGTTTCTTCAGCTTGCTTTTTCCTCTACTTTTTTTGCTGGTCTTTTCCAAGCCGCTTTAGGATTCCTCAGGTACTTTTTGACCAAGATTTTTTATTTTTATATAATCGTTACATCAAGTGTTATGCATTTTAGTCTAATAAAATACGTGAAAAACAGTAAAAATGTGTGGATATATTACAACAATCATACGATAAAATCATTTTATACAGTTCGGATGAACTTTTATGATTATTAGGGGGATTTTGTGTGTGTTTTTTAATTGTTGAATGATTTTCCAAATGGGATTGGTCATTTTCTCTTCTTACCCTTCTTATGTTCCAGGTGTCAACTTTTTTTCTATTTGAAAGGATAAACATACAATTATTTAATCAGACACTTCAATCATTTAAAATGGTTAATTAACAATGACTAGCAAATTTCACTATTTGATCCGACATTAATGTTAGTACAACGATTGGATGTCATTGTAGATATTCTTTCCGTCCCATTTTGTTTAAAACTTATTTCTTTTTTTATTGTCCCAAAATAAGTACAATTTCCACTTTTAGAGAAAAAGTCACCAATTAAACTACCTAAAATTGCCCCTATTTTATTATACGGTTTTTTTTTTTTTTTTTTTTTTTGAGGGGTTTTTGTTCTTCAATGAGCCAAATTTATGACTTTTTCTTAGTGGGTCAAATTCCCGAAGTTCATTAGTACTCCTGCCAGAAAAAAAAAATCCTCCCTACCCAAAAAAAAAAAAGAAAAAATATCCTTCACATTCCAAACTTAAAAAAATGTTGAGAAACATTCAAAAGAAAATTACTCCATATTTGCAGCAACTTAAAGAAATTTGAAACAGATCGACAACAAATATATTTTTTATTTTAAACTTGAAACAAACAACATTCTGGATAATTCTAAAACAAATAAATGGAGCCCCGTAAAATATGTTGTCTTTGTTGGGGAGAGAGGTAAATTTTTTATTTTGTGGGAGAAGAATTTTGATTTTGAACCGTAACTGATCGACTTTCAAAATCAAAAATTTACGGTAGATTGGTGTGAAGGTTTTTTTTCTTAATTAAACTGCACAAAGACGGATATCTGAGAATATTGATGTCATTTGAATAAAGAGAAATGATAGAAGTCGCAACGAAAAAATATGATAATGATCTACACAGGTGATTATTGTGGGGCGTATATTGATTGATTTAGTCGCGATAATCGATAATCAATATAGATATGTTATGTACGTGTTATCATGTTTTTTTTTCGTTAATGAATCTATCACTCCTCTTGAATAAAATGCAAACCGTGTAATTAAAAGGGCAAAAATGGAAATTTGACATACTTGGTAAATAACCTATTAAATGATGTTTAAGCTTAAATATTGTAATTTTTAAAATGATCCAAACAAATTGGGACGGATGGAGTACATTTTAAAGGACAACACAGAGATATTATTGGGCATTTCATCCGATTTAATTTTTTTATGACATGCATTAAGCACAATTTAAGATACTACTTGATCATTTTACCTTCTTTCTTTTATAAAAACATAAAATTCATAATTATTAAAAGAGTTTTTTTGTCAGGTTTTACCCCCGAATAAGAATCATACTATGTAGACATGATCCGGACCGAACTCCGGATTAGTCGGATCAGTTGGTTCCGGATACCGGGAGTGTTAAGCAAAAAATTTAAAAAAAAATCATAATATGCATGTATATATACATTCACTCTATTTAATTATTGAAATTATTATATCCTTTGATCTAAGTTTTCAAAAATCTGTCATTTTTTTTATCATTATTTTTCCGTCTTCTTGATTTTGACATTTCACTTGATTGTTTTCCGACTCATTTTTGAACTATATCATAACCTGCGAAATAGTTGAAATTTACCGTGACAGAGATGTGAATACGTTCTAACACATTGTCACTGTTTGCTTCCACTATGTCATAGTCACTGTGTTGACTTCCATTATGTTGTTTCTATTGTCAAATCAATTTGCTCTGATATTATCAAAATCACTATGGCAATAGCAGTAGCCCATGATATTCATTTCTGGAAGTTTTGTCAAGATTTCCAGTATGTGCAAAGTGATGGGAGGAATAATCTGGACCACGCAGTTTAAATCCAATTTAAAAACATATGGTTTATATGAAGCCACATGTGTCTTCATACCGTGTGGAGACACCACCTAAAAACCTCTCATTCTTTACAGCACTTTATTGTACAGTAGTAACAATAATTGATTTGTCCTTCCAGGCTAGGTTTTATTATAGACTTTCTTTCAAAAGCCACACTTATTGGATTCATGGCTGGGGCTGCAATTATAGTTTCCCTTCAGCAACTAAAGAGCCTTCTCGGGATTACAAATTTCACCAAACAAATGGGTTTGGTTCCTGTTTTGAGTTCGGTTTTTCACACGACCAATGAGGTTAGAAAGTTTTTGTTTTTTTTTTTTCCTATCCCTTTTTTATTAATAAAATCTATTTGGGAATTTTTTTATTTTTTTATTACACGTGAAGTGAATGATCAATTGAATGATTAAAATCACACACACAATCGGCCAAAAAAAAAAGAATCACACCTATTATCAACTAAAATTCACCACTCTTTTTGGTCTCCCCTAGTGTCACTTATTCATAATTTTTATCCCCAATATTCAATCCTAAAAATATATTTATATCTTCTGAAAAAGATTATATATTTTTATTTATTATTTACATTTCAATTCAAAGTGTCATGTGTCAAATAAAAAATAAGAAAATGTACGATTTGTTTCAAAAACTTGATATGTGACGAAAACAGACCGAAAATATGAAAAAAATAATGAATAGATTAGGGATCAAAATGTAAAGATAAAACATCATAAATCGTGAAACAAATGGATTAAAAAGTTTCCTTTTTTTGACAAAAAAAAAGTGTATTTTTTAAAGAAGATTAAAGTGGAAAATTGAATCAAAGATAAACTCTTTTTTAAAATAAAAGCTAAAAGTTATTCTTTTCACTTCTGGGTTGATTCGAGGTAACTCGTGACTACTGACCAACTCAATGCATTTTCTATCAGAAGTGACGATGACTATTTTATTAGAAATCGCAGTAGTTTAAAAAGGCGCGGATGCATGAATTTTGATATTGAAATTTATTAATTTGTCAATATTTTTTCCATATCACACATATATTTTGATATTCCATTCTATACATGTAATTATGAGACAATAGATAAATACATAGATTAATCCATACATATATATGTGTTTATAAAAAAAATTCTACTATTTATACATAATATTTTTATTTTAAAATGTCAGCCCCCTGCTGCTGACCAGTGAGCAATCGGAATACTAAAAAAATATGGCCAGGCGGAGATAGTGCTGGAAAAAAAAAAAAAAAAAAAAAAAAACCAAAAACTAAAAAAGGGAAACGAAAAAGTATTATGAGGGCATCTTGTGATTGTGAATGCATGGCGACTTTATTGTGTTAGGCCGTTTGCAACATGTTTCTCTTTTATGCGTTAACGAATAGAAACTAGCTCTGAAATAATTCATCATCCAAATTTATATTGCAAAATATTTTAATTTGAGTATAAATAAATATATTCTATATTTTATATTATTAATCATCATAATTTTTATGTAGATGATGAATTTTAGTGAATCATGAAGATTTAAATTTCTATTCAAGAAATTTATTTTATTTTACAGTACTCCAAAGATCCCTTTTCTGTATTTGTTTTTTTTTTATTTTTTTATTTAATATTGTTTTTTTTTTTTTTGTTGCATGTTGTTGTCAATCATGCAGTGGTCATGGCAAACAATACTGATGGGTGTATGCTTCCTGGTTCTCCTCCTTATTGCAAGGCATATCGTACGTTTTTTTTATAAATTTTTTGTTTTAACGCACGCACATTTTCCCTGTTGGGTGGGACTCAATCCCCGAACATTCAGATTAACAACCACACCACAAACCGCTAGACCACTACTTTATTGGCTATTTTTACGTTATTTTAACTTCTCTACTACCAAATTAAATTATACTTTTTTTCTTTCCTTATTTAACTTTACGTCTCATTCTAGAATATAATAAAGTAGAGTAGTAATTAGTTGGTATGGTGTCTGTAGCGTTATTTTTTCCGAATAAATGGTTATTCAAATTTTTGGTCTCTTTCTTTGTTATCTTGGGAAAAAGAAAAAATTAAGGTCGTGTAGGAATTGAATTTTGCAATTATCTCGTATTTATGCTGCTGGCAAGAATGCTAAAAATTGAATGGGCCACCAATACTTTCCAGTTTCCATTAAATAGTCCATCTGTCATATTTTATTTGTCTCGTTTGACTTTTCACACAGATTAAAAAAAATTATAGTTAATATTTAGAACCTCATTAAATAATCCAATATTTTTACATTTATACCCTTTAGATGCTACTCATTTTTTATTATAAATATTGTAAAGATGGAAGGGCTTCTGAAGAAATTTGATAATAAATGCATAAAATGAACACTTATTTTGGGACAAACCAAAAAATAAACGTGGATAAATAAAATAGGACGGAGGTAGACGTGGCCGGTTCCGTGACGGGCCGGTTTTTCTGGTTGGACCTGCCTGTTCCGGGTCCAAAAAGCAATCGGAACCGCTGGTTCCAATTTCTAACCGGTTCCGCCGGGTCTCAGGAACCGGCGAGTTTGCATTTCTCCGGGCCGGTTTCGAGTCTCGGCGGTTCCAGGGTCCAGACGATTCCGATCACGGTTCAGATCACGGTTCCAAAAAAATCAATATTTTTTTTAGAAAATTTGTGTAACTTGCGTTAAAATTAATAATAAATTATAATTGATTATTAAACTATACATAATATTTAATTTTCATAACTAAATTTTAAAAAAAAAACACACGGATTGGAACTTATATTCTAAATAATGGTAAGTAAATTAAAACATAATGCGTAGTTTTTTTAATGATTAATTTGTTAGTAAATTAAACGTATATTTCATATAGTGATTACGATTATTTATACTTATAATATTATGTACATAAGTTGATTTTATGTCTTGCTTAATCGAGGCAAAAAAAAATATATATGGGTGTGTATTTATAGTGTGATGAGTGTGTGAGGAAAAAGTGATGAAATGAGTGTGTATTTATAGTGTGAGGAGTGTGTGATATTTTAAAATTAAAAAAAAAAAAATTACTTTATTCAAAAAATTTGCAAAATACACGTTGGAATTAAAAACCGCCGGTTCGGGTCCTCCGGGCCGGTTCCGGCCGGTTTCACATCCGGTTCGTAGAACCGCCGGTCCGGTCTGGATCCGGTAGAAACTTAAACGGGGCAGAACCGTGTACCCCTCGGTTCCAGGAACAGGCTACCTGTGGACCCGCCGGTTTGAACCGGGACCCGCCGGGTCAGAACCGGCCAGGTCTAGAAGGAAGGAGTATATTGGATTGAAATATGACATCATGCATCCTGCAATTTAATGATTATGAGATAAATTTTCGTTCCATTTTAATTGATGGTGTTGTCAAAAGCACACAAATTAAAATGTGTTCCACAAAAATGTCTTAAAAACTTGTTTAATGAGTTCATATTGAACCACACAATGAAAGTGTGGTTTAGATTGAAACACCCAGTATCTTTATATGAATGAAAACACCACATAAGTATTCTCCCATTATGCTTGAACTAGCCAAAAATGTTGAAACTTGGGCTCTTTACCAATTTTCGACCACAAATGTGAAAGGGCAGAAAATGTAATATAAATTGCCATGTATAAATAAGGAAAAATTGAAATATTTTTTTTGAAGGGTGAAAAATTGAAATATTGGTCTCATAGTTATGGCGTGGAACTAATTTCGGTGTCATTTGATTTTAATTTATTAATTACACTCCATAATTTAAATAAAAAAAAAATACTCCTTCCGTTTCTAATTATATGTCGCAGTTGTCAAAATCAAAATTTACTTTTTATATGTCGTAGTTATATTTTTAAGACATATTTTAATGGTATTTCCGCTTTTCAATATTACTTTTCAATTTTTTAGACTAATTCAACCAATCAATCTTTAATATTCAATATACCAATACACTTTTCAATGAAATTCAACACAAGAAATCAATTTTTTTTAGGACATAAATCACTTTGTTAATCTGTGTGTTTTTCTCAAACGCAACATATAATTAAGAACGGAGGGAGTATCAATTTTGATCCCATTACTTTATCAATTACACGATATAATTTACAAAAAGTCTCAATTTTAGGAGAAATTGAGTGAATATTTTCAATCATAAGAACTAAATTACATTTGGTAGTTGAAATCAAATGCAATAACAGAGGGAAAAGTTTAAAAATAGAATTAAAGGACGATGCTAAAAATCCATAGCAAAAGAAGGCTAATTGAAGAAGACATATACCCAAACCTGTTTGACAACTCAAATTTACAATATCATGATTTTGCCCAAAAATAAAATAATATAAATTTGAAAGTAAACTCTATAAGCAAAATAAAAGATTGCAGACCAACAAGGTATCTCCCTAACAGTGATCACTAGAGTATAAACTGGTAAATGACCAAGGTTTGAGTCTCGGGCAAAAAGGGTGCATGTGTAAGAAAACCTTTTGTTTCCATAAAAAGAACAAAGAACAAAGAAAAAAGAGATTGCATTGCCTAGCATTGTACATTAATGTCCTACTCACCATATAAATATGAGACATAAAAGTCTTTTCAACTCGGGATAGCTCTTTTAGACCAAGTGAGGACGACGGTCTAAGAAGTTGACCGAACCATTTATAACTCATTCAACGCAACCAAACCCGTGGTCTGGGGGCGTTACAGAATGACATTCAGCGTCGACTATCAAACGGAACTATGCGTTGCACCGTTAGAGACGGTGTAAGAATGGCCTATAGTTACCTCTTGTAGGGACGAAACTGGGAACCGTTAGAGATGGTATAAGGATGGCATCTAGTTATCTTTGGAGGGACGAAAGTGGGAAAAGTCCACTGGGACAAGTCTTGGACGTCCTGGCGAGGGCGTCCGTCCTTTATAAGGTGGGGATAACGTAAAGGGATGGCCTCTAGTTACCTATGGTAGGGACGAAACTGGGAACCGTTAGAATGGTGTAAGGGTGGCCTCTAGTTACCTCTGGTAGGGACAAAAGTGGGACAAGTCCACTGGGACAAGTCTTGGTCGTCCTGACGAGGACGTCAGTCCCTTATAAAGGGGGAGAACGTAAAGGGATGGCCTCTGGATGGCCTCTGGTAGGGACGAAACTGGGAACCGTTAGAAATCGTGTAAGGATAGCCTCTAGTTATCTCTGGTAGGGACGAAAGTGGGACAAGTCCACTGGGACAAGTCTTGGCCGTCCTAGCGAGGACACAATTTCCTTGTAAGGGGTGAGAACATAAAGTGTCACATCAGTAAAGTAGTAGAATGCTCACCTCCATATAAGTGTGAGACATAATAGTCTTGACAACTCGGGTTAGCCCTTTTAGACCAGGCGAGGACGACGGTCTAAGAAGTTGACCGGATCATTTATGACTTATTTAGCGCTACCACGCCCGGGGTCTGGGAGCGTTACAAGCACCCTGATCATTTGAGTGTTTTCTCAATAAGGTTGAACAAAAATTACAGAAACAAAAAAGACCGGTCTGACCAAATCGAGCTAAACTGGAAAAGCGTAAATCGTAGATTTTCAGTAGGTTTACATATAACTAATACCAAACCATTTAATACAGTTTGGTTTCAATTTAAAAAATATGTATAACCATTTCAAGCCGGAACAGACCGGATACCGACATCTAATAATAATATAAATTATCAGTATGCTTAATTTGCTACACTTCCAACCCATTTATACTTTGCTTTTGGAATATATTAAGGGGGATTCTATTGGCACCCCCCAATTTACTTACTCGGCACCCATATTACTCCCAAAGACCATAAAAATTACTTGGCACCGGTAATTTTTTAAAGTGAACGTCGATCATGCTGGTGTCCTTGTTAAACTCAACGTCGGTGACACTAACGTTGGTGTTCAACAAGCACTGACGTTGGTGTTCAACAAGGAACACCAGTGCGACTGACGTTCTCTATATAAAAAGTGTTAAAATTTAGAAACGTCAGTCCACGACTTTCCACTAGTGTTCTTTGTGGCACACGGTGTTTAACAAGGAACACCAGTGTGACTGACGTTTTTTTTTCATCCGAAAAAATAATCAAAGAATGGGTGCCGGAAGTAAAAACGGGGATGCTAATAGAACCCACCTATATTAATGATCCATCATTCATTTAATATTCTGAACATATGGCTTTTTGTGATCTTTTCACCCACTAAACTTTAATATGTCGATCTCTTTAAAGATCAATACAACAAAAATCAATTTATAACGCATGACCCTTTCCCCTCCTTCTCTTTCTGCTTTCTTAACTTCAACATTTGAGATATCTCGACATTATTTTCATAAATGTGCAAAAGGTAGTTACTTTTTATCTCTCTGAATCACTTATGAATATAACACATTCATCTTTCTCTCCTCATCTCGCTCAAATACGATTTTATCTTATGCATGTTGTGAGTTATACAAGTTATTCAATGTTTTAGGTTTTGGTTCAATATTAATAATATGTAGAGATTAATCTTCATTAGTGAATTGGAACGGGTTAGACACGATTTTTTATTATCTTGTTTGTGCTAAGCTCGGAAATTCAATGATAGGTGTTGCATTTGTTGTTTTGGATGATGGTAGAGGGGATAATTGGTTTTGAGATCTAATTTTGGCATGTAGAAAAATTAGTTTAATATTAACAGTTTATTAAATCATCTATTTGATTTTACTCACATAATAGTATTGATGTATCACATACATTACCATATGTTATCCATAGTTAAGTTGTGATTTTCAATCGATAGTTTTACTTGTTCACGAAAACCGTAAAAAACTGAAACCAAGTCAAACCAAACCGGACCAAAGAAATGATTTTCTCCAAAAAACCGGTTTGGTTTTGTTTGAAAATTTGAAAACCATATAAAATGGTTTGGTTTTATAAATGAAAAGAACCGGCCAAACCGGATCATGTTCAACCCTTACCAAAAATCCACTCAGACTATAAATCATGGTTCCATCCTTATGGATATGGTTTAAAAGGGTGTATATAGTTTATACAAGTAATTTCTTATTTAGTTTTCTTTTGAATCAGATTTAAGTAAAATAATGGTAATATTATTTCATGTCATTATCAGTGATTGGAAAACATATTCTGAGTTTGAGCATATGAAAAATGATAATTTGCAGAGCATAAGAAAGCCAAAGCTATTTTGGGTGTCAGCAGGAGCTCCTCTTCTGTCAGTTATTCTTTCCACCTTGTTGGTTTTTGCGTTCAAAGCACAAAATCATGGGATTAGTGTGGTAGATTATTCTCTTACCAAATTTTGAATTATTAATTTTTTTTAAAAACAATTCTAAAGTATTTTTGTTTTGTATTTTGCATCAATTAATATCTCTTTTTTGCTTATTACTCTTTAATAGATTGGGAAGTTGCCAGAAGGATTGAACCCTGCCTCTTGGAATATGTTACATTTTAGTGGAAGCTATATGGGACTTGTAATCAAAACTGGCATTGTGACCGGCATTATATCTCTCACCGTAAGGTTTTCATAATTTAAATTAATCACCGAAATTTTGGTTATGTTTTGATTTCACCGTAAGTTTTTCATAATTTAAATTAATCAATTGAATCCTGCAAAAGCACAAAATGATTGAATTTTAGATGGTGGTTTATTTTCTTTTTTTTTTTTTTTTTGAGGAAAGATGGTGGTTTATTTTCTTTATCATAAATTCATATAATGATTTTGACACAGGAAGGTATTGCAGTAGGAAGGACTTTTGCTGCTCTAAAGAATTATCAGGTGGATGGAAATAAAGAAATGATTGCTATTGGACTAATGAACATTGTTGGCTCCTCCACCTCCTGCTATGTTACAACAGGTGCACATTTATTTTCACATTTATTATCAATTTAGTATTTGTTTTGAAATCAAAAATTTCCTCTAAAAAACTCATAATTATTAGTGAAGTCCAATGTGTATGTATGCAGGTTCGTTTTCTAGATCAGCGGTGAACAACAATGCCGGATGCAAAACTGCAACATCTAACATAATAATGGCTATAACTGTAATGGTTACACTCCTCCTCTTAATGCCACTCTTTCAATACACACCGAATCTGGTTCTTGGTGCCATCATTGTTACGGCGGTCATTGGTTTGATCGATATCCCGGCTGCCTGCCAAGTTTGGAAAATCGACAAGTTTGATTTCCTCGTACTAATCTCTGCATTCTTTGGAGTTCTCTTCGTCTCTGTCCAAATCGGCCTAGCCATTGCAGTAAGTTCAAAAAACCTTCAATTTTTTTTTTTTCTCGTTTTGTCTGTCGGTTTAGTACTTTATGGTTTATAATGATCACGAACAGGTTGGATTGTCTGTATTCAGAGTACTTATGCAAATTACACGACCAAAAACAGTGATGCTAGGGAATATTCCCGGAACAAATATTTTTCGTAATATTCAGCATTACAAAGAAGCTATGAACGTTCCTGGTTTTCTCATATTGAGCATTGAAGCACCAATTAACTTTGCTAATAGCACTTACTTGAAGGAACGGTACGTAATTAGTCACCTGTAATTAACTATTTAATTAGTTCGTACGAAAAGTACTAATGATATATCTTCTACCCGATACATACCTAATTATATGTCTTAATTAATTATCTAGGATTTCAAGATGGATACAAGACTATGAGTCAGATGTGCGAGAACATGAAAAAAAAGACGGAATCCAATATTTGGTTCTTGATTTAACAGGTAAACGAAAATACTTATACCATATGTACGAAGCCTAATACGCATTGAGCCAATTTAATTAATTGATTTTTGACATGCATTTAGTAAAAGGTTTTTTTTTTTTTTCGTTTTACAGCCGTGAGTTCAATTGATACGAATGGAGTTTCATTCTTTAAGGATCTGAAGATGGTTTCAAAGAAAATGGGCATTGAGGCAAGTTGTAAACGAGAATTTGATTGCAAAGCCTTTTGTTTTATTTCTTGCTTATTTATTAGCAAACTTCTAATTCATAATTCTAACTTGAATACTCAGCTTGTGCTGGTAAATCCTGTTGGAGAAATGATGGAAAAATTGCAGCGCGTGGATGAATCCAAGGAATTTACAGGACAAAATAGTATTTTCTTGACAGTTGGAGAGGCTATAGCTTCACTCTCATCAGGGTTCAAAAGGCCAACCATTTAGATTCCATTGTGAGACTTAAAGTTATCTCATTAGATCAAGATTATAAAATGTACTGTTATCGCTTTATAACTATCAAATGTACAAAAGAAAAACAATTTCACTTTCCTTTAATTTTGTGCAGTTACTTAACATTTATTAACAACTCTTTAATTTTGTTGTGTTTTAAATAAACATTAACTCTGTTGAAGATAAAATATGACGCGGATGCAAAATAGGGACCACAAAATTACTAACCTTTTTTTTTTTTTTTTTTTTTTTTTTTGTTGTAAAACTCAGATTTTTATTAAGAATGAAAACTGAAGTTTTACAAGTGTCATCTCCTGACAAATCTCCCAAAAATAATGTCATCAACAACGCTCACCACCTCCTCAAAACCTTAGTCAAGCGCAAACCAGGAGGGAAAATCCGGTCTTAAGGAAAGAAGATATGGCATGTGTGTTGGAAAAGTAACTCTAAGATCTCAAAAGTATATGACATGTACAACTGCAAGAAGAAACAATGGAAATCCCAGCCAGAACAGTATCTTTTTCTACAGCAGCTCCAAACTAAGGTGCAACAGGTCCAAGCAATAATCCACATCCATCTGATTTTTCCCCTCATGACAAAATGATCACTCCTGCAAAGATGTTGAGGGTGATGCAAAGAACCAAAAGCAGATGTATACAACCAGGAACAAGAAAAGAGTGGTATGCGACTGTTTGCACCCTTCACAAAGAAATGAAGGTGCTTCCCGTTGTGGATGCCAGGTAGGGAAGGCTCGATCATAGAGGGCATGAAAAGCCATTCTCTGCAAAGTAGAGATTCCCAGAGAGCAAGGGAAGCAAAAACAAAGATAAACCAAAGATGGATAATTGTACAAAAAAGATAAATACCACTGTTTGCACCCTTCAAAGTTATGAAGGTGCTTCCAAAGAGATATTGCCATGGTTTATCATCTTGCTCTTGTTCGATAATGGGAGTTGAAGGATATCCCGGTTGATGAGAAAGCCAATGTCCCTCAAGTTGGCGACTGCACATATATATAAGAGCTTTGAGTAGTACTAGCCTTTTTGCAAAGCAATCTGCAGGGGAGTTACTTCTCAAGAAGATATCTTTGAATCTGTAGTGATGCTCTGCAATGAGATGTTTGATTTGTTCAATTTCGGTTCAAATTTCCAGGGAGCTTGAGTTGTGCCTGTGACCATGTTCACCAGGATTTGAGAATCTGTTTCCAAAAGGACATTTTGGAGGTTGAGCTGGATGCACTGATGGATTCCAGATAGCAGAGCTTGAATTTCTGCCATCATGTTTGTATTTACACCATAAGCTTCATAACCAGAACCAAGGACATGTCCATGGTGGTTCCTGATAATGAAACCACCCCCTGCAATGCCTGGATTACCAATAGCTGAGCCATCAGAATTCATTTTATAAACATTAAGCTCAGGGAACTGCCACTTCACTGGTATATGCTGTAAGACTGGTTTGGATGCAAAACCATGGATAATGCCATGCTGGATAAGAAGATCATCATGAACTGATCTTCTAGTCAACTTGAGAGAAGTACAAGAAAGCCTTAGATTGTCAAGTATAGCAAAGATAATAGCGGCCTCAGTGATTGTCACATCTTCATAAAGAGTCTTGTTCCTGGCTTTCCAAAGCTCCCAACATATAAAAATGGGAATAAGAGGTAACACAGTATTCAAGGCTCCCTGGTTATCAGGGTGGAGCCAGATGCTCATGGCTTGTTGCAGGCTGTCACAAGGATGATGCCCCCAATGAAATAAGGCCTGAAAGTGTCCCCATATTTGTTGAGCTTTAGTGCAGTGCCAAAAGACATGGTCGATGGTTTCATCATTATTACAAAACAAGCATTTGAAAGGCCCATGTATGCCAAAATTTTGAAGCTGAGCTGCAAAAGGAAGTAAACCATTTCTCAGTCTCCAGATAAAGAAAGATATCTTACCAGGTATGTGTAGGTTTCAGTTTCTTTTAAATCATGGAGAGATTGTCTCCTTTTCCTGAGAATACCATAAGCAGACTTAATAGTGAAATTGCCATTGGAAGTTTGGGACCATATCCACTTATTGTGACCAACATAATGCATGTTTTCATCAGCAACTTCTTGTACAGGACTAAGAAGCTTCCAGGCATATAATTTGTAAAGAGGGTAGTTGCCTCTCATAATAGTGCTGGCCCAAAGACCTTGACCTCGTCTCAGTTTCCACCAGAGCTTGCAAGAGAAAGCTTGCTGAAGAACTTTCAGATTTCTAGTTCTAGACCATTTTCATTGGTGGGAAAGCAAACTTCCTCCCAACATCTCCAGATATGCCTCTTAGATTTTTCAGTGTCTAACCAAAGAAAATGAGAGAGAATATGTTCTATTCTTTTAAACACAGTGGCATGCAATTTAAGAGCAACAAGGATGTGTATAGGAATAGAAGACAGGACATGTTTAATGAGGATAAGTCTACCCCCTGTGGAAAGAAATCTAGCATACCAACCTTGAAGCTTGTGTTCTAGTTTTTGAATAAGAGGGATAAAGTAAAAATGTTTAGGTCTACCCACATAAATAGGACACCCAAGGTAAGTAAAGGGAAAAGTGTCTTTTTTCATACCAGTAACAGTCTTAACCATGTCAACAGTGAGAGAATTTGCATACTTTGATATGAAAAAAGAGCTTTTATTTGCATTTATTTGTTGGCTAGAAGCAAGCTCATAGTGGCGTAAAAAAATAAAAAGATTCTTGAGAGATTTCTTAGTGGCCCTAGCAAAGACAATGAGGTCATCAGCATACATACAGTGGGTGATTGGAATGAAGCCTCTTGGGACAGCATAATGTTCAACATGAGTGTGGAAAATATGTTTAAGGCCCCTAGTAAGGGCTTCAGAAACCTAGATGAACAGGTAGGGGGAAATTGGGTCACCTTGCTTAATACCCCTAGTGTTCTGAAATAAGCCAGCGGGGGTGCCATTGATGAGAACAGAAAACCAACTGAAGGTAAGATTATTCATAATGAGCTTAACAAAAGCCTCAGAAAAACCAAATTTAAGTAAAAGAGCTTTGAGAAAAGGCCAGGACACTCTGTCAAAGGCTTTAGTAACATCAAACTTAAAAATGATATTGTGACCCCTGGCTTTTCTGTGCACAAATTGAACCAACTCTTGAACAAAAAGGACATTATCAGCAATATCCTTACCTTTCAAAAAAGCAGATTGCTCAACAGAAATAAGGAGAGGAAGGACCAATTGTAATCTGGTGCAGATAATCTTGGTGAAGATCTTATTAGCAAAAGTACTAAGGGCAATGGGCCTGAAATCTGCAAAAGTCTTTGGGGCCTCTTTTTTGCAAAATTACTAACCTTGCTAGTATACTTTTAAGTCCGACGAACACATAACAAACATACATATCATATAATATATATTGACTCTACTATTATGTCACTCTCTATCTAATAAGAATGATTCTAAAATTATTTGTTTTATTCACACTTGAATGGAATAGCTATACACACTTATATAGTTACAATTTGGTGATTCTACAATCTTTACAATTAATGTATATATTCTAGAATATATTCTACCATAAATACAAAATATTATAGAATAAATACAATACATGAAATATATTCCCTATTACCACCTCTCAAGTTGGCCAGGTCAGAGGCCTAACTTTTCACGTTGAAGATGAAAGGCAGGTCGGCGTAAGGACTTTGTAAGACGATCGGCGAGCTGGTCTTGAGAGTGAACATGAGTGATGCGAAGACTGCCACTTTGGAGTTGTTGCCGGATATAGTGGTAGTCAATGGCTACATGCTTCATTCGGGAGTGAAAGATAAGGTTTGAGCAAAACTGAGTAATGCCCAGATTGTCACAGTAGATGACGGGAGTTTGAGAGACGGGATGCCCGAGATCACTAAGAAGAAAGGTAATCCAAGTAAGCTGTATTAGGAAATCTACGCGGGAACGCAGCGGAATTCAAAAATTTATTTCCTATCGACCCAAGATCGACTTCGTTTAAGCAATAAACAAATAAGCTAAAGATGGTGGTTACCTTGCTTGATCTATAAGATCGACGTTTTGACCGTCTAAGGAGAGTAGTTCTACATAGAGCCGCCCAAGTGTTTGGCCTCTACCGGTGATCCACACGAACAGCTCGCCGGAATCCCATCATGGATTGCTACCAGAAAAATTCGGTTGCTAGACCGACTTTTTCTCTCCCTCAAAAATCTCTCCTAAGAAGCTCTCTATTTTTCACAAGAACTATTAGCTCTTGGAATTGTGATGTACAAAAGAGCTAGCCAAAAGGCCCAAACCTCCCTATTTATAAGGTGACCTGCGCCCCTAGTGATTCACAATCTAATTGGGATTAGCTTCCTACTAGATTGGGGAGAAAGAAATCCTTTTCTTAATAAAATAAGGAAAATATATTTGATTGATTTATGTCATTTAATTTAATATCATATATTAAATATTTCTAAGATATTGTCAATATCTTATATTGACTATATTTATCTTATTACCATAAATCTATTTTTCCAAAATTAATTAATATCTAATATTAATATTATGGTAAATCTTATTAACTAAATTGCACAAACCAAACGTATCCAATACACAAAAAACTTGCGCCACTTTATAGCCAAATTCACGTGTGTGTCATACACACAAATTTTGGCCACAAATATGTAATATATATATATATATATATATATATATATATATATATATATATATATATATAAAAATTAATATCTTGCATTATATTTATATCTTGCATTATATATATATATATAATTAATATCTTGCATTATATTTATTCATAATAAATAAATACCACCATATTAATTTACCACTATAACCTTTATAGTAATGAGATAAATTCTTTCCTTATTTGGTTATCATCTATAACCACATTTTAATCCGGCTAGATGTTCATATGTGTGTGACCCGATAGGCTTCCGAATATGTTGCCGTAGACACAAAGTGCAAATTATGAAAATGCCCTTCATGCCTAACGATCACGGGATAGCGTCTAGCAACACACCGTGACTCCCAATCATCAGAAGAGTCAAATGCAATGACTACTACCTTTCATGTGAAACAGATACCATGTAAATTACAATCCTATCGCTGTAATAATATCCATACAGTCGTTAGTCGAGTGTCAAAACATCAACGACCGTATCTTATAATATGGATATCAAGCTCTCTCAAAGTAACTCATTTACTTCCACTTTGCAAAGATTCACGTGAGTAAGACATTCCTTATAAGAAGGCCCTTTCAGATATTCACCCTACTGATAGGGTACGCGATTTCCAGACGACCAAACATGTATACTCCGTATGCTTCAGTATCACACCAAATCACTACCGTATGATCGCCCCATGGCTAGGGGAAACCTCAATAGTGTCAAAGCATGACAATCCACACCGTGATGCCATTTAGACTCCGGACCTAAGGATAATTACACAACCGTCACATAGTGTGACACTTATCCGTTTAAGTGGCTCAGTCTAACGTACGCATTCTCTAATACACGTCCACGTACAGTCCAAGTGTCTATACACTTCGATAGACGAGATTTATCCCTGCCTTTAAAGACAGAAGACATCTAATACGTGCTAGCCTGTTCATACTATCAATGCCCTATTTAATAGTACATCAGCCTAAAGACATCTAAGCATCAAACTTATTAAAGTGATTAGAGATCTCATCAACCATAATCGCCTATCATGGTTTCTCTATCAAAGTTTAATACCAAGGACGTTATCATATAACAATTCATAATTGGTTCTTTAAAAGAACAAATATATGACAACAGAAAAGGCATTTAATATATGTATAAACACAAAGAAATAGTAGAAATGATCCGAACCGGTCGGATCCGGTCCAACCCGATTGGGTTTAGGACACTATTTCAACAATCTCCCAATTGGCCTAAAACCAATCACTCGCACATACAAGACCAAGTTGAAACACAAGAATCTCATGCAATACTCGCAACCAGCTTTAGCCGTGAACGGATCGCTATCCATGGGGACTCAGACTATCTTCATACCATGCCCCAAATGATCAAGTCAAAGGAACCTCATTAACACACACACAGATCTCTGACGAGACCCTAGTCCTTGCTTCAAGCAATGAATCCACTTACTATATCAGTTATATAGAAAGGTGGAAGAACCGCACAAGGTTCGTGAATGAACCTTCTAGATCCATGTATCTTGCTCCCGCCAGTGTCTCCAAGGCAATACTGTGTTTTGGCTCAGTTGTAGAATTTACAGAGACCCATAGCTAAGAACATTTCCACTCAACATCACTTGATCAAAGTGATCGCAAACCTGCATCAGTAGCTCCACTCACCCTAATAAGACTTAGGATATACGTCTGTATAACTATATTTATTTATTTCCAAGTTTGAATAAACTAGGAACCTTTCCTTAACTTGTTTAAGGATATTCTCGACATTCAACAGATTTACTTTCATACTTGCTCATGACTCTTTATGAACTATGAACATCTGGCATTACCTATATGATGGTTCCTATCGCAGTAGCGAAGGAAACCTTTCATAAGCATCATCTTTCACCGCATCTTTAGGACTAACATCCTAACATAGATAGATCTTGAGAACACTGGCTAGCAGTATCCCCTATCGCGATCTATGTTAAACTCTTTTAGCATCAGATCTATACAGGTAAACTATAATCTAACAGGAGTTAAAGCTATCACTATAGATTCTTATTTATAAATATAAGAACTGCCAATCCAAGTGCCTTCGTAAAGACCTTGAACTACCAAACATTAATTGATTGTGACATGGGGTGGCAATTCCTGAGAGAGATATCTAATACCTTACTCAAAAATCATAACACACTCCCACTATCCATCTTGCACATGGGCATATCCTTCTTTTGACTAAGTCAAACTCCTTTGATTGTCAAACAAATAAATCGTCTAGAGAAACTTGTTTGAGTCTATAAATGGATCTCATGGGCTCATATATCATGTTATCGTCTATGAACAGCGAGCTGTCTGCCCAACGTCTTCAACACTATCATATAGCCATGATAGGAAGTTATAACAAGCATAGTCTGAATAGAACTAGGCTCAGCTGGCGGCATAAAGATAATTACAAGGTTTACACCCCATACCCTTCAGCCGTCACTATAGCCTTATGGTAATCATATTACTATCCATGTCAGCCTTTCAGGGACATTCCCTCTAGGTAAGACAGACTAGGTTCACAACCTGGTTGTCACTGATGGAATCTAAATCAGATCTTATGGCTCCTGGACATATCTCTCAATCTTGCCTTTCAAACATTCCTTCATAAGTCATTTTTAGATAAGATACGTATTACCCACATGATTCATAATCATATGGTTCAACATCATCAGAATGACATTTAGTTACACGCTTCCCTTTTATAGAGACTATGTCTAGAACAACCACAAATATTAAGGTTAACAGCCACACAAATATTTAGTTGAGATCTCATCACATATGTCAACTATATAGTGACATCAATCTTGTATGTTAGATTCAGTGACCTTCCAACTTTATCGGAATATCATTTATTCTTTACAATTGAATATGTCTACTAAATCCTAACAAATAACTGAAAGTATGTTCTTCATAAGAACGGGAACATAATAACATTTATTTAGTTCTCTTATCAGTTTACTAGATCCAGAATATGGTAAGTGTCACAACGTTTGCTTCACCTTCCATATATGCATTTAATCTTTCTAATTTAATCACACTCGTAAGATATCATATATCTTAGAGTCGACTTTGAACTTAGATAGATTTATCTCAACTCACTTGCCTATGATAGAAATGTCAATAAGTTCTCTATTTAAGCACATGCCCTAACTTTCCTTTTAATACTTTAAGCTCTTGGAAAATGTCACTACAAAAAAGACCTTTTCGTGACAAAAACATTCATTGCGAAAAGTGCTGATTTTCGTCTGTAAAGGTTCTCGTGACAAAAGTTTTTTGTCGCGGTGTTTGTTGTGTAAGCAGTGACGCTAAAGGTGTCTAGTGTGACAATCAGAGTATTAGTCACTAAAGAAGTCGCGCCAAATCTCATACTATTTCCGCCAAAGCTTTTCATGACAAAACACTAAATTTCTCACTAGAAGGTTTTCCTGAGACAAAATTTTTGTCACGAAATAATGAACATTTTATCACTAATTAAGTGTTCTTGTCACCAAAAACTGTAAACAGATTTTTAAATTAATGGTTAATATTGACAAAGGCTTTGTCACTCGAAGTCATATTTTATTAATAATACTAATAATAATAATAATAATAATTATTATTATTATTATTATTATTATTACTATTACTATGATTAAATTCATTTAAATTTTAATTGAATAATAACCAAGATCCTATGAAAAAATGTACACATATCCTATAAAAGAATAAAAAATAATATACCACATAATAAAATATTAAATAATTACTAACAATCATTTATAAATATACAAAAACTTAACATCCACTCTAAAAATTTCAAAAAAAAAAAAAACAAATAAATTAAATAAATAATGTTAAATCATATATTTTTATCAAACACATGAAATATATGCAGGCTGAAAGGTTTTTAATTTCCAACAAACTATACATAAACCTCTTAAGGTGGAAAAACATGAAATTAGCACTAAAAATTAGTTGCATTCAAATAGCATAGCATTCCAAATTATGAACGTAATCTGGCAGCATGAGGGCAACAATATCCTAACACTTCAAGTTTATGGGGGAAGACACTCCACTCCTAAAAGCTTTCTCTGTATCACTGTACGCATATGAATCACACATGAATCAAAATGCAACTTGGCAAAATAAAAAATGATGAGATGTAAAGGAAGCATAATACAAATAGGTAGAAGAAAAGAGTGATACCAGTACTTTATAGCTCTCTTTTGCAGTGGCTTCAAGAATACAGTTATAAAGAGACTTCACGTGTTCACTTCCATCTAATTGAACTCTAATGAAATACTGTACCTCCTAGTTGATGCACATATATAAAGAGATTTTTTTTGTCAATGTCACCGATTAGAAGGTTAATAAACAACATTAAAAAATACCCTTTTGATCTCTCATAAGCTGTAAATGAAACAAGTTTCCAGAGCTATTTGCCTACAAAACAGGTCAAATGAGGCTAAATTTCAGTTCTTGATATCACAATTAAAAAAAGGAAAAAAAAAGAGCTTAAATAATCGAACTATAGGTATCATTTATGTACTAAAACTCAGTCGGAACAGAAAATGCTACAAATCACAATATGTCCCTATTTTGGTTTAAAAGATCTAGAGAGTGATAGTTACTATCAATCCTTGGTAAAACGAAGATGGAGATAAATATGCATACTCAAAAAGTAATACTTAAAGAAGTTATTACCTGGATGTAATGGAAGGGGACAAGGCAAAATCCATCCCATTGCATTTTTCGCCTCGTGCACAAGGCAAAAGCCATCCCATATGGCAAAAGAATCATATCAAAACACTAATTTAGAGCCTCTAACACTGCATCGGTGGTCAAAAATACCTCTGTACTCAAAAACAGAGTTTGTGGGATTTTGACTAATCATGTTTCAGCATCAACAAAGAGGGTTGTTGTTTGGTGTGCCTCATTTCCGAAGGCAAAGCATTGAATTTGGAAGCAGGAACCATCTAAAAAGTAAACACACAAGGTGAACAACACAACTTATTGTCTTTATTTTCCAAAGCAATATTAGCATCTTTATGCCAAAGTAAAAAAGTTCATGGTATTATTATATGCCAAAGTTATAAAAGTTCAAGAGGGACATTGGAATAAGTTTAGAACAGGTATCGAATGTTTCTGACTAGTATAACAAACAATATTCTAAGAATGGAGAACAAATAATTGCAGTGATTTGAAACCAGAGTAGGGATAGAACTGACCTGGCATGGGAGAAATACATTTCAAATATACTGTCACAAAAAAAGGACCAAAACCGTGTAAAAGAGATTCCAACACTTACATTCATAAAACATCTTTTCTTTCTCCTATAGTATCAACTTCAAGTCTTCAACACCACCTTCCTGCATATGTAACAGTATTGACATCAGATCCCCTGGATATGGCCTAGTGGTGAGGAGCTGGGGTGTTAGAATGACAATCCTGACCCTGTTGGAGGTCGAGGGTTCGATTCCCCGTAAAGGGGTTGATTTCCGATGGCTAAAACTTCAGTGATGGGGAACTAAGACAGCCCTTGACTCTAAGCTCTAGGCTCCTGATTAACCTCTCCTCGCATTCCTGTGGGATCGGGGGCGAGGGGGCCCTCACGGTTAGGGTTTAACCGTTTTTAACAGTATTGACATCAGTCTTTGGTTGCCAGAAAAATGTGGCCAGGTATTTACCCAAATGTAATGTATGCTTGAATAAATTCTTGAATGTTGTCTTCAGCTTTCAGGTGAAGCACAATGCAGTTGGTGCTGCTAAATGTTTCTACAAGTTAGAGTCTCTTCCAGAATTGTAACTATTTCAAAGGAAAAAGACGGGCATATCATGATAGGCAAGAAAAAAAAGATACAAAAATCAAACTTTTCAGTTTCAAGAAAACAAAAAAAAGCTAAAGAGTCAGCTTACTTAGAAATTCATTAAAAAAGAACCGTGTAGAAATATCATTATTGATCATCTTCCTCGGTAAATCTTTACGTTCAATTCTGATAGTCTGCCTCAAATCTCTGTGGCAGTCTCTCCGTAAAATGCCGAAATCTGGAAATGATGGGAAAAACAAACAAATCAGAAACCCGAAACATGATTTGTGGTAAACACCAGTTGAAGAAGAAAAAAGCCATAGTCATGTAGGCCTGTTTGTTAAGTTGAATCAATCCATCCTAAGTATCCTTGAATTTCTAGTATATGGTCTTCTGTGTACTACAAACACGTAAATCTATTAAGTGAACAATGCTAACCAAAATCCAAGCACCAAGGTACACAATCTTAAATGGAGCTGGGTAAAATGTAAAATAAAATGCCAAGAAAGTGGAAAAACCTTCATCCGTAGCCTATTTTCCTCTTGTCCATAGCTTTCCTTACAAGCCCAAAGCCAACAAATTCTTTAACTGAAGTGAAAACAAAGAAAATGTTCATAAATCATGTCCTTTATCACAGAAGCAAGCATCCAGTTCATTCAAACAATTCATATCACCAGCTCTAACACGAAAGCAAATGTGGAAGAAAAGAAGACTTATAAAGGTAATACATTAACTGCAATTGTTGAGCTATTAACCAAAAAAGAATAATCATTTAAATTAAAAGCTTACCACATTGCCAAAATGCCTATCCATGGTTTCAACTAGTAGATATATGAATTGCAGAATGGTAAGCCCATCCTGCATAGTTCTCGGAGATTAACCATAAAATCTATGCAAACATGGTTAGGGAATGGTTCTTAAATAGATAAGTCAATTGCCTAGAGAAATAATGTTCTTACATATATTTCATTGAATTCATATCAGGCAGCCATATTTTTCAAGATTCCAGGCTCATGTACCTATGAAAGCAGCTGAAACAGAAACAAATCCTAAAATATCTCATCAGTTAAAAAAAATTATTTAGAACATCAAAAAATTTAAATAAAAACTTGAGATCAACAGAAATCATTTACCCATGCATATCCAAATAATAATAAAAAAGGGGAAAAAACATCCAAAGTATATCAATAGATGCTTGAACCTGAATGCCATGAGCAGATCACAGTTATGCTTCTTCTCGAATCGATTGATGCACAAATCCTCTCTAGCCTTCTTGATTTCGGCTATATCTTTTGGCGACCCGAGATTCGGGTCATACTCCAACTCTTGCCTCCTAGATGGCTGTTCAATCTTCTCAGCAACGTACTTCCTGTATCGGCGATCTTAAGATTCCACATCCTCTCGCTCTTAGAAAATTCAACTGAAAAAAATATTATAGTCCAAATTCCAAAAAATCGAAATGAAAACGCACCGTAGCTCAAGAGGTGAGTGTTAGGTGTAGTGCCCGAAAGACAATTTCTGTAATTGTTTTTGACAGGATTTATAATTCATCTTAATATTTGCATTTATGCTTATATTAATACACTGCTGAAAAACCTAAGTATATCGGTATGTAATCACATAACTCAATGTATGGCGTACACACGAGGATTGAGTTAGTGATGATATGCTTAAAACTAGTTAGTCCGTGGTGAATTTAATCAGAGTATGGGTCTCATAATTAATAAACTAATAATGCGCCCAGAACACTTAACGGTGTGACCGTCTTATCCGGACCGTCGGTATAGGGTACCTAGTGGGGCATTTATATATGATGTCTATTATATAGGACTGGACCGATTTGATTTGAGTTCTCGATATAATTCCGTGATCGATAAATCTTATCGAATCACAAGATGATCATATATGGATTAATCTCAATCCTGATATGATCACAGTCTACTGCTTGATTCAAAGTATGGTTTGATGTGTTAGTTAAGGATCACTTGGATACATGTGATCTAAACACTTCTCGTTGGCTCTATTCTGGAATGAGTGAGTAGTCTGTAACTTCACAGATATGGAATCCATTCCTTCCTGCGGGAAGTAGACATATAGTTCCCTTTTTTGTTAATCATAGAAACTGATCGATGGGCCCAGTTCATATTATATTAGTTATGAACTAATTGATCACTAGGGTTTAATGGTAAATAAGGATAAGATGTTTTGAGAAGGGTTTACGGAAATATCCCGAATCAAAACGAACAGTCTATAGAGGATTTATCCGTATGTAATGATTATATCAATGGACGACTATGTTGCACGGACACGGACACGCCGCACGACACGACACGGACACGGCGACACGGCTAATTCTAATATTTAAGGCCCCGACACGGCCCCGACACGTTACATATAATATATATACACACATATATACATCTATATATACATCTCTCTCTCTCTCTCTCTATATATATATATATATATATATATATATATATATCTTTATTTCTTTCTTTCTTTCTTTTTCCGGAAACGAAAGATTCATTATGCAGCAAAACATGATTACAGGGGGTTACAATGTTGCCTAACATCTATATATACATCTATCTCTCTCTCTCTCTCTCTCTCTATATATATATATATATATATATATATATATATATATATATATATATATATATATATATATATATATATTCAAATTTATCAAAAAAATATTCGTATGTCTAAACAACTAGACAAAATAAGATATGTAATACTTAAACTCTATTAATATCTAAAATAGATATTTGTTGTCTATATGGTGTCAAAAGTAAAAAAGAAAATTATGATTGACTTTCTAAATATTACAAATTAAGTGTAAAAACGATTGTCTATAACAAAAAACATATAAACATAATACAAAGTAATCAAGATAGAAATTGTATATTTTCTGGTTTCATCATAAAAAGATTGAAAAAATTGTGTTCAGGGGTGTCGGGAGGTGTCGGCGCCGTGTCGGAGGTGTGTCGACAACGTGTCGGAGGTGTGTCAGATATTAAAATTTTAAATAATATTAATTTAATCAGCCGACACGTGTCGGACACGGTGTCGGAGCGTGTCGGAGCGTGTTGTGTCGTGTCTTGTGTCGGACACGGCGCACGGCGCCCAGATTGATGTGTCGGTGAATCATAGATGGATGCTTTTACTCAATGATTAGAGTGTAAGTATATATCTATAATCGATAGAGTTCAGTTTCGGGTTTATGGATTGTTCTGTTCGATGCATAATTTTATTTAATTTATAGTAGCTGCTGGTTATAGGTCCATGGTCACCGATGTGGCTCCTAACATGCATATGTTTCTTGACGTTGGGCCTCAATGATAATTAAGTAGTTGGACTATTTAATTGATGTGCGAATAGTTATTTAGTGGGCTAAATAATTAAATACACTGAAAATACATTTTTCGTGGACTCGGCCCATAATTGAGTGTGGCGTGTGAAACCCTATTTTTAGGGTTAATAGGCGTGTTATACATGTTGTAATTAGAGAGAAATTAGTTTTCTTGGATAATTACATGTCATGTGATTAATTGTTTATTTGTTAAATAATTAATTAAGGAAAATATATTATATTGATCCTTAAATATTCTAGATTTATTCTAGGAATATCTTTTATGGAAAAGGATTATTATAATTGATTTTGTATTAATTATTAAATCCTTGGAGGACAAGGATTTCTCTCCTATATAAAGAAAGTTCTCATAAGCCTTTTAACAACATATATACACGCATTATACACACAAAAAAACAAGCTAGCAATTTCGGCCAAAGCTTGGGGATTCGAGTTGGGAAAATCTTCGGGATTTTCCGGGTAGCATATCGAGGAGGTCAAGCATCAAGGATCAACATCCACCGGTTGTTGCTTGGAGATACACATCGGAAGATCGTGGCATCTCAAATTGGATCTCGACTTCATCAATCTTTTAGATCTCCCCTTTTGATTGGTAAGTAGATCTAACCTTCTTGTAGTTTAGATCTATATATTTTATATGCTTTAATTTATATTGATCGTGATCCTTGTTATTCCGCTGCGTAATCGGGCGGATCTAGATCCGTCCGGTGATACTACATCCAACAAGTGGTATCAGAGCCTCCGATCTATAAATTAAAGTATATAATTGATAGATCTAGGAGTGGAAATTGCATGTTTAGATTGCATTGTTTTTTTTTCGAAAGTCATGATGATGAATGCTTTGATATGTTGTGGTTGAAGGGATGGATTGGGGTTGGTATTGTTTAATCGTTAGATCTATTGTAAACTCATATAAATTCGTTTATATGAGTATAGGAAATTTTGTAATTTTAGTTTCCTAGAAGTAGATCTGTTTTGTTGCTGTTCGGTTTTTTTATTTATTTCCGGAGATTGAGCCGTTGAAACGACAATCCCTCAAGTCAGAATGAAGAATACAAGTTGAAGAACAGGACCTCAAAATTTCGTGATTTATCGGAGTCCATCTCGATGTCCAATCGGTGAAATAAAGTTGATGTTTGTGTCGTAAAAGCACCGCAGCCCCACCGTGTCGATTAAATCGATTTCGGAAGAGATTGGACCGTTGAAACGAAGATCCAACCGTTTCGATTGAAGTAGGAGGAGTCAATAACGTTTTGTGACGATCAAAGTTCGTTTGGATGTCCGATCATCGATAAAACGCAGCAGCAGCAGATTAGAAAATAGTGAACCCTAGTTAGGGTTTGTATTTTTTTTAATAGGTTAGATACAGGGGTACCAACGATCCATCTCGGTGTTTATTTTCCGTAATTGCGTGTATGATCGTATTTATGAGTATAAACGGAAAATTGCCATGACATGCATCATATCATGAATTCCACTCCATATGCATACATGTAGCTATTTAATTACGGATAACTAATTAGACATGTATTCAACTCGATTAATTAGTTTAATTTTTTAATTAATTGTTGGAAATAAAATTTATGTTTTGATGATGATTCATCACTTTAAATCCAGTTTTAAGGACAAGTTTATTCACCCCTCCCCCCTCTAAACTTGTGTTAGCTTGTCCAAGGGACCAACATTAATTGTTGTGGGAATTAAATAATTAGAAACTAATTAAAGAACCGAGGAACCGGGTTTTGTGAATCGTTAAGTTTTCGGTGATGGATTCTCGGTGAATCCCACCTTAAACCGGAACGAGATTGCGGGTTTGTTCCGTAGTGTCTACGGGAAAGTTTGACAATTTAAGAAATCGGAAAATCATGATACATGGGTTTGAAAATGGTCTAACCATGGTTGGGTAAGTTCAACTGAGCTACGGCTCGATCGACTCACCCTCCACGTGTGACGTTTGCATGGGGTTCGGCAAGACTTAGCATATCCGACAAGCCTTTACGGCTAAACGGGGCTTCTCCTAGCCGGATCCGACCGACAGTCACATATGTTCCAACGAATAAGACGGGTAGACTTGCCTACATTACCGACACCATTCGGGTACATGATTTGTTGTCTCTTAAAATATTGTCAAGTCCAAAACCGCGATTAGTAAACCTACCACTTTTTCAAAATATTGAGTGGGAGCGGGGAAGGCGACATCCGACCCCAAGGCCTCTGCTATAGATGCAAGCAAGTGAGAGAATGGTGACGCCTCGTGCCGCTTTGATTTCGGCCCCCTTCGGATGGTGTTCACCGCTATCAATATTCAAGGCTTGGTCTCCGAAAGGATAGGATCTTGAGGACTCGCCGGGTCACTGACCTGCCCTACGTAGGCATACTCGGGGTGTACTTAAAGGTCTAATATAGTAGGTCACACTCATTAGGATATTTTAGGAAATATCTTGGCTGAAAAAAGGAAGGTAATCGATGATTAAAGTATGGGATGTACGATTCCCATGAGTTGTTTGATTCTCAAAGTTTAATCATCGAGAGATTGTCTCGCTTTAACCATTATCGTCGTCTTGATACCGACCCCCTAGGCGGCGGTACGATGTGAGGTTAAATCCTTGGAATGGTAGGATAGACTTTTATAGTTTATAATTCCTAAAATTTATCTAGTCGTGTATGTATGAATGTTTTTCAATCAATTTTGTTTTACAACTATCATCTCTAGGCTACTAAACTGCTAGTGTAATAACTTCGTTAAAAGTGGACAGTAACAAGAACGTTGAACTCATCGAAGAATGCAATTAAATTTCGGAAGAGATATTCCTCTTGAGCCTTTAAATCTCAAGTGACATAGTATATGTATGTCATTGTTGTCACTCATGTTGAACGAGAGACGCACTTAGTTCAAAGATGATGTAGGACTATATAAAATTCTATTAGTGAATTTTAATTGTGTGAGTAATCACACAAGAAATTTCTAATTGAAAAATTGGAAAATCATAAATAAAGTGTTGCTAGTTAGACGGTATTTGGAACCGATAAACTAGTGGGAGCTTTATTCTTATGATTTATTGTTTTTCTGAATCATTAGAAATGTGTAAGAGACTGCACAAGAGTTTTTCCATTCCTGGAAAAACATGAACAAAGCATTACTAGTTAGACGGTATTTGGAAGCGATAAACTAGTGGGAGCTTAGTTCTGGTGATTTTCTAATCTCTGAAAAATCATAAATAAAGTATTCCTAGTTAGACGGTATTTGGAACCGATAAACTAGTGGTAGCTTTAACCTTATTATTTGTTGATTTATTAGAAAACTCAAATAGTCCAAACGAGTAACACTTTCATTAGACATCCCACAGTTCACGAGTAGTGTCTACTCAAATGAACTGCTAGTTCAAGACTGTTTCTATATAAGGAAAGTCAAGAATGGGAAAAAATGTCTATACGTGTCAGTCATCTAAACTAAGTAGTTTTAAGGCTAAACCGGAATGTTAATAAATAGAAAATTAGAGGATAAGGAAAGTGATTTCGGATCACTGACCAATGCATCCTCAACGATTTCCTCGAAAACTAAGTTCTTTGGAAGAACAAGGTAGCTATGCATTAAACGATAAATAGAGTAGACAACGGGCAGTTATTTCAGCCAGAATAGTGGGAGTGATATAAGGAAATGAATTTCGGATTCAATCCTTGATCACAGAAAATTTATTTTCTGTCTTCAGATTCGTTGGAACAAATGGATTCACTTTCAATTCGATAATTTGTTTGTCTTATAGAAAGTGAATATGACATTTGTAGCACGAATCCAAGACTCGGACTTTTGTTTGATAAAGTCGAACCACTAAGAAATGCTTGGAAAGGTATATGTAACACATCTTAAACTATTAAAGGCAAAATGTTTCCGTATTTAGATAAACACTTCTTCATACTCTATTAATTAGTGCATATTTCCTAAAGACAATATCTGAAGACTGGCTTAGGGTGATTCCTATCTCCCAGTCAAGGAACACTGTCTCAAAACAATGACTAAGCTTCCTTTCAATCGGGAAAGGGTAATAGATTTAAATAAGTAACATAGCTTGTTCATAATGACCTTCGGGGTCTTGTGAAAGATACAAGTTAGAAGGAGCTTCTGAGTAGTGACATCTCGTCAAACAACTACTCGAAACACCAGTAAGATTATCTAAAATATTTGGAGGTATCTCTGATTTCACCAGAGATAGAGTATTCCATACTCAGTAATAGGCCACATCATAGTCTTGGAACTGATGCTCGGCCTGCCTCCCAGTGGAATTTATCCACTGAGGGATAACACCATAAAATGGCCTCATATAGTTATTAATGTGCTACAATACACTGCTTAACTCATTTAAGATATTGGTTGCAAAATAACGGTTTTCACTATCATGCAAAACCGAGAAGTCTACCTAGAAGATGCTTACAAATTTGTGGATAAGGAGTGAATTCGGTTCACCCCACTTCCGTCAATATAGGCATTTAGCACTTAGTGCTTGAAGGTAGGATCGAAATTTTGCGTGACACGCTCGATGATGACTGTTCGTGCAATATCTTATACGTTGAGTAAATGTTGGTTGTAAGATTCTAAAGATCAGAAAGTGACGGTTATACTGTCACACCCCTTCTGATAGAGTCTATAAATAACAACCTTGGACCTTGAAGTACGGATACTCAAGGTAGTTACTAACTGATTTGTTCAGACCACGTCCAACATCGGATGTTGGTGATAACACTAATAATTACTACTGTACTAGATCAGAATATCGATCCACCTAGAACGCAGTGGGAATATCGTTTAACCATTACCTTTTGCGGTTTTTTTGCAGACTTTGAAGTTTACAGAGGTGATTGATAACCTATGGTTCCTTGTGGGCTGTATAGGATTCTGATCAATAGAGGTTGGTTTAAAATCCATAACCCTGTGAATGGAGTTTTAGTACTCCAGTTCTGTTCACACTCTAGTAGAACCACCTGAGTGTCTCAGGCCCAGTGGGAGTAATTGGATCTACATGATAAGAGTCGAATGAATAGAAAGTTTAACTTTCGATACAAAGTTGAGTGGTCTAGGGGTGATTCCCTAACAAGTAGAGAGTTAACCAGACCGTGAACTCTCTCACCACTCGGTCTTGTTTGATTCCATTAGAAAGCAGAAAATAGGGGTGATTCCCTGGGACTTTCTTGCTGAACAAACGGAATCTGAATTCATTTAGAAAAGAAGGGTTTTAGCTAAGAACAAATGGCAGATTCATTAGAAAGCAGAAAATATGAGTGATTCCCTGAGACTTTTTTGCTGAACAATCGGAATCTAAATTTATTCGTAACCAAGGCTTATATCCTTTGTGGATTAAAGCAAACCTCTAGGTCATTTAAAAGTCACATATTTCAAGTATGTGGACTTGACCAGGATATTGATAAGACTTTCTTAGACTGGATATCAATAATGGTAAAGTAGTATATACATTAGTGTTCATGAATGGTAACACTGAAACACTTGGAAACAACATGGGTGTGTTATCTGAAGTCGGAAACTGACATGCCAAGATTCTCTTTATGAAATAATCGGACTACATTCTAAAGGATTTGATTCGGTCAAATTCCCGAGAATATGTGACTGGCAATCCCATCTATCCTAATGGTTAAGATAATTTTGCATATCGGTATGCAACATTCAACGAAGTAGTCCTACCCTACCTCTCACGGAATGCTTCTCTAAACCTGAGGATGAATAGAAAATAGGATAGGCTCTCTTTTGATAAGAGAAATTCAGTAATTACAAGTTAATCGAATCTTGGATTCGAGTATTAAATAGCAAGTTTAGTACGTCCTCAAGTATCTTTGGAGAATGAGGAATAATATGCTAGTATATTCGGGTGCGAACATGAATATAAATGATTACACTGATTCTGACTTTATGTCAGATTAAGGATGACCTTTAAGTCGATCTTGGGCTCAGTGTTTACTCGTGTGATTCTGAATTTAAGTCAGATTGAGGATTTCCTTCCATGTCTGGGAGTAATTCCAGTTCTGGTAAGCTGATACCACTTTATTGTGAAAACAGTGGAAAGGTAGCTTATGAGGATCTTCGAATACACTAGAGGTCAAAAGCATATTGGGAGATTACCACCTGATTAGATGGACCGGCAACGTTTCGATCCAAAAGATCGTCTCAACTTGACAAACCAACTGATCAGTGTACCAAGTCGCATGGCATTCAGATTTTTTAAGTGCTCGCCGGGTCACTAACCTACCCTACGGCGGCACACTCCGGCCGTACTTTGAAATCTGAAATACTTAGATACGCTTGGCGGGTACAGAATTGATGGATATGTCTCATTTGCTTTTAGAGCAAGTGGGAGAATGTTGTGAATAAGGGGTGTGCTCTAAAACAATTAATCACTTTTCCTTTCGTGCAAGTGGGAGATTGTTAGGTGAAGTGCCCGAAAGACAATTTCTGTAATTGTTTTTGACAGAATTTATAATTCATCTTAATATTTGCATTTATGCTTATATTAATACACTACTGAAAACCCTAAGTATATCGGTATGTAATCACATAACTCAGTGTATGGCATACACACGCGGATTGAGTTAGTGATGATATGCTTAAAACTAGTTAGTCTGTGGTGAATTTAATCAGAGTATGGGTCTCATGATTAATATACTAATAATGCGCCTAGAACACTTAACGGTGTGACCGTCTTATCCGGACCGTCGGTATAGGGTACCTAGTGGGACATGTATATATGATGTCTATCATATAGGACTGGACCGATTTGATTTGAGTTCTCGATATAATTCCGTGATCGAGAAATCTTATCGAATCACAAGATGATCATATATGGATTAATCTCAATCCTGATGTGATCACAGTCTACTGCTTGGTTCAAAGTAGGGTTTGATGTGTTAGTTAAGGATCACTTGGATACATGTGATCTGAACACTTCTCGTTGGCTCTATTCCAGAATGAGTGAGTAGTCTGTGACTTCACAGATATGGAATCCATTCCGTCCTGTGAGAAGTAGACAGACAATTCCCTTATTTGTTAATCCTAGAAACTGATCGATGGGCCCAGTTCATATTATATTAGTTATGAACTAATTGATCACTAAGGGGTTAATGGTAAATAAGGATAAGATGTTTTGAAAAGGGTTTACAGAAATATCCCGAATCAAAACGAACAGTCTATGGAGGATTTATCCGTATGTAATGATTATATCAATGGACGCTTTTACTCAATGATTAGAGTGTAAGTATATATCTATAATCGATAGAATTCAGTTTCGGGTTTATGGTGGCATAATCCCGGAATTAATAGATTGAATAAGAATTGTTCTGCTTCGATGAATAATTTTATTTAATTTATTGTCGCTCTCAAGTTATAGGTCCATGGTCCCGATGTGGCTCTAACATGCATATGTTTCTTGACGTTGGGCCTCAATGATAATTAAGTAGTTGGACTATTTAATTGATGTGCGAATAATTATTTAGTGGGCTAAATAATTGTTAACGGTGAATTTTATGGTTTTTATCGCTTTATTCCGTAACAATATTCTTCGTATTTTATTACTTTTTATAGAAAAGTAGGAGTTTAATTGAAATATTGAGATAATGAAGTTTGAAATGTTTAAAAGTGCAAAATCGAGTTGTGTATGTGTTTTTTATGTGTTTATGTACGATTTTACACTTTGCTCGTGTTTACCATCTTGTAGGTATGCTTGCATGCCTGAGAAGGAGCTTAAAAGATGTTTACTTGAAGATTTAATGGCAAGAAAGAGATACAAAATTGAGATTGGCATGAGGACACATTGATGGTCGAATCAAGCGTCGAGTCCCGTCCAGTGGACGGGCGTTTGAAGGACCAGACGGGCGTCCACTAGAGCTGTTGGATTCGGAGAAGGCAGAAATTTGCTGGACGAGCATTCGATGTATTGGACGAGCGTCCAGGAGAGAGAAATTTGGTTCAGATGTTCGAGTTTTACGTGAACGAGCGTCCCATGTTTGCATAGGGCGGGACGCCCAAGAAGACTCGGCCCAACTCGATGAATTTTGTGAAGACTGGACGGGCGTCTACCTTGTTGGACGGGCGTCCAATCGCCGACTTAACCCTAGCCGCCTCAAAATCTTATAAATACCAGTGCATATCAAACCCTAATCATATCATATCATTCATTCAGAAATTCCTAGCAGCCGGATATTCCACAAGGAGCAAACACAGAGATGAATTCTTCCATCTCAACAATCATGATCACCAATATGATTGTTGGCTAAGCATCTTGCGGTGGGACAACGGAGGAAACCAACCAACAACCACACCAACAAGAAGAACTTAAGCTATATCTTTAGTGAGTTAAATTTACTGTTTTTCATCAATTGAATTTCGTAATAATTGTTTATGTTTTATTGAATCGAGAGATCGATGAAACTACCGTTCTAATTGAATTTATATGAGAATATTATTCAAGTTGTGATTTCTTTCAATTGATGCAATTAATTGTGATTTAAGAGATTGTTTATGATTAATTGAGTAGAGCATTGGAGACAATCTCATGATCGTGTTATGCATGCTAGTTTAGTTTTGCTTGAGAAAGAAAACGATACCCTAGAAATTGATTAAAGAGATTTAATCGAATTCGTGATTTGATCATTACTAAAAATCGTACCTTTAGCTCACAATCTAGTTGGGGTTGGTTGGTTGATTGGTGGATTCTCGTTGCCTTGCCGTTCTTTTAATTCTTTGATAAACCAATTTGTTCGTATCAATTGTGATTGCTACGATTAGTTATTTCAAGAACTTTAGTTGTTACCCGCCCAATTTCGCATATTTCTGCTTTTCAAAGACGTCACGGACGCCCGTCCACCCTCGAACGCGGCCGTCCAAAGGTTGAATTTTTCTCGCTTTCGCTATTTTAGTCAACGTTCTTCGCTTCTATTTTAAAATTAATACAAACCTTAGTTTTAGATAATAATTTGTGACATAATCGATATAATAACTGCATCTTAATCCGATAAACATTCGACTCCCTTAGGACGACCCGTTAACACCCTTTACTACAAGCCTTATACTTGGGGTGTTTCGGTTTATAAATTTAAAACTAGTTTTTACCGAACAATAATTAAATACACAAAAAATACATTTTTTGTGGACTTGGCCCATAATTGAGTGTGGCGTGTGAAACCCTATTTTTAGGGTTAATAGGCGTGTTATACATGTTGTAATTAGAGAGAAATAGTTTTCTTGGATAATTACATGTCATGTGATTAATTGTTTATTTGTTAAATAATTAATTAAAGAAAATATATTAGATTGATCCTTAAATATTTTTGATTTATTCTAGATTATTCTAGGAATATCTTTTTTGGAAAAGGATTATTATAATTGATTTTGTATTAATTATTAAATCCTTGGAGGACAAGGATTTCTCTCCTATATAAAGAGAGTTCTCCTAAGCCTTTTAACAACACATATACACGCATTATACACACAAAAAAACAAGCTATCAATTTCGGCCAAAGCTTGGGGATTTGAGTTGGGAAAATCTTCGGGATTTTTCGGGTAGCATATCGAGGAGGTCAAGCATCAAGGATCAACATCCACCGGTTGTTGCTTGGAGATACGCATCGGAAGATCATGGCATCTCAAATTGGATCTCGACTTCATCAATCTTTTAGATCTCCCCATTTGATTGGTAAGTAGATCTAACCTTCTTGTAGTTTAGATCTATTTATTTTATATGCTTTAATTTATATTGATCGTGATCCTTGTTATTCCGCCGCGTAATCGGGCGGATCTAGATCCGTCCGCCAATATTACATCCAACAGTGAGTATGGGAGGAGAATCTCTATCTGGAAGTAAGCAAAACGGTCAGCGGTGGCTCGATCGTGAAAGGAGGAAATCCGTCGACGGCGACTCTCTATGGAAGGAAGGAAGCGATCTGCGGCGGCGGTCTAGGGTTAGAACGAGAGCATCGATTGAGTTTCCATTTTCATCTGTGAGAAATCACGCGTCTTTTCTATTTTTTGGGTACTGCTTCTTTAGTGCACGTGCTTATACGACAAGGTTTTGTCACCAACGCCCTGCGAGAAAAAAAAAAGAACATGATTTTTTTATACAAAAGATGTTGTCACTAAAGCCTTGTTGTAACGCCCCGTTCCCGGACACCGAGTCCTTATCCGGAGAAGGCACGTTCGGCACGTATAAAATAAAAACAAATTCATTTCATACGTAAGCCTCTACTACGTCGTATCAAAAATAAGCAAACAGAAGCAAAAGACTCGGGTATAAAATTTTCCAATGTTCCAAGAATAGAAATGCAACGTCTAAAGATGGAAATGTAACTTTATTACATTCAAAGAAAAATACGAAATCCCAAAAGAATATACGACAAAGCTCGAAAGGGCAAAAGTCTAATCCAAAAGTACTCCAATAGTCTAATAAATGAAAGGCAAAATAAATAAATATAAAGTCTTCAACGAGGAATCGTCAAACGTCATCATCGAACTCACCCTCGAAACCATGATCAACCTGTTCGTCTTCTCACCCCCAAACACATAGAAAACATGCATTTGAGGTAAGTACAATGTACTTAATAAGAAAGAGAAGCTATGACAACAATTATAATTTATAAAGAAAATATATTTATTCGTTTAGTTATCTTTGTGTGACGACTCAATCTAGGGTTCATTCCATGTCCATCAACATGAATTGACTAAACGTTTCTACTTAACTTTTCTATGTCACAACCGCACTCAAGGGCACTACGCCGGATGTATATCCTGTTAGGAAATCACTAGTTTAACGCAGCGGAATTTAAAATTTTGATTTCCTTTTCTAGATCGTTCTTCGTTTAATGCAATAAACACGTTAAGTAGTTTGACGGTTATACCTCAGATGATCTATAAGATCGTCGCTTTGACCGCCAACGGAGAGTAGTTCAATGCGCAAGCCGTCCCACGCTGCCTCGGCCTCTACCGCTAATCCACACGAACCCCTCGCCGAATCCTCCTTGATTGCTATCGGAAAAACTCCGGCCGCTAGACCGGACCTTTTCTTCCTCACAAACTCACTATGGAAGGCTCTCTATTTTACACAAGAATTATGAACTCTTGCAATTGTGTTGTACAAAAGAGCTTGACACCCACCTCCTATATATAGTAGAAGGTGGCGCCCCAAAGGTGTGTAGGAGAAGAAAACCTTTTTCCAATAAAATAAGGAAAATCAACTAGATTGATTTATCTCTTTAATTATAATTTATTTTGTCAATATCCTATATTGATTATAATTATCTTATTACCATAAATCTATTTTTTAAAATTAATTAATATCTTATATTAATATTATGGCAATCTTTATTAATTAAAGTGCACAATCCAAGTGTATCTCATACACTTAAAAAGTGGCGCCCCATTAGTCAACAAATTGAGTTCTAGAATATTCTTTAATTAATATAATGTATATATAATTAATATCTTGTATTTTATTTATTCATAATAAATAAATACCACCATATTAATTTACCACTATAACCTTTATAGTCTAGAGATAAACTTTCCTTATTTGGTTATCAACTATAACCGCATTTTAATCCGACTCGATGTTCATATGTGTGTGACCCGATAGGCTTCCGAATATGTTGGCCGTAGACACAAAGTGCAATTTACTAAAATGCCTTTCATACCTAACGATCATGGGATAGCGTCTAGCAACACACCGTGACCCCCAATCAACGGAAGAGTCAAAAGCAATGACTACTACCTTTCATATGAAGCGATTTACGTGTAACTTACAATCCTATCATTTGTAACAATATCCATACGATCGTATCTCGAGTGTCAATACATTGACGATCGTATCTTATAATCTGGATATCACGCTCTCTCGAATAACACATTTACTCCCACTTTGCAAAGATTCTCGAGAGCTAGACATTCCTTATATGAAGGCCATTTCGATATTCGATCCCAATCATAGGATACACGATTCCCGGACGACCAATCATGTATACTCCGCGATGCTTCAATATCATACCCAATCACTACCGCATGATCGCCCGTGGTTAGGAGAAATCTCAATAGTGTCAACGCATGACAATCCACACCGTGTTGCCATGAAGACTCGGTCAAAAGGATAATTACACAACCGCCACATAGTGTGACACTTAATGTAAGTGGGTCGATCCTAACGTCGCGATTCCCTAATACACGCCCACATACAAATCCAAGTGTCCCTACACTTCGATAGATTTAGATCTATCTCTATCTTCTAAAAGATAGAAGACAACCAATACGTGCTAGTCTGATTATACTCTCAATGTCCCATTTGATAATACATAAGACTAGAGACATTTAAGTACCAACCTTGTTATAGTGATTAGAGATCTCATCAACCATAATCACTATCATGGTTTCTCTATCACGGATTGATACTAGGGACGTTACTATATATACACAACAAATAATGTAAAGATAAACAATATATAATAACATAAGTGGTTTTATTAATCATAATAAAGTTATTACATGAACTAAATAGACTATAAACGACCCGACCCGGTCGGATCCGGTCCAACCCGATTGGGTTTAGGACACCTTTCCAACAATCTCCCACTTGGCCTAAAGCCAATCACCCATATGCCTAAGCCCATGCAAGTGAACATGTTTCTCATGTTTAGCTTGAGACAATGCCTTGGTTAACGGATCAGCTATGTTATCATCCGTGTGGACTTTCTCTATCTTTACATCTCCTCTATCTACTATCTCTCTAATCAAGTGATAGCGCCAGAGCACATGTTTGGACTTCCATGAGACCTTGGTTCCTTAGATCGAGATATAGCTCCATTATTATCACAAAGATGCAGGCACTGGACCTTCAATGGAGGGAACCACACCAAGTTCAGTAATGAACTTCTTCATCCAAACTGCTTCTTTTGCCGCCTCCGAGGCTGCTATGTATTCGGCTTCCGTTGTAGAGTCCGCAGTAGTCTCCTGCTTGGAACTCTTCCAGCTCACTGCTCCGCCATTAAGCGTGAAAACAAATCCAGATTGCGACTTGAAGTCGCCCTGTCGCTTTGGAACCGCATCCGTGTAACCTCGTAATACTAAATCATCGTTCCCGAAAACTAGGAACATATCCTCTGTGCACGCCTCAAGTACTTAAGGATATTCTTGACAAAGAATCCAAAGACCATCACCTGGATTGGACCGGTACCTACTAGTCATACTAAGAGGGTACGAGACGCCTGGTCTTGTGCATAACATGGCATACATGATAGACCCGAATGCCAAGCATAAGGGACTTTACTCATTTGTGCCTTTTCCTCCTCTGTCTTAGGACTCATTCCTTTGTGACAGTAGACCCCATGTGACATGGGCAAAGAATCCTTTCTTGGGTCGCTCCATGCCGAATCTCTTCAACATCTTGTCTATGTAGGTGGATTGCGACATGCACCAAGCAACCTTTTAGATCTATCTCTATAGATCTTTATTCCTAGAATATAGGCTGCATCACCCAAGTCCTTCATAGAGAAGTTCTTGGATAACCAAGCTTTGACTGATTGTAACATAGGCACATCATTCCCTATGAGCAATATGTCATCTACATAAAGCACTAAGAACACAATGGCACTCCCACTAACCTTCTTGTAAACACATGGCTCATCTTCATTCTTGATGAAATCAAACTGTTTGACTATCTCATCAAAGCGAAGATTCCAACTCCGAGAAGCTTGCTTTAATCCATAAATGGATCTTTGCAATTTACATACCATCCCAGCGTCATTGGTTGTGAAACCCTCAGGCTGTGTCATATACACTTTCTCAGACAGGTTCCCGTTAAGGAAAGCTGTTTTCACATCCATCTGCCAGATTTCGTAATCATGATATGCTGCAATAGCGAGCAAAATTCTAATGTATTTTAACATGGCAACAGGCGGAAAGGTTTCGTCATAGTCAACTCCTTGTCTTTGCTTATAACCCTTTGCCACTAACCTAGCCTTGTAGGTAGTCACGTTACCGTCCATGTCGGTCTTTCTCTTAAAGACCCATTTACACCCTATGGGAACTATTCCCTCAGGTGGATCAACTAAGTTCCAAACTTCGTTGTCCTTCATGGATTCCATTTCAGAATTCATGGCTTCCAGCCATTTCTCTTTGTCATGCCTTAATAGCACTTCCTCATAAGTTCTAGGGTCCTCATCTTCCATGAGATATACGCCTGTGTACCTTTCAGGTTCACGGCGTTCCTTGGTGGATCTTCGAGGTGCTTGTGTGTCCACGGTAGAGGCTAGTGTCACATCTGTGTGTGGCAAGTCCTCTACTTCCATCAACTGACTATTATCCATAAGTGGTTCTCGAATTTCTTCAAGATCAATTTTACTCCCACTGACCCTATCCGTAATAAACTCTTCCTCCGTAGAAAGTGGCGGCCCCCGGCAACAAACACCTTTTGTTCCTCGGGATGGTAGAATTGGTACCCTTTGGTTTCCCTAGGATATCCCACAAATAGACATTTGTCAGACCTGGGCTCTAATTTGTCAGGCATTATCCGCTTCACGTAAGTCGGACAACCCCAAGATTTTAGATGACCTAGGCTCGGTTTCTCTTAGTCCATACCTCGTATGGCGTAGAGTCAATCGTCTTTGATGGAACTCGGTTCAGTGTATAGGATGCGGTTTCTTGAGCATAACCCCAAAACGATTTTGGAAGAACTGCGTAGCTCATCATGGATCGCACCATGTCTAACAAGGTGCGATTCCTCCTCTCAGACACGACATCATCTGTGGCATTCCGGGAGGAGTCCATTCAGGTAGAATCCCATTCTCCTTCAAATAATCTTGAAACTCTCCATCTAGGTATTCTCCGCCTCGATCGGATCGAAGTGTTTTGATTTCTTTACCTAGTTGTTTCTCCACCTCACTTCTGAATTCCTTGAACTTTTCAAAGGCTTCAGACTTATACTTCATTAAGTATATATAACCATAGCGAGAATGATCATCAGTGAAGGTGATAAAATAAGAGTATCCTCCTTTGGCTTGAATTGACATTGGGCCACACACACATCGGTATGTATGAGCTCAAGTAATTCATTGGATCTTATCCTTTGCCATTGAAAGGTGACTTTGTCATCTTGCCAAGTAAACAAGCTTCAGATACGTCAAGCGATTCAGTAATCGAATTGATCCAACATTCCATCTTTATGGAGTTTGGAAATGCGATTCTTATTTATATGGCCAAGTCTACAATGCCATAAGTAGGATTCATTCAAGTCATTTGTTTTGGCTTTCTTGTTATTTATATTAAGTACGTCAACATTCATATCTAATATGTAGAGACCATTGCTAAGTATGCCAGTACCATAAAAGATCCATCACGTGAAAAAGAACAACATTTATTCTCATACGTAAATGAAAAACCATCAACATCTAATGAGGAAATAGAAATAATGCTCTTCGTAAGAGCAGGAACAAAATAATAGTTATTGAGTTCTAGTACTAGCCCACTGGGCAATGAAAGAAAATAAACTCCTACGGCCAGCGCAGCATCACTTGCTCTATTTCCAACGCGTAGGTCCACCTCTCCTTTCCTCAGATCTCTAATTCTTCTTAGTCCCTGCATATTCGTACAAATATGAGAACCACAACCAATATCTAATACCCAAGTGGTTAGACTTAGAAGAAGCAATATTGATCTCAATCATAAATATACACAAGTCGAAGCATCGTAATGCTTCTTCTTGGTACTCAAGAAGCCTTTGCGCTTTCTCCTCCAATGTCCGGTCTCACCATGAATGGAAGCAAGCATCCTTGGATTTGTCTTTCGCTATCTTAGGCGTTGGCTTAGGTGCACCTTCGCCTTCTTGGACTTCTTTTGGGCTTTTGCCTTGCCCTTGCTCGAAGTGACCAAAGAACACTTGCTTTCCTTCCCTACAAAGCCCTCAGCAGCCTTCAAAATGTTCAATAACTCCATAAGGAGCAATCTATCTTGTTCATGTGATAGTTCATCACGAATCATGAGAATGAATCGGTAGAGATTGCGTAATCAAGTCAATACTCAACTCGCTCCAACTTGGGCCCAACTTTCCCAAGCCTCTCTATGTACCCGATCATTTTAAGCACGTGTGACCCTACAAAGATCCCGGATGCCATCTTACAACTAAATAGGGCCTTCGAGACCTCGCACTCTCGAAGGCGAGGCCGAGAAGCATAAAGTTCCTTTAGGTGGACCATGATAGAGTAGGCGTCCATAGACTCATGTCTTTGTTTACTGCGCTTCGATTGTCATAGAAGCAAGCATGATACATGTAGCATCAAGATCTTGTCGAGCAGTGCTTGTTGTACTTCTCGACAACATCTGCAACCCGAACCCTCGGGGCTTTTCCGGTAGGGCCTTGTCCAAGACATAGCCAATCTTCTCGTGCCTCAAAACGATTTTGAGGTTTCTTTCCCAATCGAGAAAATTTGTCTCGTCAAGCTTGTTTTCGATGATAAAACGAAGGTTCAATTTGTTTGACATTTTCTACAACAATAAATAAAGATAGAATAAGTAAAAGCTCGTGTATAAAAACCCTAAATTTGCACTTAATAAATCTATAAGGTTTTTACTCCCACTAGCCAACTATTCCCTATTGGCTTTCAAGAAAATAATTCTTTTAGTGGGCAAGATCCCATCGAACTATCCCGACCCCCAACTTTGGCTGATGGGCCGAAAATAATTAAATAGGTGGACAACGATTTGTCGATCGTATCTTATACGATTCTTGTTGTTTGACCAGTCAACTCTTTGACAATATTTCATCTTATGAAAAATAGCCAAACCCTTGCCTCTAAAATCCAAACGACCCTGCTTTGGCTGGTGGCCGAGAGAATTCTTAGTCGAGTCTTAACCCCAATATTCATGAGATCTCTTTCGATCATATCTCGATAACGACGATATACCCGAGGTAGGTCAACCCCCGCTTTGGCTGGTGAGTTGGGTCCGAACAAGGGCTCTTCACCGTCGTTATAATATGGGGAGACAATTCCGACTTGATTTTTGACGTGGGAATAATTTTAAATTAATTCACTTAATTAATTTGGTTTAATTATGGTCTCATCTACTATGTGCATATTACTACGATATCATATAAAGTAAAACATACACAACATTCCGCATAAAATAACCGGTATGACCATGGACTTTTCCTAGAGTGCGGTTTCAATACAAACCGATGAAACCGCGGGTCACAAACTAAGGGTATCTCGCAACCGCCAATAGGATCTTTATCGCTTTATACGCCAATGGGTTCTTTATCTCTTCTTGGTCTTTAACTTCTTGCTCCATTCTTGTTACATAATAAATAATTACACCCGCCGCATTGGGAGAGCTAACGGGAATGAGATAATTGCAAAAAAGTAAACTAGGTCACGTTCTTCATAACGGCCTAGGACAATTTTTCAAAACCAACATAAAGAAAACATTCCCATCTATCCTATTGGTTGAGTCCATGATCAATCGAGTCCATATAATCACATTATATCTACACATCTAATCCATACAATTTTATCTTATGAAAAGATCAAATTCTAATTTTAACTACTCATGCGTCTTTATTTTATCACATCGAATAATTAAATAACTTTTAATTAATTATATGACTTAATCGAAAATTAAAATTAACATTTAATTTTAAATCGATTTCAATTTTAATTAAATTTGAACCATTCAAAACAAAATTAAAATTACTAAGTCTCCTATTTGTTTCCTTTCCAAAAATAAATTTAGCTTAGCTCGCCACTTTCCAAAATCAAAATTTTGGAAGTGGCTTGAGCTAAGCTTATTCCAAATCAAATATTTGGAAAGGCCAAATTATTTTAGTCTAGGCACAGCCACTTTCCAAAATCAAAATTTTGGAAGTGGCACTGTGCTAGCTCTATTCCAAATCAAATATTTGGAAAGGCCAAATAGTTTTAGTTTAGGCACAGCCACTTTCCAAAATCAAAATTTTGAAGTGGCTGAGGCTTCAGCCTATTCCAAATCAAATATTTGGAAAGGACTCAGCCTATTCCAAATCAAAATTTGGAAGGCCAATATGCTATATGGTTTCCCGATGGTCCAAACTATTTGAACCATTGGTTGGCCATACGACACAACTAAACAAACGAGATATCTATGCACAATAAATATCACAAAACAAAAGGGTCGATCTCCCTATTGGAAGATGACGATCGACAGACGGCACCACTAGGCCACCGCCGCCGCCCCTTGAGGAGGGAGGGGCTCACAAATCGGCCGACCCCATGAACCCTAATTTTTTTGTTTTTGTTTTAACGTTTCGTGATTTAAATCTTGCATCTATCGATTAAATAATACGCATTTAAATTATGCTTATTGCTTAAGCTCGAAGTCTGTCTCTGATACCACTGTTAGGAAATCACTAGTTTAACGCAGCGGAATTTAAAATTTTGATTTCCTTTTCAAGATCGTTCTTCGTTTAATTGAATAAACACGTTAAGTAGTTTGACGGTTATACCTCAGATGATCTATAAGATCGTCGCTTTGACCGCCAACGGAGAGTAGTTCAATGCGCAAGCCGTCCACGCGTCCGGCCTCTACCGCTAATCCACACGAACCCCTCGCCGGAATCCTCCTTGATTTGCTATCGGAAAAACTCCGTCGCTAGATCGACCTTTTCTTCCCTCACAAACTCACTATGGAAGGCTCTCTATTTTACACAAGAATTATGAACTCTTGCAATTGTGTTGTACAAAAGAGCTTGACACCCACCTCCTATATATAGTAGAAGGTGGCGCCCCAAAGGTGTGTAGGAGAAGAAAACATTTTTCCAATAAAATAAGGAAAATCAACTAGATTGATTTATCTATTTAATTATAATTTATTTTGTCAATATCCTATATTGATTATAATTATCTTATTACCATAAATCTATTTTTCAAAATCAATTAATATCTTATATTAATATTATGGCAATCTTTATTAATTAAAGTGCACAATCCAAGTGTATCTCATACACTTAAAAAGTGGCGCCCCATTAGTCAACAAATTGAGTTCCGGAATATTCTTTAATTAATATAATTTATATATAATTAATATCTTGTATTTTATTTATTTATAATAAATAAATACCACCATATTAATTTACCACTATAACCTTTATAGTCTAGAGATAAACTTTCCTTATTTGGTTATCAACTATAACCGCATTTTAATCCGACTCGATGTTCATATGTGTGTGACCCGATAGGCTTCGAATATGTTGGCCGTAGGCACAAAGTGCAATTTACTAAAATGCCCTTCATACCTAACGATCACGGGATAGCGTCAGCAACACACGTGACCCCAATCATCGGAAGAGTCAAAAGCAATGACTACTACCTTTCATGTGAAGCGATTACCGTGTAACTTACAATCCTATCATTTGTAACAATATCCATACGATCGTATCTCGAGTGTCAATACATTGACGATCGTATCTTATAATCTGGATATCACGCTCTCTCGAATAACACATTTACTCCCACTTTACAAAGATTCTCGAGAGCTAGACATTCCTTATATATGAAGGCCATTTCGGATATTCGATCCCAATCATAGGATATGCGATTCCTCGGATCGACCAATCATGTATACTCCGCGTGCTTCAATATCATACCCAATCACTACCGCATGATCGCCCGTGGTTAGGAGAAATCTCAATAGTGTCAAAGCATGACAATCCACACCGTGATGCCATGAAGACTCGGTCAAAAGGATAATTACACAACCGCCACATAGTGTGACACTTAATGTAAGTGGGTCGATCTAACGTCGCATTCCCTAATACACGCCCACGCATACCCAAGTGTCCCTACACTTCGATAGATTTAGATCTATCTCTATCTTCTAAAAGATAGAAGACATCCAATCGTGCTAGTCTCGATTATACTATCAATGTCCCATTTGATAATACATAAGACTAGAGACATTTAAGTACCAACCTTGTTATAGTGATTAGAGATCTCATCAACCATAATCACTATCATGGTTTCTTTATCACGGATTGATACTAGGGACGTTACTATATATACACAACAAATAATGTAAAGATAAACATTATATAATAACATAAGTGCTTTTATTAATCATAACAAAGTTTTTACATGAACTAAATAGACTGTAAACGACCCGACCCGGTCGGATCCGGTCCAACCCGATTGGGTTTAGGACACCTTTCCAACATATCCACCAGGAGATATCGATTGCAACATATCAGTGGATCACACCAATATCCACGGAGGCTAGAATAGGTAGGCTCCGATAGTACGCATTTACCTCGGTGGAGTCCTTCCGTTTTAGGGTTCTTTTGACCTGCGGAGTTCTTCCACCTTCAGAGGTAGCACACACATCGTGATATAGACTGGTGCCTATCCAAGATAGACATGTTGTTTATTCTTTTACTAGTCAAGTACGTGTTTTATTAGAATGATTAACTAGCCTCCTAAGTGTTTTCAATTAATCTCCCTCACATTTACTACTCTCTTCCTAGACCACTAGACATTAACAAGGCCTAGCAATTACACAGACATTGATGAATACTAATTCATCAAAGCACAAGCCTATCATGCTCTTCCGACGGATCCGAACTTCAACTCCCTTTAAGAGTACATTCGGTGTTTTAACTGAACGAATCTGAAGCTCAATTCAGGCTTGTTTACCTTTAATTAATGTTAACATATCATGATTAAGGGTTTAAAACAGTGAAAACACGATTATGAAGCCGAAAACCAAGCTGAAACGCTAAAACAGTAAAAACATGGTTAAACAGGTCAAACGCCCGTTTGACATCCTATAAACGCCCGTTCGACATCGAACGCCCGTCCACTAACCCCAAATGCCCGTCCGTCAAAAAAACTACATCCTGAATCAAAAGTCTAACCTCAAACGCCCGTCTGCCTTGTGCAGACGCCCGTTTGAGCTGCTATGAGCGCAAACGCCCGTTTGCCTCGGTTTTTCCCAAAACGCTAAAATCTTCAAAACGCAATTTCTAAACCATTTCTAACCTAATTCACATAGATTTCAACACAGTAAAACGTAGATAAACATATCTAAACATCCCATACCATCTATGATCCTTTGATCAACGAAAAACACATCTTTCTAGTATTAAAACGCATTAAAGCATGCTCTAAACCTTACAAAACGATAATTGAGATCATAGGAAGAGTCTCTTACCTAATTGCAGCCAAAAACCAGATTCAAAAGCCTCTGAAAACCTGCTGCACTTTCCACCAACTGATATCCAAACATTACCCTTCTCACAACGATTCCAAATCTCTCGTCTGATCTGAAAACGATCAAGAAACGCTTCAGATATTGTGACAACTCTCATGCCCTTTCTTCTCCTCCAAATTTTGCGCAGAGAAGAGGTGTGGAAACTGATTTTCTGATTAACTAGGTTATGGGAATTATCTCAGTTTATTTTCCTTAAATACCAATTCCCAAATTAATCCCTTTTCCTTAATTACCCTCTTTTTTTAATTACAAAAAAATAGAAAATCCCTTTAATTAAATACACATAATTTCGAAAATTACATATATATAATTAACACAATACTTAACTCCAGTAAAAGAAAATCAATAATAATATTTCGTTTCACTAAATGACAGGTTTGCCCTTTCCCGAAAATCGGAATATTACATTCCTTCCCCCTTAAAAGGAGTTTCGTCCTCGAAACTAGAACATACCCGGTAGATCTATAAACTCTTGGAATTCATTGATCATGTCATCTTCAACTTCCCAAGTTGCCTCCTCGGGTGAATGATTGCTCCACTGAACCAAAACCAATGGGATCATCCGCCTCTTAATCATCTTTTCCTTCCGGTCCAAAATCTTGATCGGTCTCTCATCATAAGCAAGATTGTCTTGAAAAATCTCTGGATCAATCGTAGTTTCCACATCATTCTTTGTCAGACACTTCTTCAACATTGAGACGTGAAACACACTATGGACCCTTGACATCGATTCCGGTAACTTAAGCTTGTAAGCCAACGGTCCAATCCTTTCCAGAATTTCAAATGCTCCAACATACCTTGGACTTAGCTTTCCCTTTTGTCCAAAGCGTTTCACTCCCTTCATCGGTGAGGCTCGTAGATACACTCTTTCACCGACTTCAAACTCAAGAGGTCTCCTTCTAACATCTGCCCAACTTTTCTGTCTGTCTTGTGCTGCCTTCAGATTCTTCTTAACCAACTGAACCCTTTCCTTAGCTTGTTCAACCACTTCCGGCCATGTGATCTGTCTTTCCCTGACTTCATCCCTAAACAGCGGCGTTCTACATCTTCTCCCACACAAAGCTTCAAACGGTGGCATGCCTACGCTTGCATGATAACTATTGTTGTAGGCAAACTCTGCTACAGGTAGGTAATCATCCCATGATCCACCTACTTCCAAAACACAAGCCCTTAGCATGTCCTCAAGTGTTTGGATTGTCCTTTCTGACTGTCCATCTGTCTAAGGATGAAAGGCCGTACTCAAATCCAACTTGTTTCCAAAAGCTGCTTGTAAACTCTTCCAAAACCGACTGACGAACCTCGGATCATGATCCGAAACTATCGAGATAGGAACTCCGTGTAACTTCACTATATTATCCAGATATAGTGTTGTCATCTTCTTCAAAGACATATCAACCTTGTACGGCAAGAAATGGGCAGATTTGGTCAATCTATCCACAATTACCCAAATTGCATCATGTCCACCTCTTGTCCTTGGTAAACCGGTGATAAAATCCATCGTAATCTTATCCCATTTCCATTCGGGAATATCCAAGGGCTTAAGCATCCCCCATGATCTTCTATGCTCTGCTTTTACTTTTTGACAAGTATCACATTCTGCCAAGAACTTAGCTATCTCTACCTTCATCGAGGGCCACCAAAACCTTTCCTTCAAGTCTCTGTACATTTTAGTAGCTCTTGGATGAATTGCAAAAGCAATCCTATGTGCCTCTTCCATAATTCTCTGTCTTAGATCGCCAACATTAGGCACACACAAACGATCCTGGTACCAAAGGTTTCCATTCTTGTCCAAGACATAGCCCACTGTAGGTTTCTCTTTGGCAACTCATTTCAAATCAACCAAAACTGGGTCTTCATCTTGCTTTTCCCGAATATCATCCATCAACTCGGACCTTGCTAACAACGGCGCCACAATCTGTCGGTCCTCAAGCTGATCAAAGCTACTGATTTCTAGCCCATCTAACCTTTCTGCAACAACTTCAACACTTGAAACTGCAAACACTGGTTTCCTGTTCAAAGCATCAGCCACTACATTGGCTTTGCCCGGATGGTACTGAATATCCAAATCATAGTCCTTCACGAACTCTAACCATCTACTTTGTCTCATATTCAAGTTCTCCTGAGTAAAGAAATACTTTAAACTTTTGTGGTCGGTGAAGATCCTTGCCTTAACTCTGTACAAGTAGTGCCTCCAAGTCTTTAATGCAAACACTACTGCTGCCAATTCTAAGTCATGTGTCGGGTAGTTCTTCTCATGCACCTTCAATTGTCTAGATGCATAAGCAATCACTTTCCCTCCTTGCATCAACACACAACCTAAACTCTGTCCCGAAGCATCCGTGTAGACGTCGTAGTTATCAAAGATCTCCGGAACTACTAACATTGGGCCGTAGTCAACTTATCCTTCAAGGTATGAAAAGCCGTGTCACACTCGCTAGTCCATTCGAACTTCACATTCTGCTGTGTAAGCTTAGTGAGTGGGGTAGCTATCTTCGAAAAATCTTGCACGAACTTCCTATAGTAGCCAACCAAACCAAGAAAGCTCCTTACTTCTAAAACTGTGGTAGGTCTAGGCCAATTCTCAACTGCCTCAATCTTTGCTGGATCAACTTGTATGCCATCTCCAGAAATGACATGACCCAAGAAACTGACTTGCTTCAACCAAAAGTCACACTTAAGGAACTTAGCAAACAACTGGTTCTTCTTCAAAGTTTCTAACATTATCCTTAAGTGTTCCTCATGTTCTTTCTCATCCTTAGAATATACTAGGATGTTGTCTATGAACACTATCACAAACTTATCCAAGTATGGCATGAAAACTCGCTGCATCAAATCCATAAATGCAGATGGAGCATTAGTGAGTCCAAAAGGCATAACTAAGAACTCATAATGTCCATACCTCGTACTACTAAAAGCCGTCTTACAGATATCTCGCTACCTTGATCTTCAACCGATGATAACCGGACCTAAGATCATTCTTAGAGAACACTTTCTTGCCTTCCAACCGATTAAACAGATCATCTATCCTCGGTAAGGGGTACTTGTTCTTGATGGTAAGATTATTCAAATTACGTAGTCGATACACATCCTCATGCTACCATCTTTCTTCTTCACGAACAAAACAGGGGCTCCCAAGGTGAAGTCTTTGGGCTGAATTATATTCCTCTCGAGCATATCCTTAAGTTGTGCTTTTAATTCCTTTAGCTCGGCCGGTGCCATTCTATAGGGTGCCTTAGCAACTGAGTCTTGCTCCCTGGTATCAACTTGATTTCAAACTCTATCTCCTATCCGGTATGTTTCCGGTAACTCTTCCGAAACACTTCGTGATACTCTCTCACTACAGAGTTTCTTCTATTTTAGGCTTCACTTGTTCCACATCCACTGCAGCACAACAAGTAGCCTTCACAACCTTTCCGACAAGCTCTTATAGCCTTAACCGCTGAAATTATCGGATGTCGCTTCTTACTCGGCTTGTACACATTCCCTTGATACGTCTTGTCTGATTTCCCGGGTATCTTAAAAGTCACTTTCTTCTCTCGGCAATCTAGGTGAACATAATTCTCGGATAGCCAGTCTATTCCAAGGATTACATCAAAATCTGAAAAGTCTAAAACTGTGAAGTCACTCTTGCATCGATAAGATCCAACTCGAACTTCCACTTGAGGTATCATCCTAGTTACCTTAGTTACCTTCCTTATTGGTTTAGTTATCTCCAGGGTGTTTCTTAAAGGTTCCGAAGGTAAACTCAACTTCTTAGATACCTTGGTCGACACAAAAGTGTTAGACGCTCCCGTATCAAACAAGGCTCTGACCACTAGGTTATCAAACATTATCGTACCTAAGATGCATATTCATTCATTTAAATACAATTACAGCATGAATAAACGTGCTATAATGATATCTTAACAAATTAAATAAACGACAAGGTACCTGAGATAACATCATCCTCTGGTTCCGCATCCCTAGCATCAGCTGCAAAAGCTCGAACCGGTCGGCTGGGGCCGCTTCTCCCGTTTCCTCGGCTCGTACTCCCTTTATTCCCCTTATTGGGACATTCCCTAGAAAAGTGCCCCGTTTCTCCGTAAAGGTAGCAACCGCCTGAACTAGCTCTGCACTCTCCTGAATGATTCCTATTGCACTTGGAACACAAAGGTGCACTGTTTGGGGCCTTAGCTGCCGGGGGAGCTGTTGTCTTCTTAGTATTCTATTGCGGTGCTCCTCGATAATTACCCTGACTAGTCCCAAAGTTTCTCTTGTTACCAATCACTACTGTGGCCTTCTTCCTGAAGGTCTCAACCTCCAATGCCTTATTCAGAAGTTCAGCCATACTCTTGGCTGTGAATCCCAACATACCAGATTGGATTTCATAAGCCAACCCTTCTTTGTAAAGGGCCATCTTCCTTTCTTCCACTTTCATCAGCTCAGGGTAAAACCTTCCCAACTCATTGAACTTGTTGGTGTACTGGGATACCGTCATGTAATTACCCTGCTTGAGTTTCAAAAACTGACTTGCCTTATCTGCTTGAACTGTTGCCGGGAAGTACTCGTTGTAAAACATAGCTTTAAAAGCTTCCCAGTCTGTGACCTTGCCATTGCTACTCTGTATAGCATCTATCCAAGCCGTTGCTGCGCCCAAAAGAAAACTAACCGCCAGCTGTGCCATCTCAGTCTCAGGCACATGTATATTTCTACACGCCATCTCAAAACCTCTCAGCCATTCTTCAGCCTTTAAGTGCTCCACATTCCCATGAAAGTTCTCAACCCGATTCCTTCTCAATCTTGTATACCAGTCCACAGGTGGTGCTTGCTCAAAAGCCGGTCTGACTGGTGGGTAAACCGGAGGGTAGCCAAACGGTACTTGCTGTTGGTAGAACTGTTGTTGTTGAGGAAAAGGCGGGATCACATGAGGTTCAGGCTGAAAGAGGTAGTGTCCCTAATGGGAATTTTGGTGGTGCTGTGGGGTTGGCTGAGGTTGTTGGAAACCAAAGGGTGGGTAACCGAAACCTTGCTGATGGTCGAAACGCGGTGAGAGTGGTACAGTAGGTCGAGGGGTATGACCTACAAGAGGTGGGTAGAAAGTCTGCTGTTGTTGGTGAAACACTAGTGGTGAGGGGTGGCTCACTGGTGGAGGATTCTGCCTCACAACACCGCCTCCTACGAACGGTGTTGGACTTTCCCAAAAAACTCCCGAAGTCTCTGCACCCGCTCCAGTTCTCGTGAACACCATCATGATGATCAAAGAAAACCAGAACGTTACTAAAAGATCTAGAGAAACTTATCTTAAAAGAAATGAAGCCTAAAAGACGCTTCTCTCTGATACCAATCATAACGCCCGTTCCCGACACGAGTCCTTATCCGGAGAAGGCACGTTCGGCACGTATAAAATAAAAATAAATTCATTTCATACGTAAGCCTCTACTACGTCGTATCAAAAATAAGCAAACGGAAGCAAAAGACTCGGGTATAAAATTTTCCAATGATCCAAGAATAGAAATGCAACGTCTAAAGATGGAAATGTAACTTTATTACATTCAAAGAAAAATACGAAATCCCAAAAGAATATACGACAAATCTCGAAAGGGCAAAAGTCTAATCCAAAAGTACTCCAATAGTCTAATAAATGAAAGCCAAAATAAATAAATATAAAGTCTTCAACGAGGCGTCGTCAAACGTCATCATCGAACTCATCCTCGAAACCATGATCAACATGTTCGTCTTCTCACCCCCAAACACATAGAAAACATGCATTTGAGGTAAGTACAACGTACTTAATAAGAAAGAGAAGCTATGACAACAATTATAATTTATAAAGAAAAGATATTTATTCGTTTAGTTATCTTTGTGTGACGACTCAATCTAGGGTTCATTCCATGTCCATCAACATGAATTGACTAAAAACGTTTCTACTTAACTTTTATATGTCACAACCGCACTCAAGGGCACTACGCCTGATGTATATCCACAAGGAGATATCGATTGCAACATATCAGTGGATCACACCAATATCCACGGAGGCTAGAATAGGTAGGCTCCGATAGTACGCACACCTCAGTGGAGTCCTTCCGTACTTATGGTTCTTTTGACCTACGGAGTTCTTCAACCTTCAGAGGTAGCACACACATCGCGATATAGACTGGTGCCTATCCAAGAGAGACATGTTTTTTAATCTTTTACTAGTCAAGTACGTGTTTTATTAGAATGATTAACTAGCCACCTAAGTGTTTTCAATTAATCTCCCTCACATTTACTACTCTCTTCCTAGACCAATAGACATTAAAAAGGCCTAGCAATTACACAGACATTGATGAATACTAATTCATCAAAGCACAAACCTATCATGCTCTTCCAAAGGATCCGAACTTCAACTCCCTTTAAGAGTACATTCGGTGTTTTAACTGAACGAATCAGAAGCTCAATTCAGGCTTGTTTATGTTTAATTAATGTTAACATATCATGATTAAGGGTTTAAGACAGTGAAAACACGATTATGAAGCCAAAAACCAAGCTGAAATGCTAAAACAGTAAAAACAAGGTAAAACAGGTCAAACGCCCGTTTGACATCCTATGAACGCCCGTTCGACATCGAACGCCCGTCCACTAACCCCAAACACCCGTCCGTAAAAAAAAGCTACATCCTCGAATCAAAGTCTAACCTCAAACGCCCGCCGCGCTTGTGCGAGACGCCCGTTTAATCTTCTTATGAGCGCACCGCCCGTTTGCCTGGGTGCAAACGCCCGTTTGCCTGGGTTTTTCCCAAAACGCTAAAATCTTCAAAACACGATTTCTAAACCGTTTCTAACCTAATTCACATCGATTTCAACACAGTAAAGCGTAAATAAACATATCTAAACATCCCATACCATCTATGATCCTTTGATCAACGAAAAACACATCTTTCTAGTATTAAAACGCATTAAAGAATGCTCTAAACCCTACAAAACGATAATTGAGATCATAGGAAGAGTCTCTTACCTAAATGCAGCCAAAAACCAGATTCAAAAGCCTCTGAAAACGTGCTGCACTTCCCACCAACTGATATCCAAACGTTGCCCTTCTCACAACGATTCCAAATCTCTCGTCTGATCTGAAAATGATCAAGAAACGCTTCAGATATTGTGACAACTCTCTTGCCCTTTCTTCTCCTCCAAATTTGCGCAAAGAAGAGGTGTGGAAATTGATTTTCTGATTATCTAGGTTATGGGAATTATCTCAGTTTATTTTCCTTAAATACCAATTCCCAAATTAATCCCTTTTCCTTAATTACCCCTTTTTTTAATTACAAAAAAACAGAAAATCCCTTTAATTAAAAATACACATAATTTCGAAAATTACATATATATAATTAACACAATACTTAACTCCAATAAAAGAAAAGCAATAATAATATTTCGTTTTCGTAAAATGACACGTCTGCCCTTTCCTGAAAATCGGAATATTACACTTGTGCTAAAACATGTCATATATTATTATGCTGAAATCTTATATTTTGTGACAAACTAACGAATATTTGGTAACAATGTTCATGTTTTGTCACTGATCAATGCAGTTTCTCGTGACAAGCAATGTTATTGTCACAAGAAAATAATATTTGTGATAATTTTATCAATTGTCACTAGAAGTTAGTCACAACAGGATTTTTTTTGTAGTGTGTTTCTTATTGTAGTCTTCATAAGACTTAAGAAAGATCACAAGAGCCATGTCTTTAATTTCCTTTCGTAAAGAAAATCTAAAGTTTATTAGATAGTTTATTCAACCTTTTGAATCGTATCAAAACATTGACCATTTAATTAACCTTTAAGCAATGATTAAAGAAATAAGTCGATACTTAAATCTTACAATTTTGAAAACAACCTTTCCAAAATTAGAAGTGGTCATTCTTATCCAACGTTTGAATTAATTGTCATCGTATGACAGAATGATCATCTTGGATCGTATCCAATATATGATTAATTTGTTGAAACTTACTTCAAATGATTTAATCATATCATGAGCTTCACCTTTCATTAATAATTAAAGCCTTGGAGTAATCCATCAAATATGTAGTCTCCTTGTCTCTAACTACTATAACGGGATTGCTCGTGTCATTGCTTATTTTAAAAGGATTAAAATTACTTAACCATACTTGAAAACGTTTCTCAAAAGGTAACAGTCATAATTTGGTTTTACTAAACGAGAATAAAAACATAAACATAAAGTTTGCTAAAACTACAACATAAAAATGAAATAAAAGAGTGTTGTTGTTTATACACGCAAAATCAAAAATGGTCTTTTGATTTATGATTTTGCTCCCACTAGTCAACTACTCCCAATTGACTTTCAAGAATCTTTCAAAATTCTTTAGTGGCCAAGATCCCATCTGGTTACCCCGATTCCCGACGAGGGCCGATCAACCGGAATAATTCGAAAGGTATGTAACACTTACCAATCACATCTCTATGTGACTCTTGGTGGCTGACTAGTCAACTCTTTGAAAATTCACATCTTTATGTGGTAGTCAACCCCTTGCCTCTATAATAAGACGGTCCTGGCGAGGGCCAATCACCGCAATACTCTAGTCAAGTCATAACCCAATATTCGCGAGATCTCATACGATCATATCTCAATAACGACGATATACCGTGGTAGGTCAACTCCCGACGAGGGCCGATCAGTTGGATCCGAACAAAGGCTCTTCACCGTCGCTATAATATTGGGAGACAATATTTCGACTTGATTTTTGTGGTGGAAGTATTTACGTAAATTAATTCACTTAATGAATTTAATTACGGTCTCATCAAATATATCTATCTCTATAGACATACATCCTACACATTTATCTAGATCGTGCCTAGTCATGCATCTATCGTATCATATAAAATAAATACAAGCACAAAATAAATAAATACGTAAAGTAACCGGTATGATCATGGACTTTTCCAAGGTGCGGTTTCGAATACAATCTGATGTAATAGCGGGTCACAATCTAAAGGTAGCTGCAACCGCCAATAGGATCTTTAATGCGCCATCTCCAATGGGATCTTTATTCTTCTTTCTTTGGTCTCCATCTTATGCTCCATTCTTGTTACATTTAATTCTATCATATAAAATAAATACACCCGCCGCACACGGGGGAGCTAACGGGAATGGGATAAATGCAGAAAATAAACTAGGTCACGTTCTCATAACGGCCTAGGACAATTTTTAAACCAACAGAAAAATTAAATCAATCAAATCTATCATATCGGTCGAGTCCATGATCAATCGGGGTCCATCTAATCATATTATATCTACTATATCTAATCCATATAATAAGATCTTATGGAAAAGATAAAATTAAAAAATAACTACTTGCGTCTTAATTAATCAATTAACATTTAATCTATTAAATAATTTTATCCAATCAATTAACTAATTAACATTTAATTAATTAAATGATTTTAATTGAAATAAAATTAACGATTAATTTTAAACGATTTTAATTTTAATTTCAATTCATTAGAACTATTCTAAAAATAAATCAAAATTAAAATTAAGTCTCTTTTGTTTCTTTCCTTTTGATTCCTAATCAAAAGGGATGCATTTGGTTTCCTAAACCAAAAGGCATCTCCCTTGGCCCATTCCAAAATCAAAATTTTAAAAAGGGCCTAGGCCTAGGCTTTTTCCAAAATTAAATATTTTGAAAAGTGCCTAGGCCAATGTTAAGGGTCAATTTGTAGTGTTTTATAAGGATATATTTTATATCAATATTCCCCATATATGGATGTTTTTCGTAGAATTCGAGCTTATAATCGATTAATTGAGCAAATGACGTTTTGAATAGTTAAAATGCAAAATCGAGTAAATATCGTGGTTTTATTATCTATTTTGTATGGTTTTACGTTTTGCTCGGTTTTGTCATCTTTTAGGTGCACAAATGTGGAATGGAAGAGGTCTAAATGATGTTTGATTGAAGATTAAAAGGAAAGAAAGAGATACAAGAGGATGAAGATGAAATAAAGCTTGGGAAAATCCCAAAACGACTCGAAATCGACGGGCTAATCAAAAAGGCGTTTTACGAAGAAGAGTCCTTAATGAAAGTTGTAGAGTTTTCCGAGAGCTTTTTATGACATTCGGATCATAATTTTGGAGGTCTACAACTCAAGATATGAATTTTAGAAGTTTCATTCCTAAATCCATAATATTCAAGAACATACATAAATCCTAATTAAATAAGGATTTAATTTCAGCCATGAATTCACTTTTTATACTATTTATATATATGCGCATGCAATACCCTAATCCCATATTATTACAAAACAAATATTCAGCGGCAACTTCACAGCAGCAGCAGCTTTTCTGGGGCTCTCCAAGGCCGGTCACCCGAGCCTTGTGCTCGGGTGATCCGGGTTAGATTAGGATGTCGTTTTTCTTCCGTTTTCGATTCATGGATTCAATCATGTACCAAACTACGTGAGTTTATTTATTTAATTTATTCAGTCCTTATTCGTTTTTTTGTGATCTTTTAATTCATGTTGTATCGCTTCTATGATTATGATGCTATGATGTGAATTAGATCGAGAGATCGCTTTGCTATTGATACGCTTACAACATACGGAAGTTGCGTAGACTAGATCACCATAGAAAGATAGGATCTTTAATCATTAATTATGTGACAAATTAATTGGTTAATTATCTAGGTTGTTAGATTCTAAAATACGAGAGTTAACTGAATCTACACCGAGTTTTGTTTGGTAAATCGATCTCAACATTCGGAAGATGAGAGATTGATAAATTGGACTCACTAAGGAATTAAGAATCCATAGCTTGAGATTAAATTCACTAAGGAATTAGGGATTTGTATCTCGTGTAAAGGTGAAACCACAATTTGAATTAAAATCATGAGATGAACTAGATTGAAATCACTTGGTTTGTGCAATCGCTTGATCCCATGTATCTTTAGTTTAGTTTAGGTTGTGTTATTTTATTTCGTGAGGTTAGATTTATTTTAATTGCTCTTTCGCTTATTTTATTTGTTCTTTCGCTTATTCGCTTTTCCTAAGTAACAATTGAAAGGAATTAGTGAAATTAGATTCAACATCCCAATTCCTCGTGGATCGACCCTTACTCACTTCGCTTATACTATCAATTACCCGGTATTCGGCCGGTTAGAGTTAGTTTTGCATGGTAGTTAGGGTTTATAAATTTTCTTTTGTTTAATGATGCAAAATCCTCGAACAAAAGTGGCGCCGTTGCCGGGAATCGGCGTTTTGTTGAATTTGGTTGAATTAATTTCTCGATTTTGTTACGCTTTTTTTTTTTTATTTTTCGCTTTCAATAAAAGTAGCGTTGAATAAATCGAGAGTTTTTATTTTTGCCGTGTTTCGATGACCGTTAGGTTAAGAATGTGCAAAGAGTTTTTTACTCGATTTGTGAGACGTGAATTATATGTTGTTGCAATCTAGTCTAACCTCTCGTGCTTTAATTTGATGAGGCCGCGATCTTGTGGTTGTTTTGAGTTGATGAACCGTTAGGATAATTAGGGTTTTTCGTGTTGTTCTGCGCTTATTGCATATTCGTTGTTTGGACGAGCGCTCGTAAGTGAACGCCCGCCCAGATCCTAACAACATGCAGTAAACGAGCGCCTGGTTTGTTGGACGCCGTCCGCTCCAAAACGACGCTCACCGCTTCGCTTTCAAGAACCAGACGGACGCCCATATATCTAAACGCCCGTCCGCCTGCATAAGTTTTAAACGCCCGCTTGAATTAGTGAACGCCACTCCAGGTTCCAGATTTCTTCTCAATTTGATTTCTAATGCTTTATTTGAAATGGATACTTTAATTTGAGCTTCTGTGGCTAATTGTTTTTACGTAGATGATCTGAACTTGCATGTTTACACCTTTCCATCTATGAATCCATGTTGAATAATTGATTTTTTTTTATTTACATGATTCATCTATGCAAGTTATAGTTACTGTCGGTTCTTGTATGCTATAACTGGTCTTCATGTTAATTAGTGGCTAATGTCGGTTTCCGTATGCTACATACCGCTGTGATGAATCTTTTAAGCTTTGAGACTTATGTGCTTCCTTGTTATTTTTATAACTCATTTGGGTAGTAATCACCGGTTTTCCGCTGCTACGATGGAAACCTTATGAGTTATACCTTTTAGTATAGCTAATCGTTGGTTTTCCATAATGCTATCACTTTTGACGAAGTCTTAAGGCGCCGCTGTCTACATCGCGCATGTAATGGACAAAGATCATCGCTTATCGTAACTCTGTCATTATTTGGTGAGACGCTTATTATATATATGTCGTGGTTGCAAATGAGTGGGCTAGTTTTCTTTCTTTTATTTTCTTTTACTTTTACATATCACTTAGATGCATATCATTTAGTTGCATGTCATCTAGTTGCATTGTTTTTCTATTTTTCTTTTATTTTTCTTGAGCGTAGTTAATCTGCCGGTTTCGTAATACTACCTCGCTTTTATTTTGTTTCTCGCACGGGCGTAGTCACCGTAGAGTTGTCGTGGTCAACTCGCTCAATTTCACTCAACTGTAATTTATTTATTTTATTTATTTTATTTTTAGAATTGCATATCATGTAGATTGCATTGTAGTATATTTTCATATAGTTGCACCTAGCCTATGACTTTGTAGTATTTCATGTATAGTATTCAATCTTTAGTTGAGCTTAAGTTGAAAAATCTCTATGATCCTTTTCTTCATGTGCTTTATATATGTAATCTTTTCTTTTCCCCGAAGACTCTTTTTGCACTAATCAAGTCTCAGGATACTTTCTATAGCTATTGTGCACTTTAAAGATGTATTCATTGTCCTGTGATGCTCCACGCTCATCGAGCTACGCAAGCAATCCTGGTTCTTGTTGGTTCCTCCAGGTGCCAAACATCCAATCAACTAAGTTCTCTAATTTATTATTTCAGTATAACTTGAGGACAAGTTGCAATCTTAGCGTGGGGAAGGGATAGATGATTTATGTGTCTACTTTCGCTTGCTCATATTTTTAGTATTTCTATGAAAAGTGCTTAATTTTCAAATTTTTGTTATATCCCGAGTAGACAAAGGCATATCTTTGCTTGAGATTATATCATTTTTGCTATATTCTGTATATTTAGTAATTTTAGTTGTTTCACCCGACACTCTTTTCACATGCCATAGTAAATGATGAGCTAAATGTTGAAAGCCTACCCCATTTTAGTTGGAGATTTTTGATGATTATAGCATGTTTCTTTGCTTATGTACAATTCTTGAAAAGTTTAGTAGTTTGTATTCTAGGATTAAAGTATGACATACCGTGTGAATATCTGTAAGTTTGAATGTGATAAGTGAAACGTGATTAAGTCTTTGCAATAGTAATAAATTGTTTACTTGAGGTGTTATGCTCATGGTCCAGGCTACTAGAAAATAATCTTTTCCACTTGCCAAATGTAAAAATCTAAGTAAACATAATTGTAATTGTAATTGTGTGTGTCGGAATATGATTTGGGTGAGGTAGGTGTACCACGTATGTCCTATTCCACTATGATGACCAAAGCTCACGACAGTCAGCTTTATAGTCGCCTTATGATTGGAGTAAGGTAGGGATTATCTTGAAATGTCCTATTCTCATGATGAGGGCAAAAGCTTATTCGATGTGTGTTAGAAAAGTGTGAAAAAAGTGAAAATATTGAAATATATTATTATGAATAAGTAAGGACTTAGTTATCGTTAATCTTATACCCAAAGATAAATCAAGGATATGTTATAGGATTATCCTCTCGAGTCCATTAAAATGTTTTAGATATTCTCTACTATTTCTTTTTTTTGGGATATGTATGTTTTGTAAAGTGCCTGTTATAATTTTTGAATATTTCTAACTTAGATGGGAAACCGGGCTAGTTTTGGTTTGAATAACTTTCAAATTGTGGAACTTAGTGGAAGTTTATTATGGCTATGCACACACTACACGGGTGAACTTCTAAGTTATTGAATACACTTCATATTTGTATGGATGTTTATTTGTCTCGAGCTTGACTTTGTTTTGTTTTGCTCGGGACGAGCAAAAGATAAGTGTGGGGGAGTTGTTAAGGTCAATTTGTAGTGTTTTATAAGGATATATTTTATATCAATATTCCCATAGATGGATGTTTTTCGTAGAATTCGAGCTTATAATCGATTAATTGAGCAAATGACGCTTTTGAATAGTTAAAATGCAAAATCGAGTAAATATCGTGGTTTTATTATCTATTTTGTATGGTTTTACGCTTTTGCTCGGTTTTGTCATCTTTTAGGTGCACAAATGTGGAATGGAAGAGGTCTAAATGATGTTTGATTGAAGATTAAAAGGAAAGAAAGAGATACAAGAGGATGAAGATGAAATAAAGCTTGGGAAAATCCCAAACGACTCGTAATACGACGGGCTAATCAAAAAGGCGTTTTCAAGAAGAGTCCTTAATGAAAGTTGTAGAATTTTCCGAGAGCTTTTTATGACATTCGGATCATAATTTTTGAGGTCTACAACTCAAGATATGAATTTTAGAAGTTTCATTCCTAAATCCATAATATTCAAATGACATACATAAATCCTAATTAAATAAGGATTTAATTTCAGCCAGCAAATTACTTATACTATTTATATATATGCGCATGCAATACCCTAATCCCAGATTATTACAAAACAAATATTCAATGGCAACTTCACAAAGAAGCAAAGCAGCAGCCTTTTCTCAGAGCTTTCCATAGGCGGTCACCCGAGCCTTGTGCTCGGGTGATCCGGTTAGATTAGATGTCGTTTTCTTCCGCTTTCGATTCATGGATTCAATCATGTACCAAACTACGTGAGTTTATTTATTTAATTTATTCAGTCCTTATTCGTGTTTTTGTGATCTTTTAATTCATGTTGTATCGTTCTATGATTATGATGCTATGATGTGAATTAGATCGAGAGATCAGTTTGCTATTGATACGTTTACAACATACGGAAGTTGCTAGACTAGATCACCATAGAAAGATAGGATCTTTAATCATTAATTATGTGACAAATTAATTGGTTAATTATCTAGGTTGTTAGATTCTAAAATACGAGAGTTAACCTGCATCTACACCGAGTTTTGTTTGGTAAATCGATCTCAACATTCGGAAGATGAGAGATTGATAAATTGGACTCACTAAGGAATTAGGAATCCATAGCTTGAGATTAAATTCACTAAGGAATTAGGGATTTGTATCTCGTGTAAAGGTGAAACCACAATTTGAATTAAAATCATGAGATGAACTAGGATTGAAATCACTTGGTTTGTGCAATCGCTTGATCCCATGTATCTTTAGTTTAGTTTAGGTTGTGTTATTTTATTTCGTAGGTTAGATTTATTTTAATTGCTCTTTCGCTTATTTTATTTGTTCTTTCGCTTATTCGTTTTCCTAAGTAACAATTGAAAGGAATTAGTGAAATTAGATTCAACATCCCAATTCCTCATGGATCGACCCTTACTCACTTCGCTATACTATCAATTACCCGGTATTCGGCCGGTTAGAGAGTTAGTTTTGCATGGTAGTTAGGGTTTATAAATTTTCTTTTGTTTAATGATGCAAAATCCTCGAACAAAAGTGGCGCCGTTGCCGGGAATCGGCGTTTTGTTGAATTTGGTTGAATTAATTTCTCGATTTTGTTACGCTTTTTTATTTTTATTTTTCGCTTTCAATAAAAGTAGCGTTGAATAAATCGAGAGTTTTTATTTTTGCCGTGTTTCGATGACCGTTAGGTTAAGAATGTGCAAAGAGTTTTTACTCGATTTGTGAGACGTGAATTATATGTTGTTGCAATCTAGTCTAACCTCTCATGCTTTAATTTGATGAGGCCGCTGCGATCTGTGGTGGTTGTTTTGAGTTGATGAACTGTTAGGATAATTAGGGTTTTTCGTGTTTGTTCTGCGCTTACGTGGCATATTCGTTGTTTGGACGAGCGTTCGTAAGTGAACGCCCGTCCAATCCTAACTAACATGCGTAAACGAGCGTGCCTGGTTTGTTGGGCGCCGTCCGTTCCAAAACGTATCGGCTCGTTCGTTTTCAAGAACCAGACGGACGTCCATATATCTAAACGCCCGTCCGGCCTGCATAAGTTTTAAACGCCCGTTTGAATTAGTGAACGCCAGTCCAGGTTCCAGATTTCTTCTCAATTTTGATTTTTAATGCTTTATTTGATATGGATACTTTAATTTGAGCTTCTGTGGCTAATTGTTTTTACGTAGATGATCTGAACTTGCATGTTTACACCTTTCCATCTATGAATCCATGTTGAATAATTGATTTTTTTTATTTACATGATTCATCTATGCAAGTTATAGTTACTGTCGGTTCTTGTATGCTATAACTGGTCTTCATGTTAATTAGTGGCTAATGTCGGTTTCCGTATGCTACATACCGCTGTGATGAATCTTTTAAGCTTTGAGACTTATGTGCTTCCTTGTTATTTTTATAACTCATTTGGGTAGTAACTGTCGGTTTTCCGTTGCTACGATGGAAACCTTATGAGTTATATCTGTTTAGTATAGCTAACTGTTGGTTTTCCATAATGCTATCACTTTTGACGAGTCTTAAGGCGCGTCTACACTGCATGTAATGGACAGCACTGTCGTTTATGGTAACCTGTCATTATTTGGTAGACGTTTATTATATATATGTCGTGTTGCAAATGAGTGGGCTAGTTTTCTTTCTTTTATTTTCTTTTATTTTTACATATCACTTAGATGCATATCATTTAGTTGCATGTCATCTAGTTGCATTGTTTTTCTATTTTTCTTTTATTTTTCTTGAGCGTAGTTAATCGCCGGTTTCGTAATACTACCTCGCTTTTATTTTGTTTCAGACGGGCCGTAGTCACCGTAGAGTTGTCGTGGTCAACTCGCTCACGGCTTTCACTTTGTCGTAATTTATTTATTTTTATTTATTTTATTTTTAGGATTGCATATCATGTATATTGCATTGTAGTATATTTTCATATAGTTGCACCTAGCCTACGACTTTGTAGTATTTCATGTATAGTATTCAAACTTTAGTTGAGCTTAAGTTGAAAAATCTCTTTGATCCTTTGCTTCATGTGCTTTATATATGTAATCTTTTCTTTTCCCGAAAACTCTTTTTGCACTAATCAAGTCTCAGGATACTTTCTATAGCTATTGTGCACTTTAAAGATGTATTCAGTTGTCCCGTGATGCTCCACGCTCTCATCGAGCTACGCAAGCAATCCTGGTTCTTGTTGGTTCCTCCACTGCCAAGATCCAATCACTAAGTTCTCTAATTTATTATTTCTGTATAACTTGAGGACAAGTTGCAATCTAAGTGTGGGGAAGGGATAGATGATTTATGTGTCTACTTTCGCTTGCTCATATTTTTAGTATTTCTATGAAAAGTGCTTAATTTTCAAATTTTTGTTATATCCCGAGTAGACAAAGGCATATCTTTGCTTGAGTTTATATCATTTTTGCTATATTCTCAGTATATTTAGTAATTTTAGTTGTTTCACCCGACACTCTTTTTCACATGCCATAGTAAATTATGAGCTAAATGTTGAAAGCCTACCCCATTTTAGTTGGAGATTTTTGATGATTATAGCATGTTTCTTTGCTTATGTACAATTCTTGAAAAGTTTAGTAGTTTGTATTCTAGGATTAAAGTATGACATACTCGTGAATATCCAGTAAGTTTACTTGAGGTGTTATGCTCGGTGGTGTCTGTGCTACTAGAAAATAATCTTTTCCACCGCCAAATTGAAAATCTCTAAGTAAACATAATTGTAATTGTGTGTGTCGGAAGTCGGTTTATGATTTGGGTGAGGTAGGTGTACCACGTATGTCCTATTCCACTATGATGACCAAAGCTCACGATAATCAGCTTTATAGTCGCCTTATGATTGGAGTTAGGAAGGGATTATCTTGAAATGTCCTATTCTCGCTATGAGGGCAAAAGCTTATTCGATGTGTGTTAGAAAAGTGTGAAAAAGTGAAAATATTGAAATATATTATTATGAATAAGTAAGGACTTAGTTATCGTTAATCTTATACCCAGTATAAACCAAGGATATGTTGTAGGATTATCCTCTGAGTCAGCTCGAAATGTTTTAGATATTCTCTACTATTTCTTTTTGGGATATGTATGTTTTGTAAAGTGCCTCATTATAATTTTTGAATATTTCTAACTTAGATGGGAAACCGGGCTAGTTTTGGTTTGAATAACTTTCAAATTGTGGAACTTAGTGGAAGTTTATTATGGCTATGCACACACTACACGGGTGAACTTCTAAGTTATTGAATACACTTCATATTTGTATGGATGTTTATTTGTCTCGAGCTTGACTTTGTTTTGTTTTGCTCGGACGACGAGCAAAAGATAAGTGTGGGGAGTTGTTAAGGGTCAATTTGTAGTGTTTTATAAGGATATATTTTATATCAATATTCCCCATAGATGGATGTTTTTCGTAGAATTCGAGCTTATAATCGATTAATTGAGCAAATGACGCTTTGAATAGTTAAAATGCAAAATCGAGTAAATAGCGTGGTTTTATTATCTATTTTGTATGGTTTTACGTTTTGCTCGGTTTTGTCATCTTTTAGGTGCACAAATGTGGAATGGAAGAGGTCTAAATGATGTTTGATTGAAGATTAAAAGGAAAGAAAGAGATACAAGAGGATGAAGATGAAATAAAGCTTGGGAAAATCCCAAAACGACTCGTAATACGACGGGCTAATCAAAAGGCGTTTTAAAGAAGAGTCCTTAATGAAAGTTGTAGAGTTTTCCGAGAGCTTTTTTATGACATTCGATCATAATTTTTGGAGGTCTACAACTCAAGATATGAATTTTAGAAGTTTCATTCCTAAATCCATAATATTCAGCCGACATACATAAATCCTAATTAATTAAGGATTTAATTTCAGCCGCAGCCGCCTTATACTATTTATATATATGCCATGCAATACCCTAATCCCAGATTATTACAAAACAAATATTCAAATGCAACTTCACAAAGCGGCAGCAGCTTTTCTCGGGTCTCCATAGGCGGTCACCCGAGCCTTGTGCTCGGGTGATCCGGTTAGATTAGGATGTCGTTTTTTCTTCCGCTTTCGATTCATGGATTCAAACATGTACCAAACTACGTGAGTTTATTTATTTAATTTATTCAGTCCTTATTCGCTTTTTTGTGATCTTTTAATTCATGTTGTATCGTTCTATGATTATGATGCTATGATGTGAATTAGATCGAGAGATCAGTTTGCTATTGATACGTTTACAACATACGGAAGTTGCGTAGACTAGATCACCATAGAAAGATAGGATCTTTAATCATTAATTATGTGACAAATTAATTGGTTAATTATCTAGGTTGTTAGATTCTAAAATACGAGAGTTAACCTGAATCTACACCGAGTTTTGTTTGGTAAATCGATCTCAACATTCGGAAGATGAGAGATTGATAAATTGGACTCACTAAGGAATTAGAATCCATAGCTTGAGATTAAATTCACTAAGGAATTAGGGATTTGTATCTTGTGTAAAGGTGAAACCACAATTTGAATTAAAATCATGAGATGAACTAGGATTGAAATCACTTGGTTTGTGCAATCGCTTGATCCCATGTATCTTTAGTTTAGTTTAGGTTGTGTTATTTTATTTCGTGAGGTTAGATTTATTTTAATTGCTCTTTCGTTTATTTTATTTGTTCTTTCGCTTATTCGTTTTTCCTAAGTAACAATTGAAAGGAATTAGTGAAATTAGATTCAACATCCCAATTCCCTGTGGATCGACCCCTTACTCACTTCGCTCTACTATCAATTACCCGGTATTCGGCCGGTTAGGAGTTAGTTTTGCATGGTAGTTAGGGTTTATAAATTTTCTTTTGTTTAATGATGCAAAATCCCTCCAACAGCCAATTCCAAACAAAATTTGGAAAGGCCAATATTTTGGTTAATATGCTTGGCCACTTTCCAAAATCAAAATTTTGGAAATGGCCTAGGCCTAAGCTTTTTTCCAAATCAAATTTTTGGAAATGACCTAGGCCTATTCCAAACAAAGTTTGGTAAGACCATTATTATTTTAATGCCATATGGCATCCCAATGGCCCAAACTATTTAAACCATTGGTTAGCCACATGACACAACTAAACAAAGGAGAAATTACCAATCACAACTATGAACCATATTGAATCACAAAATACACAAAACAAAAAATTTAGGAGATCCGCCAGCATTGACCGGTCAACCGACGCCGGCAGCAGGTTGCCCTGCCGCCGCCGCCGATTAGCCGCTGCCGGTGGTGGTGCCGCCTCCAGTCGGCCGAGCACCACCCGATCTCGTTTTTTTTTCTTTTCATGTATAACTTTTGCGAATCAAAAATCTTTCATCTTTTAACTATGTGATTTAAACGATAAAATTAACTACGCAAATTAACAAGCTTATTGCTTAAGCTTGAAGCTCGCTCCGATACCACTATTAGGAAATCTACGCGGGAACGCAGCGGAATTCAAAAATTTATTTCCTATCGACCCAAGATCGACTTCATTTAAGCAATAAACAAATAAGCTAAAGACGGTGGTTACCTTGCTTGATCTATAAGATCGACGCTTTGACCGTCTAAGGAGAGTAGTTCCGCATAGAGCCGCCCAAGTGTTCGGTCTCTACCAGTGATCCACACGAACAGCCCGCCAGAATCCTATCATGGATTGCTACCAGAAAAATTCGGTTGCTAGACCGACTTTTTCTCTCTCTCAAAATCTCTCCTAAGAAGCTCTCTATTTTTCACAAGAACAATTAGCTCTTGGAATTGTGATGTACAAAAGAGCTAGCCAAGCCTCCCTATTTATAAGGTGACTCACGCTTCTAGTGATTCCCAACTCGATTGGGATTAGCTTCCTAGTAGATTGGGGAGAAAGAAAACATTTTCCTAGTAAAATAAGGAAAATATATTTGATTGATTTATGTTATTTAATTTAATATCCTATATTAAATATTTTCAAGATATTATCAATATCTTATATTGACTATATTTATCTTATTACCATAAATCAATTTTTCCAAAATCAATTAATAGCTAATATTAATATTATGGTAATCTTATTAATTAAATTGCACAAAACCAAATGTATCCAATACACAAAAACTTGCGCCACTTTATAGCCAAATTCACGTGTGTGTCATACACACAAATTTTGGCCACATATATAATATATATATATATATATATATATATATATATATATATATATATATATATATATATATATATATAAAATCAACATAATTAATATCTTGTAGTATATTTATTCATAATAAATAAATATCACCATATTAATTTTCCACTATCATCTATAACCACATTTTAATCCGGCTAGATGTTCATATGTGTATGACCCGATAGGCTTTCGAATATGTTGGCCGTAGACACAAAGTGCAAATTACGAAAATGCCCTTCATGCCTAACGATCACGGGATAGAGTCTAGCAACACACCGTGACCCCAATCATCGGAAGAGTCAAATGCAATGACTACTACCTTTCATGTGAAACAGTTACCATGTAAATTACAATCCTATCGCTATAATAATATCCATACAGTCGTTAGTCGAGTGCCAAAACATCAACGACCGTATCTTATAATCTGGATATCAAGCTCTCTCGAAGTAACTCATTTACTTCCACTTTGCAAAGATTCACAAGAGTAAGACATTCCTTATAAGAAGGCCCTTTCGGATATTGAGCCTACTGATAGGGTACGTGATTTCCAGACGACCAAACATGTATACTCCGCATGCTTCAGTATTACACCCAATCACTACCGCATGATCGCCCCGTGGCTAGGGGAAACCTCAATAGTGTCAAAGCATGACAATCTACACCGTGATTCCATATAGACTCCGGTCCTAAGGATAATTACACAACCGTCACATAGTGTGACATTTATCCATGTAAGTAGGTCAGTCTAACGTACGCATTCTCTAATACACGTCCACGTACAGTTCAAGTGTCTCTACACTTCGATAGACGAGATCTATCCCTGCCCTTAAAGACAGAAGACATCTAATACGTGCTAGACTGTTCATATTATCAATGCCCTGTTTAATAGTACATCAGCCTAGAGACATTTAAGCATCAAACTTATTAAAGTGATTAGAGATCTCATCAACCATAATCACCTATCATGGTTTCTCTGTCACAGTTTAATACCAATGACGTTATCATATAACAATTTATAATTGGTTCTTTAAAAGAACAAATATATGACCACAGAAAAGCCATTTAATATATGTATAAACACAAAGAAATAGTTTAAATGATCTGATCCGGTCGGATCCAGTCCAACTATTGGGTTTATGACACTATTTCAACAAGCTGAGCAGCAGTAGATGCAACCGCCCGATATTCATCTTAAGTTGAGGAACGGGCAGTGGTAGACTGTATCTTGTAGCTCCGGCCCGATAGCATTACGACCTAAGTAAACAACATAGGCAATGGTGGGGGAGTAATCATCCTTGTTACCAACCAATCTGCATCCAAGAAAGCATGCAAAGTAAGCGGAGAATGGCAAAAAATCTGAATACCATAGTCAAGAGTCCCAGCTAATTAGCAAAGCATACGTTTGACATGTGTCCATTGAACATCAGTAGGACAATGCCTAAACTGAGATAGTTTGTTAACAGCAAAGGCGAGGTCAAAACGTGTGAAAATCAAATACTGCACAGTGCCGAGGACCATGCGGTATTGAGAATGATCAGTGAGTGGGCTACCTGTGGTGGTTGTAAGAGTAGAAATATCAGTGGGTAATAGGGTGGCAACCATATTGGCCTGATGTATATTGAGTTTGTTGAGTAATTCAGTGGCATAGCATTTTTGTGAAAGAATACAACCATCATAATTGGGAATGACCTCCACACCAAGAAAATAAGAAAGTGTACAAGGATCTTTTAGAGCAAAATGAGCACCCAAAATGCGAATGAAGTTCTCTAAGGAGATGGTATGATTACATGTGACAATCAGATCATCGACATAAACCAAAACATAAATAATAACAGTGCCAAAATGATAAATAAATAATGATGTATCAGCCTGTAAATTCTTGAAGCCACTAGAAAGAAGAATACCAATGAGTTCATCATTCCAATCCCAGAGGGCTTGTTTCACCCCATAGATAGCTTTGCAAAGATTGCAGACATAATCTGGAAAATCCTTATTAGCAAAACCAGGAGGCCGAGAGAGATAAACATCATCAACAAGATGCCCTTTTAAGAAGGAATTGTTGATATCACGTTTTTGGAGAGACCACCCTGTGAAAGAGCCAATGTGAGAACAACATGAACAGTGGTAGGCTTGACAATTGGGCTAAACTTCTCTGAATAGTCAATGCCCGGTCTTTGAGTGAACCATTTGGCTACCAAATGAGATTTGTAACGATCAAGTGAGCCGTCAGGTATATATTTGAAGCAAAAAATCCACTTAGAACCAATGACGTTATATGAGGGATCAGGTGGGACCAATTGCTAGGTATCGTTGCGCATCAAAGCGTCATACTCCTCTTGCATAGCATTTCTCCATTTAGGATGTTTAAGGGCTTGAGTTTTGGAGGTTGGTTCAGTGTCAGGAGAGGGCAGGTGAGCATGCAGATTGAGTTTCTGAATGGGCTTAGATATTTTATTTTGGGCACGAGTGCGCATTGGGTGAGTAGAAGTAGTGATGTGATTCCGGGTCGGAAACAAGATCGGACGTTGCCTAGGAACCTCTGAAGGGATCAATCAGAGCGAAAGACCAAGTTCTCTAGAATCCAAACGAGAACATTGGCTAAGAACGCCACAACGCTTGCTCAAGGCACTTATAAATTCTTAAGGTTTGAATCTGTACAACGAAGAGATTCTCACTCGCAAGTGATTAAAAACAAGTCTAAAGACTTTATAAAATATCATTCAAAATTCAACTGATTGTTACAATGACTCTATACGCCTTTATATAGGCTACAGACTCAATGAAATAAAACAAACTAGCAATGTAGGATAATTAAAAGCAAATTTTCGCCACATTATTTCCTAATGGACCTAACTTGACTCTAATAAGCTCAAATGTCTTTTATTTGTTGAAAATAAAGACTTAACACTATCATGTAAGCACCTCCCCTAATGGGCTTTTGGTCTTTTATTACCAAAAACGCATAAAAGAACGTAAATAAATTAAAATAGGCCTAATTGGCCTAATTGGACATAAAAATTGCGTATTGGCTTTTCACTTGGACTGATCTTCTTGCTTCTTGGATAAATGGTGCATCATCTTTCTTCTTGGACTGGATCACATCATCCTCTTCATCATCAAAAGGATCTGTCCTCAGATCTAAGTCCAATGGTTGTGAAGGGACTGTCAAAATAGGACCTTCTGGGTCACATCAAATAGGCTAAAGTGGGGCAAGTGTAGGAGAGGGATGGGGAGGGGGTGGAGAATCAGAGGAGGATGCCGATAGAGATGGAGGGGGAGGGAAGGGTGGAGAATCAGGAGAGGAGGCCAATGGAGATGGAGGTGGAGGTGGTGAGGGTGGAGTATGGTGAATGGGGGAGGGGAAAAAAGGATCCACTCGGAGACCTCTGTGGATGGGGATTTTACAGAAGAGAGGGAAGAACAATAAGGGAACACATCCTCAACAAACTTAACGTGGCGGAAGATACAGAGCCGAGATTCTGAAGAGTCGAAAAATAGTAGGCATGTTGGGTAAGGGCATACCCGAGGAAAATACAAGGTTTGGAGGGAGGTTGGAGTTTGTGATCAGTGTAAGGACGTAACCAGGGATAACACAAGCAACCATAGACACATAAATTTTGATTGTTAGGGGATGTGTGTAAAATACTTTCATCGGGGGACTTCATAATGAGCGTGGGGTAGGCATGCGATTAATGAGGTGGGAGCTTTGTCGATCTACCACTATTGAGACAAGGCAATTTCAGGCATACCACTCTCTTGTCGAAATACCACTCCCATTTTCGCGTTTTAGTTGTTTTTGGAACCAAACTAAACCCTAATTGGGAAGAGGGAACCCAATAGGGGATTTGAGGACCTTAAGATCGTGCACATTTGTAAAAAAATGGGAGAAAATCGTGAACCAAAATTGTTTTTTTTTTGCCTTGGGTGGTATGCTCACAAATTGTTCCAGAAATTGGTGGTATATCACTGAAAATCACCGCAGTAGCAAAGGCATAGGGCCAGAACGTCGTTGGAATGAAGGCATGTGAGAGAAGTGTTGAATAGGTGTCCTAAACCCAACCAGGTTGGACCGGGTCCGACCGGGTCGGGCCGTTTACAGTTTATTTTAATTCATGTAATAACTTTATTGTGATTAATAAAAGCACTTTTGTTATTATATATTGTTTATCTTCATGTTATTGGTTGTATATATATAGTAACGTCCCTAGTGTCAAACTGTGATAGAGAAACCATGATAGTGATTATGGTTGATGAGATATCTAATCACTCTAACAAGTTTGATACTTAAATGTTTCTAGTCATATGTACTGTCAAATGGGACATTGATAGTATAATCAGACTAGCACGTATTGCATGTCTTCTATCTTATTGAAGATAGGGATAGATCTCGTCTATCGAAGTGTAGAGACATTTGGACTGTACGTGGACATGTATTAGAGAATGCGTATGTTAGACTGACCCACTTACATTAAGTGTCACACTATGTGGCGATTGTGTAATTATCCTTAATACCGGAGTCTTCATGGCATCACGGTGTGGATTGTCATGCTTTGACACTATTGAGATTTCCCCTATCCACGGGGCGATCATACGGTAGTGATTGTGTGTGATATTGAAGCATGCGGAGTATACGTGTTAGTTAGTCCGGGAATCGCGTATCCTATGATTGGGAGTGAATATCCGAATGGCCTTCTTATAAGGAATGTCTAGCTCTTGTGAATCTTTGCAAAGTGGGAGTAAATGTGTTATTCCGAGAGAGCATGATATTCAGATTATAAGATACGATCGTTAATGTATTGACACTTGAGATACGATCGTATGGATATTATTACAGCTGTAGGTTGTAATTTACACGGTAACCATTTCACATGAAAGGTAGTAGTCATTGCATTTGACTCTTCCAATGATTGGAGGTCACGGTGTGTTTCTAGATGCTATCCCGTGATCGTTAGGCATGAAGAGCATTTTTGGTTCGTCAGTAGAGATGTTCCCACAGGTGCCCCTTCTTCCAATTCGTAATTTGCACTTTGTGTCTCTGGCCAACATATTCAAAAGCCTATCGGGTCACACACATATGAACATCGAATCGGATTAAAATGTGGTTATAGTTGATGACCAAATAAGGAAAGTTTATCTCGAGTCTATAAAGGTTATAGTGGTAAATTAATATGGTGGTATTTATTTATTATGAATAAATAAAATACAAGATATTAATTAAACATAAATTATATTAATGAAAGAATATTTCGGAAGCCAATTTGTTGGTCAAAGGGGCGCAGAAGACATGTGTATAAAATACATTTGGATTGTGCAATTTAATTAATAAGATTGCCATAATATTAATATTATATATTAATTGGTTTTGGAGAAATAGATTTATGGTAATAAGATAAATATATTCAATATAAGATATTGACAATATTTAGATTTTATTTAATATAAGATATTATAATAAAAGAGATAATTCAAAGAGATATTATAGTTAGATTTTATTTAAATATATTCAATATAACATTTTCCTTATTTTGTTGGGAAAATATTTTTCTCTTTCATCTATCTTCTACAGGAAGCTTCTCTTAATCGAGTTAGGGAGACACATGGGCGCCTCTCACCCTATATAAGAATGGGGTTGGCTAGCTCTTCCAGACATTATAATTCAAAGAACTAATGGTTCTTGAGTAAAATAGAGAGCTTACAGAGAGAGTTAGAGAGAAAAAAGCCGGTCTAGCGAATGGATTTTTCTGATAGCAATCCATGAGGAGTTCGTGTGGATAATCGATGAAGGCCGGACGCTTGGACGGCTTGCACACAGTACTACTCTCCGTTGGCTGTCAAAGCTTTGACCTTATAGATCAGCCAAGGTATATTCCGTCAAACTACTTAACGTGTTTATTGTGTTAAACGAAGACGAACTTGGAAAAGGAAATAAAAAATTTAAATTTCGCTGCGTTAAACTAGTGATTTCCTAACAGTGGTAGCAGAGCCAACTTCGAGCTTAAGCAATAAGCACTAATTAATTGCGTAGTAATTAATCGATAGATGCAAGATCTAAGATCACGAAACACGCAAAAATAAATTAATAATACGTTGATTGGGGGCTGTGTGGAAGCGGCGGCCCCCTCCACGGCGGTGGCGGCGGCCCTTGGGCTTCCGACGTCGGCCGGCCAATCCAACGGGGTGATCGATGTCGTTTTTGCTTTTGTGATATTTTATAGTGCATTGATATCTCATTTGTTTAGTTGTGTCATGTGGCTAACCAATGGTTCAAATAGTTTGGGCCATTGGGATACCATGTGACATATTAACCAAAATATTGGCATTTCCAAATTTTGTTTGGATTAAGCCTAGCCCTTTCCAAATATTTGATTTGGAAAAGGCTAACTTCTGCGCTACTTTCAAAATTTTGATTTTGGAAGGTGGTCAAGCATTAACCAAACTTTGGTTGGAAAGATGCATTTTGGAACCAAAAGGAAAGGAAATAAAAGAGACCTTTTAATTTTGATTTTAATTTTAAATAGTTCCAAATTAATAAAATTGAAATTAGAATCGATTTAAAATTAAAAGTTAATTTATTTTCGATTAAGTCATTTAATTAAAAGTTAATTAATTATTTGATATGATAAATAAGACGCATAAGTAGTTAAAATTATAACTTGATCTTTTTCATAAGATATAATTGTATGGATTATATGTGTAGATATAATGTGATTATATGGACTGCGATTGATCGCTGACCACTCAAAAGGGATAGATGAGAATATTTTCTTTATGTTGGTTTTTCAAAATTGTCCTGGGCCGTTATGAAAAATGTGACCTAGTTTACTTTTTGCATTCATCCCATTCCAGCTTAGCCTCCCCCTCTGCGTGTGCGGCGGGTGTAATTGTTTATTAGATAGATTATTATGTAACAAGAATGGAGCAAGAAGATGAAGACCAAAGAGAGATAAAGAACCCATTGTCGTGACATCAATAAAGATCCTATTTGGCGGTTGCAGCTTACTCCTAGATTATGACCAGCGGTTTCGCTGGGTTTTATTCAAACCGCACTTTAGAAAAAAGTCCATGATCATACCGGTTATTTTATGCGCGAATGTTGTGTATGCTTTACTTTATATGTTATCGTAGTAATATGCACATAGTAGATGAGACCATAATTAAATGAAATTAATTAAGTGAATTAATTTAAAATTATTCCCAAGATAAGAATCAAGCCAAAATTGTCTCCCAATATTATAATGACGGTGAAGACCCCATGTTCGGATCCAACTGATCGGCCCTCGTCGGGAGTTGACCCACATCGGGTATATCATCATTATCAAGATTTGATCGTTACGAGATCTCATGAATACTAGAATCTTGCGGTGATTGGCCCTCGTCAGGACCGTCTGATTTTAGAGACAAATGGGTTGACTATCACATAGAGATGTGAATCGTCAAAGAGTTGACTAGTCAACCACTGGGAGCCGCATATGATGCGACTGGTAGGAGTACCTACCTTTCGAAATTATTTCGGTTGATCGGCCCTCGTCAAGAATCGAGACAACTAGAAGGGATCCCAGCCACTAAGGAATTAATCAAATTCTTGAAAGCCAATTGTGAATAGTTGGCTAGTGGAGCAAAACCTAATTAAAATTTTAAATGCAATTTTAGGGTTTTGAATACATGAACTTTTACTTATTCTATCTTTATTTATTGTTGTAGAAAATGTCAAACAAATTGAACCTTCGTTTTATCATCGACAATAAGCTTGACGAAACCGATTTTCTCGATTGAGAAAGAAACCTCAAAATCGTTTTGAGGCACGAGAAGATTGGCTATGTCTTGGACGAAGCCCTATAGGAAAAGCCCGCAGAGGGCTCGGCTGCAGATGCTGTGGAGAAGTATAACAAGCACTGTTCTGACAGTACTGATGCTACATGTATCATGCTTGCTTCTATGACACCTGAACTGCAGAAACAGCATGAGTCCATGGACGCCTACTCAATCATGGTTCACCTAAAGGAACTCTATGCTTCTCAGTCTCGCACTGAAAGGTACGAGGTCTCGAAGGCCCTGATTGGTTGTAACGGACCGTCAGATTATTACCACGTATACAAAACAAACAAAACAGTTTTGTCTTTCGTTTACACATGATAGTCATCCGACAATCCATTCTAATAAGAAATCATTATATCAGAATTTTCTAGTAACGAGAGTTGCAGAATTTTTTTATATTATATTTATACTCAATAATAGAATGAACTGAACAGAAAAAAAAAATGGCGACATGCGTAGCTCCTTGATTGGTGAATGTTGTGCTGACAAAATTGACAAAAAGCTGACAGCTTTTAATTTTATAATTCTTTTTTGTAAAGAAAAAGACAGCTTTTAATTAAAGCCCAAATATATGGTCCTAGCAGTAGGATAAATTAGTGGGGGTTGGCATCAAAAGGCTAGCTATAATATACAGCAGCAATCCTAAAACAACTTTTTAAGAGCTCAAAAAGGAAAAAAAAAATCTTATCTCACCCAATGGAAAATGGAAAAGCTGGTACTGATGATATCAGTAGCTCAGATCATTGCGACCTTGAGATATCATCAACGATGGAGATACACAAGGTTTTACCACCACCCCATATGAGTACCTTTAAGAAACTCAAGAATACACTCAAAGAAACATTCTTCCCTGATGATCCTCTTCGCCAATTTAAAGGACAACCTTTGATGAAGAAATGGATTCTTGCAGCTCAGTATGTTTTTCCTATACTTCAATGGGGTCCTAATTATAGTTTCGGATTGTTCAAGTCCGATGTTGTTTCTGGTCTCACTATTGCTAGCCTCGCCATTCCTCAGGTTCTTTTTTTTCCCTACAGTTTCCCGTCAACCAATCTTTAAGGGTGATTCAGCAGAGAGACTCACTATTAAAGCTTAACGTCGACATCGCCACGCGTATCTGAGCAAAACAAAACAGCTTTTGTCTTTTTCAACGTGTGTCACCATCCGACGCCCCCTTCTAATAGGGAATCTCTGCATCAGAACTTTCCAAGTATAGGGTATTGTTAATCGCACCACGGTCGATCTATTCGGACTTCACACTTCTAGTAAAATCTGATTTCGACCCTTCGGAAGTGGAGTTTTGTTGCTGTGCCTCAACGGTAGATTAACTGTGTTGTGTGTCATAAGTAGTATCCTAAATTTTAGTAGAGTAGTCAGAGTGACATAACAAAATTTCCACAACAATCGACACAACACACTTTTGACCATGATTATGATCTATGTGGCTATATTGATTTATATAGATCCAGCTTAAAATAAAGGAGGAAGGACTGCAGGAAGACAAAAAAATCATAAATGAGGATAGAAGGACGTTACTACATTTTATATGATTAAAAAAGACAAATTCATAATAAATGGACCGAAATACCCATAATTTTTTTTACATATTAAACACGTAGTAACGCTAGATAAAGTGTAGATCAGCCAAAAAACAAGTAGTAACAGCCCATGAAGTATAGTAACATCCAATGAAAAAGTAGTAACAACCTATAAAACAAGTAAGAATGTACCAAAAACAAGTAGTAGAATGTAGGAAAATGTAGTAACGGCAAAAAAACAAGTAGTAACAACCCATAAAATAGATAAGGAACGCTGATGCTTTTTTTTTTGGAAGGAGGATTTTTTATTTTATAGATAGATAGAAAAATGGTGTTTTGGGAAATTTACACAGGTTTTGTCCTGATTAATTATCAATATCCTTGCATCCTGGTTTATTAATTAATTTATCCTTACTGACAAAAACCTATAAAATAAATGGTGAAAACTGTGTTATGTCAAATGTTGTGCATATTTTATTATGATATAAACATTTATTATTTTAGTATTATTTTTTTTCCTTAATTCTGTAATCCATACAAGTTAACTTTTCCTAGATATCTGCATTTTTTTCAACAGGGAATCAGCTCTGCTAAACTTGCTAATTTACCACCGATTGTTGGACTATGTGAGTATACTTAACTGACCAATAGATTTCGTTAAATTACCTTTCCTCAGAAAACTCTACTCTGAAAACTATATTCTACGGAAACTCCATAAATTAAAATATTGAAAAACACACGTGTTTTAATACTCTCTTCGTTTCAATTTATCGGAAACAATTGCCAAAATCACGCATATTAAGGAGGTGAGTCAATGCATTAACTTTTACAATAAAATGACTAGAATGTCCTTAGATATAATTAATGTGACCTTCTTTTTTATATCTCCTAGCGTGATAATTAAGGGTAAATCAAGTAAAAACACAATAAATGTTGCATTGAAAATTGTACTGCATTACATAAAATGGAACAAAACTTTATGACAACTGCCTCAGTTATTGTGGAACGGATGGAGTATTTTTAATATGTATTTAGTATTCACACTTAAAAAACTTAAAAACACGGGTGTTTTTCAATTTAAATAAGGAGTTAGTCTCCACGTACAGTAGAATTTCTCTTTCTTTGCTATCGTCTCACAAAAAGTGACACAATATATTCTTACATCATGAATTATGATTATGTTGGATTATGCAGATTCGAGTTTTATTCCACCCCTAGTATATGCAGTTCTTGGTAGTTCAAGAGATGTTGCAGTTGGCCCTGTTTCAATTGCTTCCCTTATAATGGGATCAATGTTGAGACAAGAAGTTTCTCCTACCCATGACCCCATCTTGTTTCTTCAGCTTGCTTTTTCCTCTACTTTTTTTGCTGGTCTTTTCCAAGCCGCTTTAGGATTCCTCGGGTACTTTTTGACCAATTTTTTTTTATTTTTTTTTATATAACTCTTACATCAAGCGAATGCATTTTAGTCTAATAAATACGTGAAAAACAGTAAAAATGTGTGGATATATTACAACAATCATACGATAAAATCATTTTATACAGTTTGATGAACTTTTATTATTATTATTTTGTGTATTTTTTTAATTGTTGAATGATTTTCCAAATGGGATTGGTGATTTTCTCTTCTTACCCTTCTTATGTTCCAGGTGTCAAATTTTTTTCTATTTGAAAGGATAAACTTACAATTATTTAATCAGACACTTCAATCATTTAAAATGGTTAATATTGAGTATATAGTTTTATTGTGTAGCAATAGTATTATATAATATTTCTTGTACGTATTATATAGTTTTGGGAGTCTGTCTGTACATAGTATAAATAGGAGGGAGTACCCAATATTGTAAATATAGAAAGATAAAATATCAATAACAAAACCCCTGTTTTATTTTGTTTGTGTTCATACCCTAGTTCTTCTTTTTGTTCTTCGAATTAGATGCTTGTAGAAGTGATTGAGATCACTATCAGAGCAAGTTTAGAAGATCCGATCGTCGTTTTCGTCTAGGTTTTTTTTCTCTAGATTGCTTCTTTTTTTTTTTTTTTGGCGGTTACGATTCAAATCTGTAATGGCGAATGAGAGGCAAGTGCGAGTTCCAGCAGAGATTGAAGCATCGAGTCCCTACTACATCCATCCAAATGAGAATCCTAACCTCGCTTTGGTAGATCCGCCTTTGATTGGAAGAAATTTCCATTCCTGGAGCAGATTGATGAAAATGGCATTAGTGATGAAGAACAAATTAGGTTTTGTGAATGGTGCGATACCGAAGCCTGTGGAGGATGGGAGAATGAAGAATCGATGGGAGCAATGTGACACCACAGTTATGGCTTGGATAACAAAATCAGTTTCACCGGCGATACAGAGGAGCATCATCTGGATGAATATCACAAAAGAAATTTGGGACAATCTTCACCACAGGTATTCGAACATGGATGCTTTTCGTCTGTCAGATTTAATGGAGGAAATTAATCAAATAAGACAAGGTAATCATACTATTACTGAGTATTTTGCTGCTTTGAAGACTGTTTGGGACGAGATCATGATATTGAAACCCTTCCCTAGTTGCACTTGTCCTGTGAAGTGTACTTGCAATGTTATTCCGACTTTTATCAAGTATTTAGAGTCAGAATATGTGATAAGGTTTGCTAAAGGTCTGAGTGAAGCATTTGCCCCTGTGAAGTCTCAGATTCTACTGATGAAACCTCTCCCTGACATTAGTGAGGCTTTTGCTATGAGCATTCAGTATGAGAGGTAGTTGGAGTATGCTGCTGCACATCCTCAGAACATACAACAAACAATTTTTGCTAACAAAGCTGGTGCAGAGTTCAATAGTAACAAAGGGCAAACTAGGTGGGAAGGAAACCAAAAGACAGGAAGTTATAAGAAAGTTCAATGCAGCTATTGTGGGTATAATGGTCATACCATAAAGGACTGTTACAAGAAAAATGGATTTCCACCGAGGTGGAAACCAAAGAAGAGGATTAATCTTGCAGAAAGAAGTGATGACACTGAAGAGATTGAAGTGCTTCAAGGAACTGAGCATGGAAAAACCTCTCGAGGAGGACTAGGATCGACCAGGCAAAGAACTTCGTTTACTAAGTTCTCGGATAAGATGAATTTTGATGAGAAACCAGAAAGGGATCATCTGGTGAATCAAGCCAACACTATGACACTCAATTTCAGGAAAACTGACAAGGAGGTGCAAAGTAAATGTACTAATTCCTGGATTGTAGATTCAGGAGCAACAGATCATATTGCTAATTCTATTAGCATGTTTGAAGAATATGATAGAGTTGAGGGGATCACAGTGTGTCTACCAATTGGTGTAATTGTAAATGTGTCACACATAGGCACAGTAAGGATAAATGAAAATTTGGTATTGAATAAGGTCTTATGTGTACCTGAGTTTCAATGCAACCTGATTTCCTTGAGCAAGTTGACTGCTGATACACAATTATGTGTGCTGTTTGTGGATGGTGTCTGTTATGCGTAGGACAGGACGACTGGGCAGAGGAATGGCATATCTTAAAAGGAAAGAGAACTCTATGTGTTAAAGATTGAAATCATCAGTACAAGAAGGAATAATACATATGAGAGATTTTGCAGCAGTGCAACAAGCACTTTTGAGGCAGCTCTGAATGCTTTGGCACCTGAGGTTGGGTCATATGTCTCACCAGAGGATGATTGCCCTAAAGCAAAGTCATGAAGAAGTAGCAGTTCCCAGTTTAGATAGCATCTGCTATATATTGCCACATGCTAAAATGAAAATGTTACCCTTCCCCTTAAGTACAAGTGATGTAGAGTCTTGTTTTGATTTGGTTCATATGGATCTATGGGGTCCATATACCACAGTGTATGGACATCATTACTTTATGACAGTGGTTGATGATTTCAGTCGTTATACGTGGGTTTACTTGATTAAGTGAAAAGGTGAAGTAAGGTCCTTAATTCAGAGTTTTATTGCAAATGTGTCAACACAGTTTGGAAAAATGGTAACAGTTCTGAGAACAGATAATGGGGCTGAGTTCTGGTGGGAGGAGTTTTATAGTGAAAAATTGATTTTGCATCAGGAAAGTTGTGTCTCCACTCCACAGCAAAATGGGGTGGTAGAGAGAAAACACCAGCACATCCTGAATGTGGCTAGGTCCCTCCTTTTCCAAGCCACTTTACCAATTTGCTATTGGGGGCACTGTGTTCATCATGCTGTGAAATTTGTCAACCTCACCCCTACACCAGTCCTAGATGGTTCCACACCTTTTCAATTACTACATAATAAGATACCTGAAGTAAAGAGTTTGAGAGACTTGGGATGTTTAGCTTTTGCTAGCACACTCACTAGGGGTAGACACAAGTTTGACAGTAGAGCTAGGACTTGTGTACATTTGAGGATGTCAGAAACTTCAAAGGTATATATTTTTCTTGATCTGGGGACAAGGGACATTTTCATTTCCAGAGATGTTGTTTTCCATGAGTTGGTATTCCCATTCTAGAACATGTTAACCAGAATTCTCTAGATCAGTTTAGTACTTTTCCCACACCATGTGTCACCCTTGATTCAAATCACTATGAGAAATGCACTCCTACTGACACAACTGATTCTAGTCATGAGCACACACCAGAAAATCCACCAGAACACACACCAGAAAATACAACCGAGAACACACCACAACCTGCCAGAAGACCCACTAGAACTCACAAACCACCTAGCTACTTGCAAGATTATGTGTGTGCCCATGTCCAGAAATGTTCCTCGCCTCACACTTTAGAATCAATTGTGAGTTGACGCAACTTTCATCTCAGCATACTACTTTTGTTGCAGCCCGGGACAAAGTCCTGAACCACAAACATATAATCAAGCCGTGAGCGACCTGTAATGGCAATCGCCATGAAACAGAAATTGATGCCCTATAATCCACACAAACTTGGAAGGTTGTTGATTTACCTCCATGGAAACGAGCTATTGGGTGTAAGTGGGTCTACAAGGTCAAGTATAGTCGACGGGTCTTTAGAACGTTATAAGGCACGCTTGGTAGCTAAGGGATACACTCGGATGGCGTGATAGACTATGACGAGATATTTTCTCCGTAGCCAAAGTCACTATTATACGTAGCTTACTTGCCTTAAAGAGTCGCAAAAGGTTGGCTATTACACCAATTGGACGTAAACAACGCGTTTCTCCATGGTGACCTTGACGAGGAAGTTTATATGTGTCTGCCACCAGGGGTTCAGACAGCTCGTCCTAATCAAGTCTGTCGGTTAAAGAAGTCCCTTTATGGGTTAAAACATGCCAGTCGTCAATGGAATCACAAGCTCACTATGGCACTTCAGAACTTGGGATATACACAGTCCAAACATGATCACAACATGTTCATCAAACATTTAGGGGACAAGTTCCTAATTGCCTTGGCATATGTAGACGATATTGTGTTGGCTAGTAATCATATGCCCCTTATTATTGAAATCAAAGAGCACTTGAAAAAGCTGTTCAAAATCAAAGACTTGGGTACTTTGAAGTACTTTCTTGGACTTGAAATATCCAGGTCCAGTTCAGGCATTTTCATTTAACAAAGAAAATATGCTTTTGGCTTGTTGGAATCGTTTGACATGCTGGATTGCAAACCAGCAAACACACCCATGAAGTCCAATGAGTCCTTATACCATGGTGATTCAGACCTTTTGAGTGACAACACAGTCTACCGTAGGCTGGTAGGGAAGCTTCTCTATCTCACTATTACACGCCCGGACATTTCTTACGCCACTCAACAATTAAGCCAGTTCTTAGATGCACCCACGTTTCACCATTTCCATGCAGCACAACGGGTACTTCGTTATATTAAGTCTGCACCAGGTAAAGGACTTTACTATGCTGCCTATAATGCTCATGTTTTGTCGGGATACACGGATTCGGATTGGGGTGCTTGTAAAGACACCCGTCGTAGTATAACTCGGTATTGTATGTTTATCAAGAATGCTCTAGTTTCGTGGAGATCAAAGAAACAGAGCACCGTTCAATGTAGTTCTGCTGAGAGCGAGTATAAAGCATTAGCAATGGCGGTATGTGAGCTCCAATGGCTCTGTTTTCTGGGGACTGATTTTGGCACACCCTTTCCAAAGCCAATCTATTTACATTGTGACAATGTTAGCGCTATACACTTGGCACATAATCCATTTTTTCACGAAAGAACGAAGCATATCGAGATAGATTGTCATCTCCTACGTGAAAGGATTCAAGATGGTCTTGTGAAGCTCATTCCCGTCTCTACACTACATCACCGGCCGATATCTTCACAAAGCCATTGGTCCTATCTTTCATTCACTCTTTGGAATGTTTTCATATGAAGGATGTCTATAGCTCCCTAGTCCATCTTGAGGGGGGGGGGGGGGGGAGGGGGGTGTTGAGTATATAGTTTTATTGTGTAGCAATATTAATATATAATATTTCTTGTACGTATTATATAGTTTTGGGTTTATAGTTTTGGGAGTCTGTCTGTACATAGTATAAATAGGAGGGAGTACGTACCCAATATTGTAAATATAGAAAGAGAAAATATCAATAACAAAACTCCCGTTTTATTTTGTCTGTGTTCAAACCCTAGTTCCTCTTTTAGCAGCAAATTTCATTGTTTGATCCGACATTAATGTTAGTTCAACGATTGGATATCATTGTAGATATACATTTTAAAGGACAACACATATATATTATTGAGCATTTAATCCGATTTAATTTTTTTATGACATGCATTAAGCACAATTTAAGATACTACTTGATCGTTTTCTTTTATAAAAACATAAAATTCATAATTATTAAAAGAGTTTTTTTGCCAGACTTTACCCCGAAAAAAGTCGGATTCAGAGAGCACGACCGAACCGAACTCCTGATTAATCGAGACTAATTGGTTCTGATACTTTAGATTGTAAGCAAAAAAATACTCCAATATATATATATATATATATATATATATATATATATATATATATATATATATATATATATGTATGTATGTATACATTCACTCTATTTAATTATTAAAATAATTATATCGTTTAAAGTTTAATCTAAGTTTTCAAAAACCCGTCATTCTTTGATCATATTTTATATTTTTTCGTTTTCTTGATTTTGACATCTCATTTGATTGTTTTCCGACTCATTTTTGAACTATATCATAACTTGCGAAATAGTTGAAATTTACCGTGACAGAGCTGTGAATACGTTCCAACACATTGTCACTGTTCACTTCCACTATGTCGTAGTCATTGTGTTGACATCCATTATGTTGTTGCTATTGTCAGATCAATTTGCTCTGATATTATCGAAATCACTATGGCAATAGCAGTTGCCCATGATATTCCTTCTGGAATTTTTTTGCCTAGTATGTCAATATGCACCGAAGACGGGAGGAATAATATGGACCACTGAATCTGGTTTAAAAACAGATAGTCCATGTGATGCCACATCACATATGTCTCCGTTCCGTGTGGAGACACCACCTAAAAACCACTCATTCCTTACAGCATTTTATTGTATAGTAGTAACAATAATTGATTTGTCCTTCCAGGCTAGGTTTTATTGTAGACTTTCTTTCAAAAGCTACACTTATTGGATTCATGGCTGGGGCTGCAATTATAGTTTCCCTTCAGCAACTAAAGAGCCTTCTTGGAATTACAAATTTCACCAAACAAATGGGTTTGGTTCCTGTTTTGAGTTCGGTTTTTCACACGACCAATGAGGTTAGAAAGTTTTTTTTCCTTTCCCTTTTTTATTAATAAAATCTCTTTGGGAATTTTTTATTTTATTATTACACATGTGAAGTGAATGATCGATTGAATGGTTAGAATCACACACACTATCGGCCAAAAAAAAAAAAAAATCACATAAAGAGTGTGGGTGGGCAATCTGTCCCAACACCTCCCTCAAGTGTGAGCAATCTGTCACTTTATTTCTTATACATTAAGAGTGTGGGCAATCTGTCCCAACAGACCCCTCAAGTGTGATCAATCTGTCTCAACACTTGCACATTTTTTTTTGAATAATGTTTTTAACCAAGGTTCGATCTCGTGACCTCTGGCTCCGATACCATGATAAGATCAAACGAATACCGTTATACTAAAACCAATTGGTGCAAGTAAAGACGCTAATTTATTTCTTATACATTAAGAGTGTGGACAATCCGTCCAAACACATTATCAACTAAAAATCACCGCTCTTTTTGTCTCCCCTAGTGTCACGTGATTCATAATTTTTATCCCCAATATTCAATCCTAAAAATATATTTATATTTTCTTAAAAAAAAATTATATAGTTTTATTATTATTTACATTTCAATTCAAAGTGCCACATGTCAAATAAAATGAAAAAAAAATGTACGATTTGTTTCAGAAACTTGGGAATGTGATGAAAATAGTCCCAAAATATGAAGAAAAAAAACAATGAATAGATTAGGGACCAAAATGTAAAGATAAAACATCAAAGATAAAAATACATAAATCGTAGACAGTCATCGATTACAATGATGAGTTCGATTATAATGAGGCATGAAGACCGGTTTTCGAATCCCCTTAGGCAAAAAAAAATGAAAATACATAAATCGTTAAACAAATGGATTAAAAAGTTTCTTTTCTGTGACAAAAAAGTGTATTTTTTAAAGAAGATTAAAGTGGAAAATGAATCAAAGATAAACTCTCTTTTTTTAAAAATAAAAGCTAAAAGTTATTCTTTTCACTTCTGGGTTGATTCGAGGTAACTGGTGACTACTGACCAACTCAATGCATTTTAATTTCTATCAGAAGTGACGATGACTATTTTATTAGAAATCGCAATAGTTCAAAAAGGGCGGATGCATGAATTTTGATATTGAGATCAGAAATTTATTAACTTTTTTTTCTGTATCACATACATATTTGGATATTCGGTAATAGATAAAAACATGTGGTTAATCCATAAATATAAGGAAGTCAATTTCCAATATATATATGTGTTTATTAAAAAAAATTACTATTTTTACTTAATATTTTTATTTTAAGATGTCGGCAGCTCCTGCTAACTACTAGTGAGCAATTGGAATTCTAAAAAAAAAAAAAATGGCCACGCGGAGATAGGGCAGGGAAAAAAACAGAAAAAACCAAAAACTTAAAAACGGAAACGAAAAAGTATTATGAGGGCATCTTGTGATTGTGAATGCATGGCGACTTTATTGTCTTAGGCTGTTTGCAACCTGTTTCTCTTTTATGTGTTAACGAATTCATCATCCAAATTTATTTTGCAATTTTTTTTTCATAACAGGGTTCGAACATTGATTTTCATATCAGATTATAGTCTAGCTCACCACTAGACCAATTCATCTTGTGCATTTTGAAAAATGTTTTAATTAGAGTATAAATAAATATATTCTAATCATCATAATTTTTATTTCACTGAAACTTTATTCATCGTAAATATATCAGAATCTCTAAAAGATACAATTTGTATAAAGAATCTGTATTTGATGCAGTACATGTAGTAGAGACTATGTTTGTAGATGATGAAATTTAATGAATCATGAAGATTTAAATTTCTATTCTAGAAATTTATTTTATTTTACAGTACTCCAAAGATCCCTTTTCTGTATTTGTTTATTTTTTTTTTAATTTTTTAATTTTTTTTTGTTGTTGTTGCATGTTGTTGTGAATCATGCAGTGGTCATGGCAAACAATACTGATGGGTGTATGCTTCCTGGTTCTCCTCCTTATTGCAAGGCATATCGTACGTTTTTTTTTTTGTAATTTGTTTTCTTTTAACGCACGCACACCGTCCCTGTTGGGACTCAAACCCAGGGGCGGATCCACCCACATGTTAGGGGGGACACTCGCCTTCCTCGGATCCGGAAAATACAGTATTCTGTATGTTTATATATTATTTTTGCCACACTAAAAATTTACACTCGCCCATATCGTCTTCCCTCATCCGGGATCCTGCGTCCGTCCCTGCTCAAACCCCGAACATTTAGATTAACAACTACAGCATAAACCGTTAGGCCAATGCTGTATTGACTATCGTACGTTATTTTAACTTCTCAACTACTACCAAATTAAGTCATACTTTTTTTCTTTCCTTATTTAAATTTACGTCTCATTCTAGAATATAATAAAGTAGAGAGTAGTTAGTTGGTATGGTGTCTGTAGCGTTTTTTTCTACGAATAAATGGTTATTCAAATTTTTGGTCTCTTTCTTTGTTATCTTGGGAAAAAAGAAAAAAATAAGGTCGTGTAGGAATTGAATTTTGCCATTATCTCGTATTTATGCTGCTGGCAAGAACTGCTAAAAATTGAATGTGCCACCAATACTTTCCATTAACTACTCTTCATCTTATTTTATTTATCTCGTTTGACTTTTCATACAGATTAAAAAAATTATAGCTAATGTTTAGAACCTCATAAAATAATCTAATATTTTTATATTTAGACCCTTTAGATGGTACTAATTTTTTATTGTAAATATTGTAAAGATGGACGGGTTTAGGAAGAAATTTGACAACAAATATACAAAATAAACACTTATTTTGGGACAAACCAAAAAATTAACGTGAACAAATAAATGAGACGGAGAGAGTATATTGGATTGAAAATATGACATCATGCATCCTACAATTTAATGATTATGATATAATTTTTTGTTCCATTTTAATTGATGGTGTTGTAAAAAACATACAAATTAAAATGTATTTTAATACTTTAACTTCCACAAAAATGTCTTAAAAACTTGTTTAATTGGTTCATATTGAAGCACACAATGAAAATGTGTGGTTTAGATTGAAACACACAGTGTCTTTATATGGATGGAAACACCACACAAGTATTCTCCGTTCTGCTTGAACTGGCCAAAAATGTTTACACTTGGGCTCTTATTTTCGACCACAAATGTGAAAGGGCAGAAAATATAATATAAATTGCCATGTATAAATAAGGAAAAATTGAAATATTGGTCTCATAGTTATGGGGTGGAACTAATTTCGGTCTCATTTGATTTTAATTTATTAATTACTCCATAATTTTTTTTAAAAAAAATACTCCCTCCGTTCTTAATTATATGTCGTAAATTCGTAATTGTTGTCAAAATCAATTTTTTTTAATATATCGTAGTCACATTTCCAATACATATTCAATATTACTTTTCAACTTTCTAGGTTCATTCAACCAATCAATCTTTAATATTCAATACACCAATACACTTTTCAATGAAAGCGTTAAGAATCAAGTGCTTACCATTCTACTAAAACCAATTGGTGCCAGTAAAGGCGCTAATATATTTCTTTAGGCAATCAAGAGTTTGGGCAATATGTCCCAACAACCCCCCTCAAGTGTTGGCAATCTGTCCAACACTTGCACAATTTTTTCATTCAAGAGTGTGGGCAATATCTCCCATCACTTTCACAAATTTTTTAAATAATGTTCCAACCAGGGTTCGATCCCGTGACCTCTAGCTCTGATGCCATGTTAAGATCAAGCGCTTACCATTCTACCAAAATCAATTGGTGCCAGTAAAGGTACAACTATATTTCTTTAGGCAATCAAGAGTGTGGACAATCTGTTCCAACAGAAAGTCAACACAATAAATCACTTTTTTAAAGGCATAAATCACTTTTTTAATCTGTGTGTTTTTCTCAAACGTGACATATAATTAGGAACGGAGGGAGTATCAATTGTGATCTCATAATTTAACATCAATTACACGATATAATTTACAAAAGGTCTCAATTTTAGGAGAAATTGAGTGAATATTTTCAATCATAAGAACTAAATTAGAATTGGAAGTTGAAATCAAATGCAATAACAGAGGGAAAAGTTTAAAAACAGAATAAAAGGAAGATGCTAAAAATTCATAGCAAAAGAAGGCTAATTGAAGAAGACATATATACCCAAACCTGTTTGACAACTCAAATTTACAATATCATGATTTTGCCAAAAAAAATAAAATAATATAAATCTGAAAGTAAACTCTATAAGCAAAATAAAAGATTGCAGACCAACAAGGTATCGCCTAATGGTGATCACTAGGGAATAACCTGGTAAATGACCAGGGTTTGAGCCTCGTTAGGGGCAAAAAGGGTGCATGTATAAGAAAACCTTTTGTTTCCTTAAAAAGAACAAAGAAAAAAGAGATTGCATTGCCTAGCATGGTACATTAATGTCCTACCCACCCCAATATAAATGTGAGACATAATAGTCTTGTCAACTCGGGTTAGCCCTTTTAGACCAAGTGAGGACGACGGTCTAAGCAGTTGACCGAACCATTTATAACTCATTCAGCGCAACCAAGTCCGGGGTCTGGGGGCGTTACAAAATGATTCAGCGTCGACTATCAGATGGAACTCTATGTTGCACCGTTAGAGGCGGTGTAAGGATGACCTATAGTTACCTCTGGTAGGGACGAAACTGGGAACCGTTAGAGATGGTGTAATGATGCCTCTAGTTACCTCTGGTAGGGACGGAAGTATGACTAGTCTTGGCCGTCCTGGCGACCACGCCAGTCCTTTATAAGGGGGGATAACGTAAAGGAATGGCCTCTAGTTACCTCTGGGGGACGAAATTGGGAGCCGTTAGAATGGTGTAAGAATGGTCTCTAGTTACCTCTGGTAGGGACAAAAGTGGGACAAGTCCACCGGGACAAGTCTTGGTCGTCCTGGCGAGGACGCCAGTCCCTTATAAGAGGGGAGAACGTAAAGGGATGGCCTCTAGTTACCTCTAGTAGGGACGAAACTGGGAACCGTTAAAAATGGTGTAAGGATGGCCTCTAGTTATCTCTGGTAGGGACGAAAATGAGACAAGTCCACTGGACAAGTCTTGACCGTCCTGGCGAGAATGCAATTCCCTTGTAAGGGGGGAGAACATAAAGTGTCACATCGGTAAAGTAGTAGAATGCTCACCCCCCCAAATAAGTGTTGAGACATAATAGTTTTGTCAACTCGGGTTAGCCCTTTTAGACCAGGCGAGGACGACGGTCTAAGCAGTTGACCGGATAATTTATGACTCGTTTAAGCTACTACACGCCGAAGTGCAGGAGCGTTACAAGCACCCTGATCATTTGAGTGTTTTCCCAATAAGGTTGAACAAAAATTACAGAAACCAAACAGACCGGTCAGACCAAATCGAGCCAAACCGGAAAAGCGTAAACCGTAGTTTTTCAGTAGGTTACATATAACTAATACCAAACCGTTTAATACAGTTTGCTTTCAATTTAAAAAATATGTATAACCATTTCAAACCGGATCAGACCGGATACCAACGTCTAAAAATAATATACATTATCAGTATGCTTAATTTGCTGCACTCAACCCATTTATATTTTGCTTTTGCAATATGTTAATGATCCATCATTCATTTTATATTCTAGACATTTGTCTTTTTGTGATCCTTTCACCCACTAAACTTTAATATGTCGATCTCTTTAAAGATCAAAACAACAAAAATCAATTTATAACGCATGACCCCTAATTACCCCTCCTTCTCTTTATGCTTTCTTAACATCGACATTTGAGATATCTCGACATTATTTTCATACATGTGCAAAAGTTAGTTACTTTTTATCTCTCTCTGAATCACTTATGAAACATAACACATTCATCTTTTTCTACTCATCTCGCTCAAATACGATTTTATCTTATGCATGTTGTGATTTATACAAGTTATTCAATGTTTTAGGTTTTGGTTCGATATTAGTAATATGTAGAGATTAATCTTCATTGGTGAATTGGAACGGGTTAGATAAGATTTTTTTATTATCTTGTTTGTGCCAAGCTCGGAAATTCAATGATAAGTGTTACATTTATTGTTTTGGGTGATGGTAGAGTGGATAATAGGTTTTAGGATCTTATTTTGGCATGTAGAAAAATTAGTTCAATATTAACAGTTTATTAATCATCTATTTAATTTTACTCACATAATGTATTGACGTATCACGCACATACATTACCATATGTTATTCATAGATAAGTTATAATTTTCAATCGATAGTTTTACTTGTTCATGAAAACTATGAAAAACTGAAACCAAGTCAAAACCAAACCGCACCAATGAAATGGTTTATCCAAAAAAACCCGGTTTAGTTTTGTTTGAAAATTTGAAAACCATATAAAATTGTTTGGTTATATAAATGAAAAAAACCGACCAATCTGACCAATCTAGAACATATTCAACCCTTACCAATAGCCCACTCAGACTATGAATCATGGTTCCATCCTTACGTACGGATATGGCTTAAAGGGGTACATAGTTTATACAAGTCATTTCTTATTTAGTTTTCTTTTAGAAATTTGAGTTTAATAAGTCGATTTATATCTTATCGCGACGAGTGGCTAGATTGACTCTGATTTAAGTAAAATAATGGTAATATCATTTGGTGTCATTATCAGTGACTGGAAAACATATTCTGATATGAAAATGATAATTTTGCAGAGCATAAGAAAGCCAAAGCTATTTTGGGTGTCAGCAGGAGCTCCTTTTTTGTCAGTTATTCTTTCCACCTTGTTGGTTTTTGCGTTCAAAGCACAAAATCATGGGATTAGTGTGGTAGATTATTCTCTAACCAAATTTTGAATTATTAATTTTTTTTAAAAACAATTCTAAAGTATTTTTGTTTTGTATTTTGCATCAATTAATATTTCTTTTGCTTATTACTCTTTAATAGATTGGGAAGTTGCCAGAAGGATTGAACCATGCCTCTTGGAATATGTTACATTTTAGTGGAAGCTATATGGGACTTGTAATCAAAACTGGCCTTGTGACCGGCATTATATCTCTCACCGTAAGTTTTTCTTAATTTAAATTAATCACCACACTTTTGTTATGTTTTGATGTCATTAACCATTGTTAATTATGTTCTGATGTCATTACCATTGTTAGGAGTAAGCGTTTACCGTTGTACTAACACCAATTGGTGGTAGTAAAGATGCTGCTATATTTCCTTATACATTTCATTTCAACACGTCAACTGTAGGCCCATATCAAGGCTATGTCAACTAGGCACAAGCCTGAGCCAACTAGCCTCCTCAAGTGTAGCCCCATATCAAGGCTATGTCAACTAGGCTCACAAAGGCCAACTAGGACAGCCCAACACTGGCACATTATAAATGGGGGAAAAGGCGCAACTTTATTTTTTTAGGCATTCGAGAATGTGGACAATCTCTCCCAACACCCCCCTCAAGTGTGGTGAATCTGTGCCAACACTTGCACAATTTTTCATACAAGAGTGTGAGCAATCTCTCTCAACACCCCTCCTCATGAAGTGTGGCCATTTTCTCCCAACACTTGCACAATTTTTTTTTTACAACCAGGGTTTGATCCCATGACCTCTGGCTCTGCTACCATGCTAAGATCAAGCGCTTAACATTGTACTAAAACCAATTGGTGCTAGTAAATGCGCTACTATATTAATTTATACATTCAAGAGTGTGGGAATCTCCCACAACACCCCTCTCAAGTGTGGGCAATATGTCCAACACTTGCACAATTTTTCATTCAAGAGTGTGGGCAACCTCTATCAACACCCCCCTCAAATGTGAGCAATCTCTCCTAACACTTATACAATTTTTTAAATAATATTTATATTAGGGTTCGATCTCATTATCTCTGGCTCCGATACACTGTTAATTGAATCCCACTAATTGATCAATCACCCAAATTATGGATGTGGTAATAATGTAACCAAAAAAGGGAGTTGGCACCCTCAAAGAAAACCACTACAATTGAATCCTTCAAAAGCACAAAATGATTTAATATTAGATGATGGTTTTTTTTTTTAATCATAATTTCAGATAAAGCTTTTGACACAGGAAGGTATTGCAGTAGGAAGGACTTTTGCTGCTCTAAAGAATTATCAGGTGGATGGAAATAAAGAAATGATTGCTATTGGACTAATGAACATTGTTGGCTCCTCCACCTCATGCTATGTTACAACAGGTGCACATTTATTTTCTCATTTACAATCAATTTAGTATTTGTTTTGATATCAAAATTTTCCTCTAAAAAAATCATAATTATTAGTGAAGTCTAATCTTGTAAGTAACAGATCCAATGTGTATGTATGCAGGTTCATTTTCTAGATCGGCGGTGAATAACAATGCCGGATGCAAAACTGCAACATCTAACATAATAATGGCTGTAACTGTAATGGTTACACTCCTCCTTCTAATGCCACTCTTTCAATACACACCGAATCTGGTTCTTGGTGCCATAATTGTTACAGCGGTCATTGGTTTGATCGATATCCCGGCTGCCTGCCAAGTTTGGAAAATCGACAAGTTTGATTTCCTTGTATTAATCTCTGCATTCTTTGGAGTTCTCTTCCTCTCTGGCCAAATCAGCCTAGCCATTGCAGTATGTTCAATAACCTTCAATCATTAATTTAAGAACCAAAATGATTTTTTTTTTCCAGTTTTGTCTGTCAGACCGGTGTGGGACTTTATGTTCTCCCCCGTATAAGGGATTGGCGTCCTCGCCAGGACGGTCAAGACTTATGCCCTACCATAGGATTCTAGAGGTGGCCCCCACCGCCTGTGGCACGTAGGTTCGTAATCATTAATGTATGAACCGAAATGATTTTGTTTCCCGTTTTGTCTGTCAGACCGATGTGGGACTTTACATTCTCTCCCTTATAAGGGACTGACGTCCTCACCAGGACGGGCAAGACTTGTCCCTTACCATAGGATTCTAGAGGTGGCCCCCACCGCCTCTCACGGTGTGGCACATAGGTTCATAGGGCCTCTCACGGTGTTGAACGTAGGTTTGTATGGAAGTCGGCTCTGAAACCAGACCCCGGGGCTTGATTTCGCTAAATGAGTCATGAATGGTCCAGTCAACTGCTTCGCTTGGTCTAAAAGGTCAAACCCGAGTTTACAAGACCTATATGTCTCACACTTATATTGCGATGAACATGACATTACTTTACTGACATGGGACTTTACATAATGTTTAAAGAAAATATCGATAATTAATGTGTCTGCATGCGATCACAAGCAGGTTGGATTATCTCGTATTCGAGTACTTATGCAAATTACACGACCAAAAGCGGTGATGCTAGGGAATATTCCAGAACAAATATTTTTCGTAATGTCCAAACATTACAAAGAAGCTATGAACATTCCTGGATTTCTCATATTGAGCATTGAAGCACCAATTAACTTTGCTAATAGCACTTATTTGAAGGAACGGTACGTAATTAGTCACATGTAACTATTTTAGTTCGTACGAAAAGTACTATTGATATATCTTCTACCCTGTACATACCTAATTATATGTCTTCCTATTATTCTAAACTTTGAACATGTTTGTTTATCTAGGATTTCAAGATGGATACAAGACTATGAGTCAAATGTGAAAGAACATGAAAAAAAAGACGGACTCCAACATTTGGTTCTTGATTTAACGGGTAAACAGATATACTTATACCATATATATACACACAGGACGGACGCAGGAATTCGGGTAAGGGGGCAATAAAATTTTCAAAAGCAAATGAAAAAATTTAGGGGAGCAAACTAAACGCATACTAACTATATTAGTGCAATTTTTTCGAATCAAGAGAAGGAAGTTGCCCCCCTTGGTTGTATGTTGGTCAGAATTTGTTTCAGTGATGTAATCGGAGTATAAAACTACATATTTTTATCGGAAAAAATTTCAGTGGGGTCACCGGATCTTAAAATTGTATTTCTTGTCGACAAAACGACAATATTTAACAACAAAACTATATGATTTTAACACCAAAAATATTTCGGATCTCAGTGGGAACACGTGACCCCACGTATGATTAATATGTACGGAGCCTAACACGTATTGATCAGCTTTAATTGATTTTTGACTTGCATTTAGTAAAAGGTTGTTTTTTTTTATTGTCAGCCGTGAGTTCAATTGATACGAATGGAGTTTCATTCTTTAAGGATCTGAAGATGTTTTCAAAGAAAATGGGCATTGAGGCAAGTTGTAAACGAGAATTTGATTGCAAAAGCCTTTTGTTCTCTTTCTTACTTATTTGTTAAAAAAAACTTTTAATTCATAATCCTAACTTGAATTCATACTCAGCTTGTGCTGGTAAATCCTGTTGGAGAAATGATGGAAAAATTGAAGTGCGTAGATGAATCCAAGGAATTTACAGGACAAAATAGTATTTTCTTGACAGTTGGAGAGGCTATAGCTTCACTCTCATCAGGGTTCAAAAGGCCAACCATCTAGATTACATTGGGAAACTTAAAGTTATCTCATTAGATGAAGATTATGAAATGCACTGTTATCGCTTTATAACGGTCAAATGTACAAAGGAAAAACAATTTCACTTTCCTTTAATTTTGTGCAGTTACTTAACACTTATTATCAACTGTTTAATTTTGTTGTGTTTTAAGTAAACATTAACTCTGTTGAAGATAAAAGATGGCATAGATGCAAAATAGGGATCGCAAAATTATATCTCTTTCTCCAAAATCCAATTTTTCATGAGAGGACAAAGCACATAAAAATTGATTGTCATGTGGTGAGAGAAAAGGTCCAATTCGGCCTAGTCAAGCTCTTGTCTGTTTCAACAGACATACTAACAAAAGCATTAGATGAACCTATATTCAAACACATCTTAAGCAAGTTGTCTAGTTCAAACATTTTTTCTACTCCTAGTACGGCTTGAGGGGGGGTGAAATGAATGCTTATTCAGCAGTCAGCAGGGCACTGAACTTATTCAGCAGACAACATCAGCAGATAGCCTCTTAGCAACATGACGTCGAACACTTACAACCCAAAACGGTTGGAAGTGGTTGTAACTAGTTAAGTTAGTTGTAACCGCTTTTCAATACAGCTATATATACTTGTAGAAATACCCCTGTAACTTCAACTATGGTTTTATTTTGGTTTTCCCGCACTTTTATTTTTCAAATTTGTTCTTGTGTTCTTCAGCAATTTGTATGAAGAATTTCGAATTACTTCAATTTCTTCACCCTATCTAATAAGACTGATTCTAAAATGATTTGTTTTATTCAAAATTGAATGGAATGGCTATATACACTTATATAGTTACAATTTGGTGATTCTACAATCTTTACAATTAATGTATATAATCTAGAATATATTCTACCATAAATACAAAATTTATACAATAAATACAATACATGAAATATATTCCTTATTACCACCCTTCAAGTTGGCCGAGGTCGGAGGCCTAACTTGTCGCATTGAAGATGAAAGGCAGGTCGGGGTAAGGACTCTGTAAGGCAATCGGCGAGCTGGTCTTGAGAGTGAACATGAGTGATGCGAAGAGTGCCACTTTGGAGTTGTTGCCGGATATAGCAGTAGTCAATGGCTATATGCTTCATTCGGGAGTGAAAGACAGGGTTTGAGCAAAACTGAGTGCCCAGATTGTCACAGTATATGACAGGAGTCTGAAAGACGGGATGTCCGAGGTCACTAAGAAGAAAGGTAATCCAAGTAAGCTCAGCAGCAGTAGATGTAATCGCCCGATATTCAACTTCATTTGAGGAACGTGCAGTGGTAGACTGTTTCTTGGAGCTCCAAGAAACAACATTATGACCAAAGTAAACAACATAGGCACTGGTGAAGGAGTAATCATCCTTGTTACCACCCCAATCCATATTCGAGAAAGCATGCAAAGTAATCAAAGAACGGGGAAAAATCTGAATACCATAGTCAAGAGTCCTAGATAAATAATGAAGCATACGTTTGACCTGTGTCCAGTGAACATCAGTGGGACAATGCATAAATTGAGATAGTTTGTTAATAGCAAAGGCGAGGTCCAAACATGTGAAATCTAATACTGCATAGTGCCGAGGACCATGCGGTAATGAGAAGGATCAGTGAGTGGCGTACCTGTGGTGGCAGTAAGAGTCGAAATATCAATGGGTATGGGGGTGGCAACCGTATTCGCCTGATGCATATTGAGTTTGCTGAGTAATTCAGTGGCATAGCGTTTTTGTGAAAGAATACAACCATCATAATTGGGAATGACCTTCACACCAAGAAATTAAGAAAGAGTACCAAGACCTTTTAGAGCAAACGAGCACCAAAAACGTGATTGAAATCCTCTAAAGAGATGCTATGATTACCTGTGACAATCAGATCATCGACATATATCGAAACATAAATAATAACAGTGCCATAATGATAAATAAATAATGATGTATCAGCCTTTGAATTCTTGAAGCCACTAGAAAGAAGAAACATTTGAGTTCATCATTCCAAGCTCGGAGGGCTTGCTTCACACCATAGATAGCTTTGCGAAGATTGCAGACATAATATGGAAAATCCGTATTAGCATAACCAGGGGCTGAGAGAGGTAAACATCATCAGCAAGATTCCCTGGTAAGAAGGCATTGTTGATATCAAGTCTTCGGAGAGACCACCCCAGTGAAAGAGCCAGTGTGAGAACAACACAAGCACTAGTAGGTTTGACAACCAGGCTAAACGTCTTTGAATAGTCAATGCCCGGTCTTCGAGTGAACCCTTTGGCTACCACACGAGATTTGTAACGATCAAGTGAGCCGTCGGGTTTATATTTGTAGCAAAAAAATCCACTTAGAACCAATGACGTTATATGAGGGATTAGGTGGGACCAATTGCCAGGTATCGTTGTGCATCAAAGCGCCATACTCCTCTTACATAGAATTTCTCCATTTAGGATGTTTAAGCGATTGAGTTTTGAAGGTAGGTTCAGTGTCAGGAGAGGGCATGTGAGCTTGGAGATTGAGTTTCTGAATGAGCTTAGATATGTTATTTTGGGAACGGGTGTGCATTGGGTGAGTAGAAGTAGGTTGAGGTGGGGCAAGTGTAGGAGGGGGAGGGGAGGGTGGAGAATCAGGGGAGGAGGCCGATGGAGATGGGGGAGGGGAGGGTGAAGAATCAGGGGAGGAGGCCGATGGAGATGGAGGTGGATGTGGTGAGGGTGGTGTAGGGTGAATGAGGGGGGAAATGAGGATCCACTCTGGGACCCCTGTGGGTGGGGATTCTGCAGGAGTGAGGGAAGTGTTATGAAATCAACTAGTTTAACGCAGCGGAATTTAAAATTTTGATTTCCGATCCAAGATCGACTTCGTTTAACACAATAAACATGTTAAGTAGTTTGACGGTGATTACCTTTGTAGATCTAAAAGATCGACACTTTGACCTTCAAGGAGAGTAGTACTGTGTGTGAGCTGTCCACGCTTCCGGCCTCTACCGATACCCACACGAATTCCTCGCCGGAATCCTCCTTGGATTGCTACTAGAAAAATCCGGTTGCTAGACCGGCCTTTTCCTCTCTCTAAAACACTCTACTAGATGCTCCCTATTTTTTCTCAAGAACAATTCACTCTTGGAATTGTGATATACAAAAGAGCTACCAACCCCTTTCTTATATAGGGAGAGTGGCGCCCCAATGTCCCTTAATCTGATTAGGAGAAGCTTCCTGGAAGATAGATGAAAGAAAAAAAATATTTTCCTAATAAAATAAGGAAAATCACTTGATTGATTTATCTCTTTTATTATAATATCTTATATTAAATAAATTCAAGATATTTCCAATACCTTATATGAATATATTTATCTAATTACCATAAATCTATTTTTCCAAAAGAAATTAATATGCAATATTAATCTATAGTAATCTTATTAATTAAATTGTTCAATCCAAGTGTATCTTATACCCTTAGCTTCTGCGCCCCATATTGCCAATAATTGGCTTCCAGAATATTCTTTAATTAATATAATTAGTAGCTTGTATTTAATTTATTCATAATAAATAAATACCACCATATTAATTTTTTCACTATAACTCTTTATAGTCGAGATAAACTCTACTTATTTGGTTATTACTAAAACCGCATTTTAATCCGACTCGATGTTCTTGTGTGTGTGTGACCCGATAGACTTCCGAATATGTTGGTCGTAGACACAAAGTACAAATTACAAAAATGCCCTTGATACCTAACAATCACGGGATAGCGTCTAGCAACACACCGTGACCCTTAATCATCGGAAGAGTCAAAAGCAATGACTACTATCTTTCATGTGAAACAGTTACCGTGTAAATAGAATCATATCACTGTAATAATACCCATACGATCATATCTTGAGTGTCTACATTAATGATCGTATCTTATAATCTGGATATCATGCTCTCTCGGAATAACACATTTACTTCCATTTTGCAAAGATTCTCGAGAGCGAGACATTCCTTATAAGAAGGCCATTTCGGATATTCACTCCCAATCATAGGATATGCGATTCCTAGACGAACTAACATGTATCCAATGCATGCTTCAGTATCACACCCAAGCACTACCGCATGATCGCCCCGTGGCTAAGGGAAACCTCAAAAGTGTCAAAGTATGACAATCCACATCGTGATGCCATGAAGACTCTGGTCTTAGTATAATTACACAACTGCGACATATTGCGACACTTAATGTAAGTGGGTCAGTCTAACGTATGCATTCTCTAATACACATCCACGTACAGTCCAAGTGTCTCTACACTTCTATAGACGAGATCTATCACTATCTTCAATAAGAGAGAAGACATCCAATACGTGCTAGTCTAATCATACTATCAATGTCATATAGCTATTTGACAGTATTTACGACTAGAGACATTTAAGTATCAAACTTGTTAACGTGAATAAAGATCTCATCAACCATAATCACTATCACGGTTTCTCTATCACAATTTTACACTAAGGATATTACTACATATATACATATTCAATAATATGAAGACTCACAAATATATAATAACAAAAGTGCATTTATTAATCATAATGAAGTTATTACATGAACTAAAATAGACTGTAAATGACTCGACCCGGTCGGATCCGGTCCAACCCGATTGGGTTTAGGACACTATTTCAACAATTTCCCTCTTGGCCTAAAGCAAATCACCCATATGTCTAAGTCCATGCAAGTGAACATGTTTCTCATGCTTTGCTTGTGACAATGCCTTGGTTAACGGATCAGCTATGTTATCATCCTTGTGGACTTTATCTATATTTACATCTCCTCTATCAACTATCTATCTAATTAAGTGATAGCGCCGTAGCACATGTTTGGACTTCTGATGAGACCTTGGTTCCTTTGACTGAGCAATTGCCCCATTGCTATCACAGTACGGTGGGACTGGACCTTCAATGGAGGGACCCACACCAAGTTCAATAATGAACTTCTTTATCCAAACTGCTTCTTTTGCCACCTCCGAGGGTGCGATGTATTTGGCTTCCGTTGTAGAGTCTGCAGTAGTCTCCTTTTTGGAACTCTTCCATCTCACTGCTCTGCCGTTAAGCGTGAAAACAAATCCAGACTGTGACTTCAAGTCATCCTTGTCAGTTTGAAAACTAGCATCTGTGTAATCTCGTAATACTAAATCATCGTTCCCGAAAACCAGGAACATATCCCTAGTACGTCTCATGTACTTGAGAATATTCTTGTCTGCAATCCAATGACCATCTATCATCTGGATTTGCCTGGTACCTACTAGTCATACTAAGAGGGTACGAGACATCTAGTCTGGTGCACATCATGGCATACATGATGGACCCAATAGCCGAGGCATAAAGGATCTTACTCATTTGTGCCCTTTCCTCCTCTATCTTAGGAGACATTTCCTTTGACAGATAGACCCCATGTGACATGGGTAGCAATCCTCTCTTGGACTGCTCCATACTGAATCTCTTCAGCATCTTGTCTATGTAGGTGGATTGTGACAGACCAAGCAACCTCTTAGATCTATCTCTATAGATCTTGATCCCTAAAATATAGGCTGCTTCTCCGAAGTCTTTCATAGAGAAGTTCTTGGATAACCAAGCTTTGAAGGACTGTAATATAGGCACATCATTCCCTATGAGCAATATGTCGTCTACATAAAGCACTAAGAACACAATGGCACTCCCACTAACCTTCTTGTAAACACAGGGCTCATCTTCATTCTTGATGAAATCAAACTGTTTGATTATCTCATCAAAGCGTAGATTCCAACTCTGAGAAGCTTGCTTTAATCCATAAATGGATCTTTGCAGCTTGCACACCATCCTGTCATCATCGGTTGTGAAACCCTCAGGCTGTGTCATATACACCTCCTTAGACAGGTTCCCGTTAAGGAAAGCTGTTTTCACATCCGTCTGCCAGATTTTGCAATCATGGTATGCTGCAATAACGATCAAAATTTTAATGGATTTTAACATGGCAACGGGCGAAAAGGTTTCGTCATAGTCAACTCCTTGTCTTTGCTTATAACCTTTTGCCACCAACCTAGCCTTGTAAGTGACTACGTTACCGTCCATGTCGGTCTTTCTCTTAAATACCCATTTACACCCTATAGGAACTATTCCTTTAGGTGGATCAACTAAGTTCCAAACTTGGATGTCTTTCATGGATTCCATTTCAGAATTCATGGTTTCCAGCCATTTCTCTTTGTCATGCCTTAATAACACCTCCTTATAAGTCTTAGGATCCTTATCTTTCATGAGTTATACGCCCGTGTATCTTTCGGGTTCATGGCATTCCCTGGTGGATCTTTGAGGTGCTAGTGTGTCTACGGTAGAGGTTGGCGTCACATCCATGTGTTGCGTCTCCTCTACTTCCATCAACTGACTGTTATCCGTAAGTGGTTCCTGAATTTATTCAAGATCTATCTTACTCCCACTGACCCTTTCCAGAATAAACTATTTCTCTAGAAAGTGGCCAATCCTGGAAACAAACACATTTTGTTCCTCAGGGTGGTAAAATTGGTACCCTTTCGTTTCCCTAGGATAACCCACAAACAGACATTTGTCATATCTAGGTTCTAATTTGTCAGGCATCATCTGCTTCACGTAAGTCGGACAACCCCAAGGTTTTAGATGACCCAGACTCGGTTTCTTCTTAATCCATACCTCGTATGGCATATAATCAACCATCTTTGATGGAACTCGGTTAAGTGTATATGATGCAGTTTCTAGAGCATACCCTCAAAATGATTTGGGAGAACTGTGTAGCTCATCATGGATCGCACCATGTCCAACAAGGTGTGGTTCCTCCTCTCAAGACACGCCATTCTTCTGAGGCGTTCGGGGAAGGGTCCATTCAGGTAGAATCCCATTCTCCTTCAAGTAACCTTGAAATTCCCTATCTAGGTATTCTCCACCTCGATCGGATCGAAGTGGTTTGATTTCTTTACCTAGTTGTTTCTCAATTTCACTTCTGAATTCTTTGAACTTTTCAAAGGCCTCGGACTTATACATCATTAAGTATACGTAACCATAGCGTGAATGGTCATCAGTGAAGGTGATAAAATAAGAGTATCCTTCTTTGGATTGAATTGATATTGGGCCGGACACATCAGTATCTATGAGCTCAAGTAATTCATTGGATCTTATCCCTTTGCCACTAAATGGTGACTTTGTCATCTTACCAAATAAACAAGTTTCGCATGTATCAAATGATTCATAATCAAAATGATCCAATAATCCATCTTTATGGAGTTTGGAAATACGATTCTTATTTATATGGACAAGTCTACAATGGCATAAGTAGGATTCATTCAAGTCATTTATTTTGGCTTTCTTGTAGTTTATATTAAGTACGTCAACATTCATATCTAATATGTAGAGACCATTGCTAAGTATGCCAGTACCATAAAATATTCCATCACGTGAAAAAGAAAAACATTTATTCTTAAACGTAAAAGAAAATCCCTCAACATCAAATGCAGAAATAGAAATAATGCTCTTCGTAAAAGCAGGAACAAAATAACAGCTATTGAGTTCTAGTACTAGCCCACTGGGCAATGAAAGAAAATAAACTCCTACAGCTAGTGCAGCAACACTTGCTCCATTTCCAACGCGTAGGTCCACCTCTCTTTTCCCCAGTTCTCTACTTCTTCTAGGTGCTTGCATATTCATACAAATATGAGAACCACAACCAGTATCTATTACCCAGTGGTTAGACTTAGAAGAAGCAATATTGATCTCAATCATAAACATACATGAAGTCGAAGCATCATTATGCCTCTTCTTAGTACTCAAGAAGCCTTTGCAGTTTCTCCTCCAATGGTCGGTCTCACAGCAATGGAAGCAAGCATCCTTGGATTTATCTTTGGCTATCTTAGGCGTCGGCTTAGGCGCAGCCTTCGCCTTCTTGGACTTCTTTTGGGCCTTTGTCTTGCCCTTGTTAGAAGTGACAAGCAACACTTGCTTTCCTTTCCCACAAAGCCTCAAAGATTTTCAACATGTTCAATAACTCCGCAATGGAGCAATTTATCTTGTTCATGTGATAATTCATGACAAACTGTGAGTATGAATCAGGTAGAGATTGCAGAATTAAGTCAATACTTAACTCCCTTTCCAACTTATGGCCAAACTTCTCAAGCCTCCCTATGTACCTGATCATCGTAAGCACGTGTGACCCCACAGCAGTCCCAGATGCCATCTTACAACCAAATAGGGCCTTCGAGACCTCATACCTCTCAATGCGAGACTGAGAAGCATCGAGCTCCTTCAGGTGACCAATGATTATGTAGGCGTCCATAGACTCATAATATTTCTGCAATTCAGGTGTCATAGAAGCAAGCATGATACATGTAGCATCAGTACTGTCAGAACAGTGCTTGTTGTACTTCTCGACAACATCTACATGCGCGCCCTCCGCGGGCTTCTACGGTATGGGTTCGTCCAAGACATAGCCAATATTCTCATGCCTCAAAACGATTTTGAGCTTTCTTTCCCAGTCGAGAAAGTTGGTTTCGTCAAGATTCTTGTCAATGATAAAATGAAGGTTCAATTTGTTTGACATTTTTACAACAATAAATTAAGATAGAATAATTAATAGTTCATGCATTCAAAACCAAAAATTTGCACTTAAAAATTTTATGAGGTTTTGCTCCCACTAGCTAACTACTCCCGATTGGCTTTCAAGAAAAAAATAATTTCTTTAGTGGACAAGATCCCATCAAACTACCGCGACCCCCTGCTTTGGCTGGTGGGCTGAAAAATAGTTTAATAGGTAGACAACTCATTGTCAATCGTATCTTATACGACTATTGTTGTTTGACTAGTCAACTCTTTGACAATTCTCATCTTATGAAATAGTCAAACCCTTGCCTCTAAAATCCAAATGACCTTTCTTTGGCTGGTGGACGAGAGAATTCTTAGTCAAGTCTTAACCTCAATATTCATGAGATCTCATACGATCATATCTCGATAATGACGATATACCCGAGGAAGGTCAACCCCTTGCTTTGGCTGATGAGTTGGATCCGAGCAAGGTCTCTTCACCATCATTATAATATGGGGAGGCAATTTCGACTTGATTCTTTTGAGGTGGGAGTAATTTTTAAATTAATTCACTTAATTAATTTTATTTAATTATGGTCTCATCTATTACGTGCATATTACTACGATATCGTATAAAGTAAAACATACACAACATTCCGCGCAAAAAATAACCGGTATGATCATGGACTTTTCCTCGGTGCGGTTTCGAATACAAACTGACGAAACCACATGTCACAAACTAAGGGTAGCTGCAACCGCCAATAGGATCTTTATTGCGCATCGCCAATGGGATCTTTATCTTTCTTTGGTCTTCAACTTCTTGCTCCATTCTTGTTACATAATGATCTATTTAATAAATAATTACACCCGCCGCACATGGGGGGAGCTAACGGGAATGAGATAAATACAAAAAGTAAAATAGGTCACGTTCTTCATAACGACCTAGGACAATTTGAAAACCAACATAAAGTAAATCCCTCCTATCTATTCTATTGGTCTAGTCCATGATCAATCGGGGTCCATATAATCATATTATATCTACACATCTAATCCATACAATTACATCTTATGAAAAAGATCAAATTAAAAATTTAACTACTTATGCGTCTTATTTTATCACATCAAATAATTAATAAACTTTTAATTAATTAAATCAAAAATAAAATTAACATTTAATTTTAAATCGATTATAATTTCAATTTTATTAATTAGGAACAATTCAAAATTAAAAGGTCTTTTTTGTTTCCTTTCCTTTTGGTTCTTAACCAAAAGGGATGTATTTGGTTTCCTAAACCAAAAGACATCTTTCCAAACAAGATTTGGTTGACTGCATGACCCCTTTCCAAAATCAAAATTCTGAAAAAGGGACCTAGCGCTAGGCTTTTTTTCCAAATCAAAAATTTGGAAAGGGCCTAGGCCTATTCCAAACAAAGTTTGGAAATGCCATTATTATTTTAATGTCATGTGGCATCCCAAAGGTCTAAACTATTTGAACCATTGGTTAGCCACATGACACAACCAAACAATGGAGATATCAATGCACAATATATATCACAAAACGGGAAAAAAATCGATCACCCCTTTGGAAAGACCAGCGGACGTCGGCAGCCCTAGGGGCGCCGGCGCCGCCGGCCGCCGCGGTGGAGGGGGCCGCCGCCTCGGCCGAGCCCCCAATCGACGTGTCTCCTTTTTTTAATCGTTTCGTGAATCTAGATCTTGCATCTATTATAATTACTACGCAATTTAATTAGTTCTTATTGCTTAAGCTCGAAGCTGGCTCCGATACCACTGTTAGGAAATCAACTAGTTTAACATAGCGGAATTTAAAATTTTGATTTCCGTTCCAAGTTCGACTTCGTTTAAAACAATAAACACGTTAAGTAGTTTGACGGTGATTACCTTTGTAGATCTAAAAGATCGACGCTTTGACTATCAAGGAGAGTAGTACTGTGCACGAGCCATCCACGCGTCCGGCATCTATCGATATCCACAAGAACTCCTCACCGGAATCCTCCTTGGATTGCTACTAGAAAAATCCGGTTGCTAGACCGGCTTTTCCTCTCACTAAAACTCTCTACTATAAGCTCTTTATTTTTTCTCAAGAACAATTAGCTCTTGAAATTGTGATGTACAAAAGAGCTAGTCAACCCCTTTCTTAGTGGCGCCCCACTGTTCCCTAATATGATTAGGAGAATCTTCCTAGAAGATAGATGAAAGAGAAAAATATTTTCCTAATAAAATAAGAAAAATCACATTGATTGATTTATCTCTTTTATTATAATATCTTATATTAAAAATAATCAAGATATTGCCAGTATCTTATATTGAATATCTTTATCTAATTTCCGGAAATCTATTTTTTCAAAATCAATTAATATCCAATATTAATTTATGGTAATCTTATTAATTAAATTGCACAATCCAAGTGTATCTTTTACATTTAGCTTCTGCGCCCCATATTGCTAATAATTGGCTTACGGAAAATTATTTAATTAATATAATTAATATCTTGTATTTAATTTATTCATAATAAATAAATACCACCATATTAATTTATTCACTATAACTCTTTATAGTCGAGATAAACTTTCCTTATTTGGTTATCACTATAACCGCATTTTAATCTGACTAAATGTTCTTATGTGTGTGACCCGATAGGCTTCCGAATATGTTGGCCGTAGACACAAAGTGCAATTGACAAAAATGCTTTTCATACCTAATGATCACGGGATAGCGTCTAGCAACACACCGTGACCCCCAATCATCGGAAGAGTCAAAAGCAATGACTACTACCTTTCATGTGAAACAGTTACCATGTAAATAGATTCATATCGCTGTAATAATACTCATACGATCGTATCTTGAGTGTCAGTACATTAACGATCGTATCTTATAATCTGGATATCATGATCTCTCAGAATAAAACATGTACTCCCACTTTGCAAAGATTCTCGAGAGCTAGATATTCCTTATAAGAAGGCCATTTCGGATATTCACTCCCAATCATAGGATACGCGATTCCTAGACGAACTAACATGTATCCTACGCATGCTTCAGTATCACACCCAAGCACTACCGCATGATCGCCCCATGGCTAGGGGAAACCTCAATAGTGTCAAAGTATGACAATCCACACCATGATGCCATGAAGACTCTGGTCATAGGATAATTACACAACTGCCACATATTGCGACACTTAATGTAAGTGGGTCAGTCTAACGTATGCATTCTCTAATACACGTCCACGTACAGTCCAAATGTCTCTACACTTCGATAGACGAGATCTATCCCTGTCTTCAATAAGCTAAAAGACATCCAATACGTGCTAGCCTAATCGTACTATCAATGTCCTATAGCTATTTGACAGTACATACGACTAGAGACATTTAAGTATCAAACTTGTTAACCTGAATAGAGATCTCATCAACCATAATCACTATCACTGTTTCTCTATCACGGTTTAACACTAAGGGTGTTACTACATATATAATATTCAATAATATGAAGACTAACAAATATATATTAAAAAATTTACTTTTTATTAATCATAATGAAGTTATTACATGAACTAAAATAGACTGTAAATGACCCGACCCGGTCGGATCCGGTCCAACCCGATTGAGTTTCGGACACTATTTCAACAGGAAGAACGATAAGGGAACACATCCTCAACAAACTTAACGTGGCGGGAGACATAGAGCCGAGATTCTAAAGAGTCGAAAAAATAGTAAGCTTGTTGGGTGAGGGCATACCCGAGGAAAATACAAGGTTTGGAGCAAGGTTGGAGTTTGTGATCAGTGTAATGACGCAACCAGGGATAACACAAGAAACCAAAGGCACGTAACTTTTGATAGTTAGGGGTGTGTGTAAGATACTTTCATAGGGGACTTCATATTGAGCATGAGGAGTGGGCATGCGATTAATGAGGTACACCACAAGAGAGTAAAGGCATAAGGCCGTAACATGGTTGGAAGGGAGGCATGTGAGTAAAGGGCTAGGCCAATTTCTACAATGTGAAGGTGTCGTCGTTCAGAGAGGCCATTGTGTTCAGGGGTGTGAGGATATGTGGTAGAAAAAGGAAATTCCATGTGTGGAAAGGTAGTCACCTAAAGCAGTGAATTCACCACCGTTGTCTGAGTAGAGAATTCTAATAGTGTTATCAAAGAATTTTTCAAAAATCGTTCTAAAACGAATGAAGACAGATGCAACATCATATTTATGAGAAATAGGGCATAACCACACATAACGAGTATAATGATCAACAAATAAAACAAAATATTTAAAACCATCACTGGATAAAACTGGAGATGTCCAAACACCAGAAAAGATTAATTCTACGGGGCGGGTGGAACGTAAAGTAGAAGTGCCAAAGGCAAGTTTATGGCTTTTATTTTCAAGTTAGGTAGGACAATGCATAGAAGAAGAAGCAACACAATCTAAATTATATGTACTAAGAATATTGTTCAAATTTGGACCAACGGGATGACCCAAGCGGTGATGTTACACTTGGGAAGTAGCTTTATTCGTGGAAAGTGCAAAGATGGGTTTGGTAGGCATAAAGACCATTTTTAACGGGTCCATGTAGCAAGATTTGACTTGTTTGGTTATCTTTCCAATAAATTCAGATGGTAAAAATTCAATAGACAGATTATGAGATTGACATAATTGAGCGATAGAGAGTAGATTACGAGTCTTGCTAGGTACGCACAAAACATTATGTAAATTAAATGATTTTGATAAGGAAAGAAGGATAGTGGTAGAACCAATATGGGTGATGGTTAAGCCAATATCATTGTCAACCATAATATCATCGTTGCCGGGATACGGAGTGTGGCACGGAAAATTTTGCAAGGCATCCGTGACATGATGAGTGGCCCTACGGTCAAGGAGCCAAAAGTGTTGACAGGTTGTGTTGCTGGTGGATTTGGAGCGGCAATGTGAGATTGAGGCTGGGGAAAATGAGCTTGAGCATGAGGAACGGTTGAACTTGATAAACAGTATAAAATTTGGAAGAATGACCTTGCGTAAAGCATAGTTGGAAACGCCCAAGATAAGGCTTGCGTGGACTGAAGGAGTCGATAGTCTGTTCCATTATGGCTTAGGCAGAGAACGATGAAGAAGAAGGAAGAAATTGCGGCTGAGGTTTAAGGAACAAAGCCGAAGCAGGTGATTAGGAGAAAAAGATATGCAAGAAGAGATTTTCGAGCTCTGATACCATAATTAGACGGATACTTGAATGGAATGTCTATATACACTAATATAGTTACAATTTGGTGTAACTACAATCTTTACAATAAATGTATATATTCTAGAATGTATTCTACCATAAATTCAAAATATTATGCACAAAATACAATACATGAAATATATTCCCTATTACTATCAAGTTGGAGCATCAATATATCTCATGACCAACTTCGAAAATGAACTTTAATCGACTTCTTAACATTGGATTTGTAAATATGTTTGCTAAATGATCTCATGTATGAACAAACATAGTACAATACCCTTAGCAACAATCTTGTCATGAACAATGTGTCAATCAACATCATTATACTTTGTTCTCACTGAAAGAATGTAATCCCCTCCTCATTCCATTTACAATACAAGAATATATGATAAATTGCCGCCATCATCTCCTCCTCATTTGCTTCATACTTTGTCTTTCTCTCTTTCATTTTAGCATGTATGAATCAACGAAATTCCACCCTGCCTTGGCCGTCTCCAATGTCAAAAATCTTATACCCATCACCTTGGATATGGAATCCGGACAATATCATTCATGGACGGATTTATTCAAAGTTCAAGCGCGAGTCCATGACGTGCTTGATCACAATATACCTCCGACGGAGCCGGCTGAAAAGGCTGTGTTAAGGGTGAAAATCTATGTTTTAATATGATATATTTTACGATATTTTCCCTCTTAATTGGATTGATTGCATGATAAATAGCCCTCATATGGAAATATTGAGCATACTAGGTTTTAAGGACTTATTCGCAATATTGAGTAAATTATGTGTTTTCATCATGAATTATAATTAATTGGACTTTATTACGATTTGCGATGTTTACCGTGTGTTATAGGTATGATTATTGTGCTCAAATGATGATCAAAAGAGATAAATTTCGAGCTACAAAGGTTTAAGGAAGAGATAATGATCGAGTGGAGAGAAGAAAAGAGATAAAGATGCAAAAATCGCATTCAAGTCATTATGAACGTTCGTCCATGCAAATATCCATATTGGACGAAAGCGTCTGAAAATATCGAACGAGCGTCCCATGGAAACAATCTTGATACGAGAGAGTCCGAACGGCATATGAACGAGCGGCGGTGAGGAGTTCGTAAATGCAGACGAAGGTCCATTGAAGCGAGCAGGCGTCCGTCCGCCGACTTAGTGAAACCGCCTCAAATCTCTATAAATACCTGCCTATTTTCACACATTGAGACACGAGTTTTTACAATCTTAAAACCCTAAACCCTAGGGGCGGCTTTGGCTGCGATTTTACACTTTTTATTTCCAGTTTTATGCAACTTTAAATTCAATCAAAGTAGGCTAGTTCTATGTTATTTTTCTGCTTTTCTGGGTTGCTGAGGATGCTCAGAGGCTAGAACCTCCTTCAAACGAGAATTGTGAAGCCGTCAGCATTGACTTGATCTCTTTATTTCGACTTTTACTGTGAGTATTTATTACGGTTGTTTCTTATCTATGCATATTCTTGTTTTAACGCAATTATATTGGAAGATATGTTGTGTGCTTGATATGTTATTGTTTGATGGAAATCTTGAATAGCATAGATCACCATAGATAAGAATAGTTCATTAGATTTACATTAACGGAAGTTAGTAAGTCTAAAAACTAGATCGTTAACGTAAAAGTTGGCACCTTTGATCTCTTTAACGTGTTAATTTAGTATTGGAAGATACTAGGTTAATAGATGAATTGCCCAAGGAATTAGGAGTTCATGTTCAGGTAAGGTAAATCACAACCTAATTAAATACCACGTAAAATCGAGATAGGAGATCAATGCATGTTGATAGGTGGATCAATCCTCGTTTGTCTTTTATAAACTTGATTTACAATCCTCATAGCTTAGTTTAGATTAGTTAATCTATTTTCCTGCACTTTTAGTTTATTTTATCGCTTTCAAATCTCTCCTAGCATTGGATTAATCTCCTCTGTCTAGTTATTTTCTGCATATGTGTTTAGTTAGTTATTCGTTAGGTTAGTAATCGTGACAATAATTAGTTAAAAACAAAAGCTAGGGTTAACATTCGTCTAGTTCCCCGTAAGATCGACCCGGCATAGCCTCTGTACTACGATCCTTGCACTTGAGGTTAACCGGTTTTATTACTTGTTTATTTTGTATTAATAAAATCCGTGACAAGTTTTTGGCGCCGTTGCCGGGGAACCCGGACGGTTTGCCTAGTTTTTGTTTTTGTGTGTGTTTTGTTTTTCTGTTTTTGTTCAGTTTTTCTTTCTATTTTCTGCGTTTTAATCCTTGTTTTTAGGTCGATTTCTAGGAGGATTAACCTTTCAGTAGTTAGGAAATTAGTGTTTTGGATTAGGGTTAGAGTTTCTGTTTTGTGATTAGTTCTTTTTCCCCTGCTTTTCCCGCTCTGTTTCCTTTACTCGCCTCTGCTTCGAAATCGTTTACATCTCTGAAATTTTTGCATATGAACGAGCGTCCATACCTATGAACGCCCGTCCACTGTAAAATTTCAATCCTGTATCAGTTCCTAACCTACAGACGAGCGTTCATACATTTGGACGCCCGTCCAAAAATCGAAAAATCGATTTAGCGTTCATACGTTGAACGCCCGTCCGTTCTGAAAACCAGGCAGACGCTCGTCCATATTTTTGGACGCCCGTCCGTCTGCTCTTTTCCTCTTTCTTTCTTTTTCCCTAGGTCTTGATAATAGTTCTAGAATTCAAACCTTTTAGATAGATTCTTAGGTTTCCTTTTCGTAGTTTAAGTTTTTAATTTCGTAGTTTTCAGATTTTGTTCAATAGAGTTGGGTTTCGGTTTATGCAAACTCGAAGTCAGAAGGGCCATTACTCTTTACACTGACCTCGAGCGGACCATAGTCGAGACCAACAGCGGAAACTTCGCTTTCACCGATCCTTCGACGAAGGAAGCTCAGCCAACCAAGAAATTTAACAAAAGTTGATAGAAGAAATCGAAGAAATAGTAATAATGGCGGCGTGAGGATCGACGTGACGTTGGCGGACTACGCCATGCCTGGTGCGATCCATCATCAACCCGGCTATAGTCTTGCCCGCCATTCTTGCTCAAACCTTCGAGCTCAAGCCAGGGGCTTATCCGGATGATGCAAAGCGTGCATCAATTTTTTACGACTACCAATCGTAAATCCGCGATACCCACTTACACACGTTCTTAGAGATATGCGGTACTACCCGCATCCAAGGTGTAAGTGAGGATGCTATCAAGCTCAAACTTTTTCCTTTTTCCTTAAAAGGGGAGGCGAAGGAATGGTATCACTCTCTTCCCCCTGAATCCATCACTACATAAATTTGACTCGAGAAGGAGTTTTTGAGTCAATATTTTCCACCCTCTAAGACGGCCCATTGCTTAAATGAAATTTTCACATTTTCTCAGAAGGAAAATGAATCGTTTTTCGAGGCCTGGAGGAGGTATAAATCTCTTCTTAGAAAGTGCCCCCATCATGGCTTGCCTTTGGAGAGGTTAGTCATTACTTTCTTTAGCGGATTGACCGAGCTCACTAAGGGCATGGTCAATAGTTCATCTGGCGGGACGTTTTTGAAGAAGACTCCAGACGAAGGATGGGCATTGTTCGAAGACATTGCCAAATATAACTATGCTCCATCCTATCAGGCAATTCAAGCTCCTCCTCCTCCTAAAGTGGAGGAAGTAAATGTTCAAAGTCTGATTGCCATGCTGCAGAGGCAGATGGCCAATCCTCAAACTCCGAATCCTATGAATCAGACTCCTTCGTTTCCGCAGAACCCTCAGGTTCTGTATTGCGAATCTTGCTGTCAGACTGGTCACGTAAATGGCCAATGTCAATTAAACCCCAATTCTTCATACCAAGTCAATACTGTCCATGCTGATGGACAGTACACTCAGGTCCAATGCCAAAACTGCGATAATATGGGGCATACTTCCAGATTCTGTCCTATGAATGGGCAGAATGCTGAAGTAAATGCGTTCTATGGCCAGAACACCCAAAGATTTAATCAACCATCCGCGAGATCAATTCCAAACCAAGGGTTCAATCAAGCTTCTAATTTCAATCCGAATTGAGTTTTAATTGAATTGAGTTTCAATAAGAACCCTGGTTCCGCTTCAAAACCAAAACTCTAATTTTTCCAAATCAAACACAAAGGTTCAATCGAAATTGGCCTTCTAATTCCAATTCCAATTTTCAAAATCGCCCGCCACCATACTCTTCAAACTTCCAAAGACTCTCAAAGTCCTCGAATTCAAATGATCTTAAGGTGAATGGAACTCATTCAAAGAAGAGCAAAACAAGAATATTCAGCTCTAATGAGTACCAATAAGAATCTTGAGAGACAGATCGGGCAAATGGTGAGCAATTAGCATCAAGACCCCCAGGCATCCGCCTGATTTTACCGAAAAAATCCTAAGGGGTGGTCATGTTGCTCAGGCCGATTTGAGCAAAGACCAATGTCTCGACCTCGTACCAACAACGCATTATGGACAAGAGGAGGCCAGTACAATGAGTTTAAGAAGTGGTACACAGCTGAGTGGTCCCCCTGGCTTCCAGGGAAACCACTAGCCCCTCCTGCCATTGATAAGGCAGGAGGGGAAGTTGAGCACCCATCATCCCCTTGGCTGCAAGCAAGTACTCAGGTGGCTGATCCCCTGATAGGTGAAAAGGTTGCAAATCCTCAGGTGGCTGTTCCCCTGAGGACTGAACAAGTTGGAAATCCTCAAGTGGCTGACCCCTTGAGGATCGAACAGGAAAGAAAGTCGTGGGCTGATCCACGACTACGAAAGCCTCTGAAAAGACGGTTCGGTGGAAGGATTTGGAAGACAAAGCTATCAGCGCATCCTCAAAGAGAGTCTTTTCCGAGAGTGATCTGAAGAAGCTTCCGTTTCCACCGAGGAAGAGCAACATTCCATTGGTTGAAGACAAAAAGTACGAGAAGGTGCTAAACCTTCTGAAAAATACTCAGGTAAATCTGCCATTATCCGAGGTCTTGGTCGAGATGCCTAAGTATACAAAGTTCATCAAGGATGTTGTATCTTCCAAGAAGAAGTTAGTAGGAATGGACGAAGCGGTTGGTAAGGAATGTTCTCTGGTCAATAATGAAAGCTTACCAATCAAGAGAAGCGACCCAGGGAAATTTGTGCTCACACTGCAGATGGGAGGCCTAGTCTTCCCAAATTCCTTATGTGACTGGCGCATCTATCGACTTGATGCCATTGTCCGTGTGCAAGCAAATTGGGTTTACAAAGTCTTAGAACCCACGACCATGAACTTGCAGTCACGATCGATCTTCTAAGAAAGCCTCAGGGATCTTAAAGGACGTATTAGTTCAAATAGATAGGTTTACCTTTCCAGTTGACTGGTACGTCTTAGAGATTGAGAAAAGTGAAAATGTCCCGTTAATTCTTGGAAGGCCTTTTCTATCTACAGCTAGAGCCCTCATCGATTGTGATGGTGGGCATGTGACCATTCGGGTTGGTGACCAGGAGGTGAGCTATAGTGTATCAAAATCTATCAATGTACCTTCCGGAGCTCCAACCGGCTTTTCCGTTGAGAGACTTACGATGATTTCGACGACTTCATGGATAAGCAAGTCATGGTCAGTAGAATCGAGAATATGAGCGACTAATTGATAAGCTGAATAGTCATGGTGTGGTCAATCTAGACCAATTAGCAGCTGATTTCGAGGATGAGCTAAGAGAAGAAGTTTTGGCGATGGGACCACCGAGTAAGCTCGTGATGTTGAGTTGAAGAGTGGCGATCTTAAATCAAGTCTGAGAGGATCCTCCCATAGATTTGATGCTGAAGCCGTTACCTAAACATCTTAAGTATGTGTTTTTAAGAGAGGGTGACAAGCTTCCCTGATCATCTCTGCCAAGATATCTCGTATAGAAGAGCTAAAATCGTTAAACGCGTCTTGCGCAGAAACGAAAAAGCTTTTGGATGGCGGTGGGAGACATCCGAGGATATCCCCGACATCTCAGTATGCACAAGATCAAGGCGAGGAGGGTGCAAAACGCGAGTTAGACAACCTCGGAGAAGACTCAACCCTCACATGCAAGAGGTAGTCAAGAAGGAAATTATCAAGCTTCTAGATATGGGTATCATATACGCCATTGCAGGATAAGTGAGTGGGTGTCCCCAACTCAAGTGGTTCCCAAAAAGGTGGAATTACGATTGAGAAAAATGAGAAGGGAGAGGAGATAGCATTGAGGCTCGTCACAAGGCTATCGGGTCTGTATTGACTATAGAAAACTCAATGAGGTCACACTTGAAAGATCATTTTCCCTTCCATTCATTGACCGGGATGCTTGAGCGTCTGGCGGGCACGCATTCTACGCTTCTGGATGGATATTCGGGATATTTCCAGATACCCATCGATCCTGTTGACCAAGAGAGACCACTTTCACCTGCCCACATGGTACATTTGCCTACTGAGGCGGATGCCATTTGGTCTCTGTAATGCCCCACCACCTTTCAAAGGTGTATGATGGCAATCTTTGACGGGCTAGTTGAAAAGTGTATGGAGATTTTATGGATGATTTCTCGGTCTTTGGTCAATCCTTCGATGATTGCCTCGATAATCTTGATCATGTGTTGTCTAGATGTGTGGAAAAGGACTTAGTGCTTAATTGGGAAAAATGCCATTTCATGGTAGATGAAGGTATAGTCCTTGGCCACAAAGTGTCCGCCAAAGGTATAGAAGTAGATAGGGCCAAGGTAGAAGCTATTGAGAAGATGAGTTATCCTAAGAATGTTCGGGAAGTCCGAGGTTTTCTCGGACATGTCGGCTTCTATAGGAGGTTCATCCAGGACTTTTCAAAGATTGCCAAACCCCTGTCTACTTTACTCAAAGAAGACGTTACCTTTGATTTTGATGAGAATTGCAAGCGCGCGTTTGAAGAGCTTAAGAGTAGGCTGATCTCTGCTCCAATTCTTATATCGCCAGACTGGAACTTGCCCTTTGAGCTTATGTGCGATGCATCCAACTATGCTGTTGGTGCAGTCTTAGGACAGCGCATCGAAGGAAAGTTCCAGCCTATCTACTACGCCAGCCACACGTTGAATCCTTCGCAAGTTAACTATACGACTACCGAAAAGGAATTATTGGCCGTAGTGTTTGCTATGGACAAGTTCCGTAGTTACTTGCTAGGTGCTCAAGTGATCGTGTGTGGATCGATCACGCCGCCTTGCGTTATCTCATGACCAAAAGGAAGCTAAACCGCGCTTACTGCGTTGGATACTGACCCTCCAAGAATTTGACGTTCAAATCAAAGATAAGAAGGGCAGTGAGAACGTAGTGGCGGATCATGTCTCTAGGATGATAAGTGAGGAAAAGGGTGATCCTGAAGATATAGATCTTTACTTTCCTCTGGAAAACATCATGTTGATCGATGGCCGCTCTCCTGATGTTCCATGGTATTCGTCCATTGTGAATTACCTTCATGCCCGCTACCTTGACCCCGAGATGTCGTATCAGGAGAAGAAGAAGTTCTTCTCTGATATGAAATATTTCGTTTGGGATGAACCTTATTTGTTCAAGATCTGCAAAGATGGTTTGCTTAGGAGATGCGTTCCTGAATCTGAGCAACGAGAGATTATCGAGCAATGCCATAGTGGACCCACAGGTGGTCACTTTGGTCCTTGGAAAACGGTTGCGAAGATCTTCCATCCGGTTTCTATTGGCCTCACGATCTTTAAAGATCTGAAAGCTTTCAGTAAAGCTTGCGATAGGTGTCAACGAACCGAACTCGACAAGGCGTTTTGACATGCCTTTGAAACCCATCTTAGAGTGCGAAGTCTTTGATGTATGGGGTATTGATTTTATGGGACCTTTCCCATCATCCTGCGATAACAAATACATCTTGGTCTCAAGGCGACTATGTTTGAAATGGGTGGAGGCGGTAGCCACTCCTCACAATGATCATAAACGGTCATGAAGTTCCTAAAAAGAATATCTTTGTGAGATTTGGGTGTCCTCGAGCCTTGATCGAGTGATGAAGGAACGCATTTTTGCAACCAACCTCTAGAAAAGTTCTCGAAAAGTATGGTGTACGCCATAAGACCGCACCCCATACCATCCGATGACTAGCGGTCGAGGTTGAGCGAAGCAACAAAAGCATTAAAAGATCTGGAGAAAATCGTGAATGGGTCATCACAAGGATCGAGTGCGAAGTTGGATGATGTGTTATGGGCTTATAGGACCGCCTATAAAACTCCTATGGGTACATCTCCATATCAAATGGTCTACGGAAACCATGTCATCTCGCTCGTCGAGTTAGAGCATAGAGCGTATTGGGCTACAAAGTTTACGAACTTTGATTCCCAAGCTTGTGGGAAACATCGACTCACAAGCAGCTTACATGAGTGACATTTAATTTAGACTCCAGGCCTATGAAAGTGCCAGGATCAAAAAAGATAAGATGAAACTACTCCATGATGCGAAAATTAAGAAGCGAGAATTGAGTCGGCGAACAAGTTCTCTCTACAATTCTAGGTTACATTTGTTTCTGGAAAGTTGAGGACTCGTTGGTCCGGCCCCTTCGAGATTCTCCAAATCATTCCCGAGGCGTTCTAGAACTTCGTGGTTATAGTGGTGATCCGTTCGAGTCAACGGTCGAAGGTGCAAACACTATATCGGTGAACCTAAAGAGACATCTTTGATTGTTAAATTTCTCGATATTCTCGGATGTGGTGTTACTCGAGTCGAAGAATTTGACGAGTTATCACCCGACTTGTTCTCCGAGGATGACGGTAGTGATCTTTCTGAAGAAGTTCTAGCGGGTAGTGCTGATATGGAAGAGTTTGAAAGGGAGCGACAGCTGAAGCGTCATCAGAGGACTCAGAGTATGAAGAGGTCACCCATGGGGAGGTTCAAGCGTATGTGGAGGGCTATTAAAACTTTTCCCCCATGTGTGCGATGTTGTCTCTGCAGCCACACTGCTGATCAAAGCGTACACGAGGTAATGGCTGGCAGAAAAGTCAAATGGCCTGATCCAGGCTGAGCTTAGACTGTGTCGAGCTAACGACATTAACCAAAAGCGCTACTAGGAGGCATCCTAGATATCCCTTATTATATTAGCTAGGTTCTGTTCACGCTTTTAGTGTTTTATTTATTTAAGTTTTAGTTTGATTCAGTTTTAGCTAACTAAGTTGTTCTATTGTTATCTGTCAGTTAGTGTGCTTTTAGGTATGGATTACGGAGTTCTTCCTGAGGAGTTCCCCCTCATTAGTCGGATCCCGCTGATCACAGTAGATGATGGACCGGGAGGCACTATAGTCCTTCATGTAGATTTTGACATTAGCACTCAGGTTAAGACCATCACGTACGTTATCATAGTTCCACCTTGTTCGGGAGGCAATGATTTCACGACCGAGGAGTTGCGAGGAGGCCATAGGGCGTCCCCTACACGATCCTTAATGATCCTATCTTGTGGATTTGGCACTAGTCTTTGCGGTGAGCATTTCAGAGGTGTTGAGGTAGCCGGTGAGGATTGGTGTTTGCAAGATGAGTACGACTTTCCTCCAGCTGTCGACATGCTTCGACGTCTCATTCGCGTAGTGGATTGGGATGAAATCTACGCAGACTAGTGAGTTCTTAGTTAGTTTGGTTTTAAATCGAGCCCCGACGTAAAGCAGAGCGCTTAGTGGGAGGCAACCCACTTGTTTTAGCTATGTTTTTAGTTACTTCTAAGCTATTTTAGGTCTTTAATCTTTCATCATTGTATTTTTGAATTTTGTTTGACATTAATAAGAATTGCACTTCAATTTTAATTAGCTTATGTGTGAACAAATTTAATTTTTATCACTCTCTCTGGTGGACGCCCGTTCATACAAATGGACGCCCGTCCAGTTTGCTCGTTTTTATGGACGTTAGTCCAAAATGGTGGGCGCCGCCGTCTGCAAAATCCCTCCTATCCTGAATGTAAAAATGCCCCATGGACGAGCGTCTAAATTTATGGACGCCCGTCCAGTTCATGCGGTTACAAGTGAACGCCCGTCCGTAAGGATGGACGAGCGTCCATTCCAGGCCTATATATACCTGCTCTAGGCGTGAACTCTCATTTTACGTGATTTTCAAAAGGAGAACCCGACTTTTCCCTCCTCCAAACCTCAAATCTTCGTTTAAACCAAATTTGGCGATTCTTGTTGCAAAAGAACGCTCCTTGCACCTTCTTTTCATTTATCTAGTCCATTCCTCCAACAATCAACGAATTTGAAGAATCGAGATTTTTCATCGCCATTTGGACAAAATTTCCGATTTTGGGTACCAATCTTAGTGTTTCGGGCTTCAAATCCATTCGATCGTCATCCTTACATAGCATTTGGTAAGCCTATAGCAACTTTTCTTGACTCCTTTCACGTTTTGTGGGTTCGATCTTCGGTCGGCTCATTCTCTTGAAATTTCTCTCATTTTGTTGCTGTTTTCTTCTTGTTTTGGTGTTGTGATGGTGTGGTGATGTTGGTTGTGGTGGATGGGGTGGTATTGTTGAATTGAAATCCCGATTTGGACGATAAACGGGTACCCATTTGTGTGAATGGTTTAGTTTAGTTATAAGTGGACAATGGTGCGTAAGAAGGAAATTGTGAAGCGTTATGGAAAAGGGTTGGCCAGGGAGCAAGGTAAACGGCAACGCATCGAGTTTGATCCATCGAGGTGGACCCTAACAGAGGAGTAGTCTTTCGAGAGCAACCCCTGTGGGCGTCTCAAACCACTTAGGACCGAGTTAAGAGATGAATCCTCTTCAAATTCGAAACCGAGGGCGATGATGAGGTCCTCTCGTAAGAATGACTCGAGGCACTCGGGGTGGTGAATCTTCTAGAGCCGAGGTTGGTGCGAGAGAATGTCGTTGGGAGGAGGCTGAAACCGAGCTACACGCGCACCCCCCCACAGAAGAAAGCTAAGATCGTTGCCCCTCTTGCTATGCCCGTCGATTCGTCAATCCCGAGCTCATAGTGCCTACACTAAGGATTATGTGACTCGGAGTATGATTTTTGACAGAGAGGTCAAGACACAACAAGTTGATCCGGCCTTCGTGAAGATGCTTAAGGCTCGGAAGTGGGATGAGTTCTCAAGATTCCTCCTAACCCGGTCAATGATTCTATAGTGAGAGAGTTCTATGCGAATTGTTCGAGACGGATTTGGATGGCGGTTTTGTGATGGTTCGAGGTGTCAAGGTGCCTTTTTCCGCCAAGGTGATCAACCGAAATATAAGTTGCCGGCGTTTAGTGGCTTGGATTACAAGGAGGAGATCGCTAGACGGCAAAATGAGGAGGGTAAGGATCCGATGGAGGAGCTGCGATTGAAAGTTTGTCCGGATGTAGCATGGGTGTTGAGACCGAATGGTGATAGGAAGGAGTTAATCACCACGACTTGGACTGAGGATTGGCGAGTCTACTGTCGGTTTATCCGTAGTCGGTTGATTCCTAAGAATAATCTCACACATTTCTATATCGGTGATCTTGGGATGTTGTATGCGTTGGTTTTCGGGTTGAATGTTGATGTTGGGCAAGCTTTGTTTGATGATGTTTTGGCAAACCGTAAGGTATCTACCGGAGTTTGATAGTGCCTCATTTGATACATCGCTTATGTTTAGATCTTGGGGTTCTTGAGTATACATCGCACCACACGTGACTAAGAGTTACCCCCTATTCGTAGGGAGAAGGTCATTCCGTTTACGAGCCTGGTTCCACATCGGCACCGCCTCAAGCCTCGATTCTTTCGGATTATCTTCTTCCGAGATTACTCGGCATAGCATGGCTCATAGTTTGCGGGCGATGTTGAGTGATATCCGGGATGGCCAGGATAATATCTTATCGGTTTTGGAGTGTATGGTTGATGGGAGGCAACCGAGAGATCGGAGGGTATTCAATGCGAGTAATATGGATTATGTCTTCTCCGAGCAGATAGAGAGGGTGATAGCTGAGGTGGTCAAGATGGAGGAGAAGCCCGAGTCAGATGAGGAGGATGAGCCCCCGGTAGAGCACACTCTTTGCATCGCATCTACTACGCAGCCTGAGCCTACACCGACGCCGTCCACTTTGTCGTACTACTCCCGGATCCTCCTCATGTTGATGTTCTGTTCTTTGAGAGCGACTCGGGGCTACCTTGAGTTTTTATTTGCTTTACCTCTTCTCGGTTGTTGCACTTTTTGATACATTTCATTCGATTTGGTGTGCACTCTATACATTGTGTTACCTTACTTTTGGTTACTTTTCATGGTTCTTGTACTTTCTGTTTCTCGTTCTTTGACTTGTGTTGACATATTTATTTGATGGTCCTATCTTTTCATCCGTTTGAATTATTATCTCTACGCCATATTATACCCGTTTCCCGAGTTTTCTGTTTTCTCGCGTGTTGCGAGGTGGTTTTTGTCGAGTACTCGTTGAGTTACGTTTGGACGTTTTTTTCCACGCTTTTTGCGAGCGTTGGCCTTTTCATGCTCCAAACTGACCAACATCTCGATTTTTCTACGCAAATACAAATAAGTTTCTTCTCATTTTTCTTTACTGCACAACATGAGGACATGTTGAGTTTTTAAGTGTGGGGAGGGATAGTTCGAATGCATATACGTTTAATTACTACGTTAGTTTGTTTATTATGCAAAAATATGCTCAATTTTCAAAAAAATTCCTATACTTGTGTTTTTGTTTTGTCCCGAGTAGGCAATTCAACGTGAGGTTCGTTGTTTTTGCAATCATCTATGCGACATTTCATATGTTTGATAAGTTAGTTGTTTCACCAAGATTTACATTTCACGAGCCGTAGTGAATGATGAGCTATTTTTATTAAGTTATACCCCGTCGTGGATCAGTAATTTTTGATTATCTTATAAGTCATGTGCTTAGTGCTACGTATATATCGTGAGACTTATGATAGTTTGTATTTAGTTCCGAAGTATGAGATACTGTGAATATCTAGAGGTTTGAATGTGATAAGTAACACGTAACTAATGTCAAATGGGAAGTTGAAAAATTTAAATGAATACAATGTGTTTGTCGGAAGCTAGTCGATGATTTGAGTGAGGTAGGGTATACCACGTATGTCCTATACCACTATGATGACTAAAAGCTCACGACAGTTAGGAAAAGCTGCCTTATGATTGGAGTACGGTAGGGGATTATCTCGAAATGTCCTATTCTGCTATGAGGGCAATAGCTTCTTCTAACGTGTGTTTAAAGTGAAATAGTTAAATCAACTAAGAAATGGTTACGAAATGAATAAGGCTTAGTTCTCGTTAATCTTATCCCCAGTATAAACCGATGGATATGATGTAGGGATTATCCTCTGAGTATTTCAGAAAGGCCCTAGATATATTCGATCATCTTTTTAGGGATATGTCACGCTTTGTAGGTGCACCTTATGAGTGTCACTTATTACTATTCTCATGAGGGGGTAATAGCTAGTTTTGCTTGAGTTGTTCAAGTTTGGATCTAGTGGAAGTTCCCTATGGCTATGCACTCACACACCGGTGGACATCTAAGTTATTGGGTGTATGTTATATTTGTTTAGATGCATGCTTTCCTTTCTCGAGCCTAATTTTCGTTTTGTTTTGCTCGGGACGAGCAAAGTTTAAGTGTGGGGGAGTTGTTAAGGGTGAAAATCTATGTTTTAATATGATATATTTTACGATATTTTCCCTCTTAATTGGATTGATTGCATGATAAATAGCCCTCATATGGAAATATTGAGCATACTAGGTTTTTAAGGACTTATTCGCAATATTGAGTAAATTATGTGTTTTCATCATGAATTATAATTAATTGGACTTTATTACAGTTTGCGATGTTTACCGTGTGTTATAGGTATGATTATTGTGCTCAAATGATGATCAAAAGAGATAAATTTCGAGCTACAAAGGTTTAAGGAAGAGATAATGATCGAGTGGAGAGAAGAAAAGAGATAAAGATGCAAAAATCGCATTCAAGTCATTATGAACGTTCGTCCATGCAGCGTCCATATTGGACGAGCGTCTGAAATATCGAACGAGCGTCCATGGAAACAATCTTGATACAGAGAGTCTGAACGGCATATGAACGAGCGGCTGAGGGGAGTTCAGAAATCTGGACGAGCGTCCATTGAAGCAGACGGGCGTCCGTCCGCCGACTTAGTGAAACCGCCTCAAATCTCTATAAATACCTGCCTATTTTCACACATTGAGACACGAGTTTTTACAATCTTAAAACCCTAAACCCTAAAGGCGCTTTGGCTGCGATTTTACACTTTTTATTTCCAGCTTTATGCAACTTTAAATTCAATCAAAATAGGCTAGTTCTATGTTATTTTTACGCTTTTAGGTTCTTGAGGATGCTCGAGAGGCTAGAACCTCCTTCAAACGAAATTGTGAAGCCGTCGGCATTGACTTGATCTCTTTATTTCGACTTTTCTTGTGAGTATTTATTACGGTTGTTTCTTATCTATGCATATTCTTGTTTTAACGCAATTATATTGGAAGATATGTTGTGTGCTTGATATGTTATTGTTTGATGGAAATCTTGAATAGCATAGATCACCATAGATAAGAATAGTTCATTAGATTTACATTAACGGAAGTTAGTAAGTCTAAAAACTAGATCGTTAACGTAAAAGTTGGCACCTTTGATCTCTTTAACGTGTTAATTTAGTATTGGAAGATACTAGGTTAATAGATGAATTGCCCAAGGAATTAGGAGTTCATGTTCGTAAGGTAAATCACAACCTAATTAAATACCACGTAAAATCGAGATAGGAGATCAATGCATGTTGATAGGTGGATCAATCCTCGTTTGTCTTTTATAAACTTGATTTACAATCCTCATAGCTTAGTTTAGATTAGTTAATCTATTTTCCTGCACTTTTAGTTTATTTTATCGCTTTCAAATCTCTCCTAGCATTGGATTAATCTCCTCTGTCTAGTTATTTTCTGCATATGTGTTTAGTTAGTTATTCGTTAGGTTAGTAATCGTGACAATAATTAGTTAAAAACAAAAGCTAGGGTTAACATTCGTCTAGTTCCCCGTAAGATCGACCCGGCATAGCCTCTGTACTACGATCCTTGCACTTGAGGTTAACCGGTTTTATTACTTGTTTATTTTGTATTAATAAAATCCGTGACAGGCTGTCGTTGAAAAGGCCAAGGTTGAGAATTTGCCTCTCTGGAAGAGGCTTGATGCGGTGGTTTTACAATGGATCTATGCCACCGTCTCCAACGACAACCTCACATCAATTCTTGTCGACGATGATTCAGCGGCACATGCTTGGCAAAGTGTGGCTAATCTCTATCAGGATAATAGGAATTCTCGTGCAATGCTGCTCATTAAGGAATTCACTAATACATCCTTAGTTGAATTCTCATCGACGAATGCCTACTATAATCACCTCAAAACGCTTGCAGATCAACTCCAGAACGTGGGTGCTCCGGTGAGTGACCATAACATGGTGCTGAAAATGCTACAAGGCCTGACCGATCAATATTCGAATTTCGTAACGGTGATGCAAAACAATAAATCCTTACCGAGTTTTGCTACGGCTCGGTCCAAGCTCGCATTGGAGGAAACCACTCTTCTGGAGAGGGCACGGTCTGAATCCGGCACCACTGCTCTTGTGACCAATCAGTCCGCCGTAGAAGATGGCGGCAGTTCACAGCAAGCCCATCCATCTGGTAATTCAAATGACAGGTCTTCATCCTCACAGAAACACAGCACCAAGATGACGTAGATCAAGTGAAATTAAAATACTTGACCACCATAAACCAATACTAGCAAGAGGACTAGGTCCATCGTAGTATAGCTATAGCGAATCAAGGTCGATCCCACAGGGAACCAAATTGTGGGTCATTCTATAAATAATTAATTAAGCATGGCAAGCACATAAAACGGTCTATGACCAACAAAGAACAAGAAAAGATAAATCGACACGACTCGACACAACTCAAATAAATACAACATAATTAACCTCCCCAATTATTACATTATCGTTTGGATCCAGAGATTATATATAGTTAAACTAGACTCACTAACTATTAATCCGATTCGTATCTCTTTTATATTGGCTACGGGAGTCATCCCCTAAACTAGATCTAGCTCCGGGTAGGCCATCTAGTGTTAGGTGTGATGCCCGAAAGACAATTTTGTAATTGTTTTATTTAATAAATGAAATGATATTGTTATTCATATTTATTATTCTCATATTCACCGATGTGACAATAGTAGTTACACTACAGAAAACCCTAAAGTATATCGTTTATGTAATCACTTAACTCAGTGTATGGTATATACACGGGAGGATTGAGTTAGTGAAGATGTACTTAAAATACAATTAGCCCGTAGTGAAGTTAATCGAGAGTATCGGGTCTCTCTTTAACGTGCTATTAATGCGCCTGAACACGTTTGGTGTGATTGTCTTATCCGACTTTCGGTTAAGAGAACCTAATGGGGCATTTATATATGATAGATATATCATATAGTAATTGGACCGATTTGATTAGAGTTCACGATATAATTCCGTAATCGAGAAGTCTTATCGAATCAATGGATGATCATATTTATGGATATATCTTAATCCTGAGGTGATCACGATCCAACCGCTTGAATCGCATGAAGTTTGACTTGACGGTTAAGGATTACACCGAGTCCGTGGTCCGAATTACCCCATCTTGGCATTATAATTGGATTGAGTGAGTAGTCCGTGTTATCACAGATACGGAATCCATTCCTTCCATTTATGGAAGTAGATGAGACAGCCTCCTTATTTGTTAATCCTAGAAAGCGATCGATCGCACGAGTTCATATCACACCGATTGATCACCAAAGAGTTGTATGAATTAATTGATCACTGTGGGTTAATGGTAAATAAGGATAAGAGGTTCTAAAAGGGTTAACGGTAACTTCCGATTTAGAATGAATATCTATGGAGGATTAATCCATATGTAATGATTATATCAATGGACGCTTATTATTATTCTCGTGAAGAGATAAATATAATCTCATAATCGGAGGAGTGCGATCACGGGATTATGGTGGCATATTCTGTGATTGATTTATCGAATATAATGATTACGTTCGTAAGATAATTATTTATTTGATTTATCGGAGTCACGATTATTAGTCCATGGTCCGACGTGCTTCCTAATATAGCATAGCTATTCTCGGACGTCGAATCCTAATAATATTAATTTAGTTCTTATTGACTTTATTAAAACGATATGTGAATTAATTGTTTAGTGGATTATTAAATTAGTTGAAATTAAATAATTAAATATGTGGAAAAGACATTTTGCATAATCTTGCTTTCAATTGTGTTATAGCCCAAAATTAATTATGACTAGGTCATGAATTAAAAGTGGCGCCCCCTCTTATTTTTGGAACAAGAAATTAGTTTTCTTGTGATTAATAAGACACAGCGTAAAATATTTATTGGATAAATATTTATGGTAAATAATAAAGATAAATATTATCCTAGATTTGTTCTAGAATATTATGGGATTATCTTTTATTTAATAGGATTATCATAATTGATTTTGTATTAATTATAAAATCCTTGGGGTTTAAGTTTTACTTCTCATATATAAAGAGTTAGTGTACAAGCCCAAATTACAACACATATTTCGACTTCACCTCTTAGAGAGGAGAAGAAAATATTTTTTCGGCCAAGGGGTATTAGGGAAAATCTTGGAGATTTTTCCGGGTAGCATATCGGAAGGGTTCGAGTCGAGAATTTCCTTCCACCGGGAATTGCTTGGATCACACGTACGGAAGATCGTGGTGCTCTTCACATCTTCACATTCATCCTTTGCGGTTCTTCAACTTGGATTTAGAGATCCAAGAGGTATGATCTACAACCCCCTTGTAGATATAGATCTAGTTATTTTATTACGTGTAGTTTATAGATCTAGATCCATAAATCGCTTCACATTGCGGATGATATTACTAACAAAGGGTATCGGGCCAGGTTGATCTATATTTATACGTATAAAATATTAGATCTAGGAGTGGTAAAACATGTAGATTTTTGTCCCAATTTTTGGGGGCCGATGCATATGTTTAATTTTTATGCTTATGAATGTCGTGGTTGAAGAGATGGATTGGGGTTGTAATCATGTTTTACTGTTAGATCTATTGTAAAAACTCATATAAACGATGAAAATTCGTTCATATGAGTATAGGAAATTATGTAATTTATCTTTATTGCAAGTTTAATTTCCAGCAAATAGATCTAGTTAGTAGCTGTTTAGTATTTTTTCTTTTCCCGTTGATCGAACCGTTGAAACGAAGATCCCTCCGGTCAGAATCAAGAATAGAAGATGATGATCAACTCCACAAATTTTGGCATCGATCAGAGTCCGTTTCGATATCCGTTCGTTGCTGCGAAGACGCTGCTGTAACAGAAAAACGCAGGATTCACAGAAACTCTACCTGTGACTTCCTCGATTTTCTGGGAGAGTTTGGACTGTTGAAACGCAAATCCGACCGTTCAGATTGATAAAATTTGAGTTTTGGACGTACCATAAAAATTTCAGGTCGATCGGGATTCATCTCGATTCCCGATCTGCCTCAGGAAGTCCTTGATGCAGTGCAGTTAAAGTCAGATTCAGCAGCAAGTTTGGCGGTTTACTGGAGAAAATTGGTAAGTCAAAGAACCGATCCAACCGTCCATATTGAAGTTCAAGGAGTGAAGATTAGATCTGGAAAGTTTCGTCCCGATCCGAGTTCGTTTGGTTTCCCGATCATCGAAGAGTTCGTACAGCTGCAGATTTAGTTAGAAAGTAGTAAACCCTAGTTAGGGTTTTGGTTTTTATTTTCTAATAGATTAGATACGAAGTGCCAACGATCCATCTCGGTGTTTAAATTTTCCGCATTTATTTTTATGTGTTTGATCATAAAATAGATATAAAACCGAATTGCCATGACATGCATCATAACATAAATCCACTCCATGCATACATGTAGAATTTTAATTTTGGTAATTAAAATAGGCATGTATACAAACTCGTGTAATTAGTTGAAATTTAATTAATCGTGGTAATTAATAAATTTAGTAACTAATTAAAGATCCGAGGACGGGTTATGAAATCGTTAAGCTTTTGGTGTGTGTTCTCGGTGAACCGCCTTAAAGCCCAAACGAGATCACGTTTTCAATTCGTAGTGTCTACGAGATTGAATGATGGTAAAAGAACAATAAATCTTGGATAAAAACGGTTCGCCTATAGGTTGGGTGGTCAACTGAGCTTCGCTCGACCGACTTACCCTCCTAGTGTGATGTATGCACGGGGGTCCGGCAAGACTAAGTCCACAACGGAGAGCAGAGGGGTGATTCCTTCTTATCTCAATGAGGTTTGTCTTGACCCGATTTCGTCCGGATCATCACATATGTTCCAACGAATAGGACGGGTAGGCTTGCCTACGTTACCGACACCATTCGAATCCTTGGTTTGATGAGCTTTTATGTTAACATCAAAAGACGTGGTTAGTTAACCCACCACCACTTCCAAAATATTGAGTGGGAGCGGGGAGGCGACAGCCAACCCCACGGCCTCTACTATAGATACAAGTAAGTGAGAGAAGGGTGGCGCCTCGAGGCGCTGATTTCGTCCCCCCAAGGATGGTGTTCACCCCTATCAACATTCATGGCTTGGTCTCCGAAAGGATAGGATTTACTGGTACTCGTCGGGTCACCGACCTATCCTAAGACGGCATACTCGGGCGTACCTAAGAGATCCGATATAGTAGGTCACACTCATCATGGGTATTTTCTTGATAATATCTAGGCTAAAAGGAAGGTAGTCAATGAATAAAGGGATGTTCGATTCTCGTGGGATGTTCGATTCTCACAAGTTATTCATTGATGAGATTGTCTCGTTTTAACCGTCATCTCTTTGACCTACCCTAAGGCGGCACTGAGATGCGAGGTTAAAACCTTGGAATGGTAGAGTAGACTTAATTTTAGTTTACAATTCCTAAAATAAAATATAGTAGTGTTAACTTGAATTAATATATGTCATTTTATTTACAGCATTATATCCCTTACTAAAATTGCTTAAAATTTATTAATTGACTAGTATTGACTTCGTTAAAAAGTGGAAAGTAACTAGGACGTTGAACTGGTTAATCGATAATGCAATTATTTTTCGAAAGAGATATTTTCTCTTAAGCCTTTTAAAAAACCAGAGTGACATATAGGTATGTCACTAGTGTCATTCGTGTCAAACGGAAGACAAACTTAGTTTGAACAAAGGTGATTTCGGACTTTGAAATTCTTTTAGTGAATTTTGAATGTGTAGTAATTACACGAGTAATTTTCTAATTGAAAAATTGGAAAATCATGAAGTATTACTAGTTGGACGATATTTGGAATCGATGAACTAGTGGGAGCTTTATGATTTGTTGTTTTTATAGAACATTAGAAAAGTGTAATCGACTACACACGTAATCGTTTCTAATTGAAAAACGGAAAATCATGAATCGCTGCTAGTTAGGCGATATTTGGAATCGATGAACTAGTGGGAGTTTTATGATTTGTATTTTTCTGAAACATTAGAATCGTGTAAGTGTTACACGAGAGATTTTCAAATTGAAAAATTGGAAAATCATAAAATAAAGCATTCTTTGGTTAGACGGTATTTGGAACCGATAAACTAGTGGGAGCTTTAATGTTATGATTTGTTATTTTTCTAGTATATTAGAAAATCCGAGAAGTCCCGACAAGTAACACTCGAAATAGACATCCCACGGTTCAAGAGTAGTGTCTCACTCACACCTGAATCGCTAGTTCAAAATGTTTCCATTTACGGAAAGTCAAGAATGGGAGAGTATGTCTAAGAGTGTTAGTCATCTAAAACGAGTTGATTTTAAGGCTAAACCGAAAATTAATAAACTGAAAATCATAAGATAAGGATAGTGATTTCGGATCACCAACCTATGAATCCTTGGCGATTTTCTTGAGCTAAGTTCTTTGGAAGAACAAGGCGCGAAAGCATTTAACGATTAAAAGAGTAAACAACGGGCGCTTAATTTTAGCTAGAATAGTGGGAGTGATATAAGGTAATGAATCTCGGATTCAATCCTTGGATATCATGGGAAAATTATTTTCCGTTTAAGATTCGTTGGAACGAATGGATTTACCTTCTATTCGATAATTTGTTTGTCGTATAGAAAGTGAATATACCATTTGTAGTCTGAATCCAAGACTCGGACTTTTGTTTGATAAAGTCAAAACCACTTAGAATCTATGAAATATGTATATAAAACACATCTTAAGAACTATTAAAAGCAATTGGTTTCTATATTTAGATAAACGCTTCTTCATATTCCATAGTTAGTGCATAGTCCCTAAAAGACAAAACACAAGACTGGCTCAGGTGATTCCTTTCTCCCGATCTGGTATATTGTCTCAAAGGTTCAATGACTAAGTTTCCTTTCAATCGGAAAAGGATAATGGTTATAAAGAAGTAACATAGCTTGTTTATGATGACCTTCGAGTCCGATGAAAGATACAAGCTAGTAGGAGCTTCCGAGTAGTGACTTCTTGTCCGATAACTATTCGAACACTCCGGTCCGCTTTATCCAAAATATTTTTGAGGTTTCTCTGTTTTCAACAGAGATAGAGTATTCTATACTCGGAATAGGCCATTCATAGTCCTCGAGGCGATGCTCACCGCCTCATTGTGACATGTTCTCACTAAGTGAGAAACCGTAAAATTGCCTTATATATGTTTTTAGATGTGCTACAATACAACTGCGTAACTCAATAAAGATATTAGAAGCGAAATAACGGTTTCCATTGAAATGTAAGACCGAGAAGTCTACCTAGAATATGCTTTGGAATTTACGGATAAGGTGTGGATTCGGTTCACCCCACTTCCGTAAATATAAGCATTTAGCACACGGTGCTTGAAGGTAGGTCTGAAATTTCGCGAACACGTTCGATCGATGACCAATCGTTCTATATCTTGTAGCATTGAGAAAAAGGTGTGTTATCGATTCTTGAAATCGGGAAGGGCGCTTATCTTTGTTGCGTCCTCTCCGATAGAGTCTATGAACAAGAAAACCTTAAACCTTGCGATGACGTTTACTCAAGGTAGTTACTAACCGATTAAAATCGGACCACATCCAACATCGGTTGTTGGTGATAACACTAAATACTACTAAACTAGATCGAATTTGATCCACCCGAGAATGTAGTGGGAGTATGGTTTATCCATTACCCATTACGGGTTCGGCGGACTTTGTAGTCGAGAGATTGATTGATGACCTATGGCTCTTTTGTGAGCGATATAGGATTACGATAATAGAGGTTGGTTTAATAGCCATAACCACCTAAATGGAGCTCGTTACTCCAATTGCAGTTCATGCTCTTGTAGAACCACCTGGCGTCCTCAGGCCCAGTGGGAGTAATTGGATCTACATGGAAAAGAGTAGAATGAGTTCCGTATTGCATGATTTCGTTCAAAAACAGAAAATAGGGGTGATTCCCTAAGACTTTCTTGCCAAACAAACGGAGTCTGGATTCATTCGAAACGTAAGGGTATTGACTTATGAACTTATGACAGATGACTCACAAGGCTTATGTCCTTTGTGGATAAAAAGCAAACCTCTCGGTCATTGGAAGTCATATATTTCTACAATATGTGGATTTGACCGAGAATATTGATAAGTCTTTTGTAGACTGATATCAATTTTAGTCTGATGTAAAAATATAAATTAGTGTTTGTGAAGGATAACACTTGCACTAGTTGGAATCAACATGGGTGTGTTATCCGAAGTCGAAATCGATAATACCACAATTCTACGCAACAGAGATTTGGACAACATTCTTAAGAGTTTGACTCGGTCGAATTCATTAGAATCGATCCACTGGTTTCCCATCCATCTTATTGGTTAAGATGATGCATCTGTATGCAACATTCAACGAGGAAGTTCTACCCTATGCCTCGGGAATGACTCTCTAAATCTTCGGATCAAGAGAAATGGGATAGATTCTCTTTCTAGTAAGAGATGGTCGAGGTTATTGAACGTCAATTTTGATCGAATCTTAGATTCGGCGGTTAACAAAGCAAGTTTAGTATGTCCTTTAGTATCTTGAAGAGAACGAGGAACAATATGCGGACATATTCATGTGTGAACCTGGATATGTGTGATACAATCGATTTTGACTTTAAGTCGATTGAGGATGATCGTTAAGTCGATCTCGGGCTCGATGTTTACTCGATACCACATGATTTGATGGACCGGTAACGTTTGATTCTATGGATCGTCTCGAGCCGACAACCTGACTAATCATTAAGACCCATGACATTTAGATGTAGGTACTCCCGAGTCACCGACCTATCCTACGACGGCATGCTCGGAGTGTATTTTGGAATCAAATGGTTATGACATGCTTAGTGGGTACTAGAATACGGGATGAGTCTCCATTGCTTTAGAGCAAGTGGGAGATGTAGTTTGTTGTATTTTAAATAATAGGGTGTGCTCTAAAACAATTAATCACATGCTTTCGTGCAAGTGGGAGATTGTTAGGTGTGATGCCCGAAAGACAATTTTGTAATTGTTTTATTTAATAAATGAAATGATATTGTTATTCATATTTATTATTCTCATATTCACCGATGTGACAATAGTAATTACACTACTGAAAAACCCTAAAGTATATCGTTTATGTAATCACTTAACTCGGTGTATGGTATATACACGGAGGATTGAGTTAGTGAAGATGTACTTAAAATACAATTAGCCCGTAGTGAAGTTAATCGAGAGTATCGGGTCTCTCCTTTAACGTGCTATTAATGCGCCTGAAACACGCTTGGTGTGATTGTCTTATCCGGACTTTCGGTTAAGAGAACCTAATGGGGCATTTATATATGATAGATATATCATATAGAATCGGACCGATTTGATTAGAGTTCACGATATAATTCCGTAATCGAGAAGTCTTATCGAATCAATGGATGATCATATTTATGGATATATCTTAATCCTGAGGTGATCACAGTCAACTGCTTGAATCAGTATGAAGTTTGACTTGACGGTTAAGGATTACACTGAGTCTGTGGTCTGAATTACCCCATCTTGGCATTATCTTTGGATTGAGTGAGTAGTCTGTGTTTATCACAGATCACGGAATCCATTCCTTCCATTTATGGAAGTAGATGAGACGATTCCACTTATTTGTTAATCCTGAAACCGATCGATCGCGCGAGTTCATATCACACCGATTGATCACCAAAGTGAGTTGTATGAATTAATTGATCACTAGGGGTTAATGGTAAATAAGGATAAGAGGTTCTAAAAAGGGTTAACGGTAACTTCCCGATTTAGAATGAATAATCTATGGAGGATTAATCCATATGTAATGATTATATCAATGGGCGCTTATTATTATTCTCGTGAGGAGATAAATATAATCTCATAATCGGAGGAGTGCGATCACGGGATTATGGTGGCATATTCTGTGATTGATTTATCGAATATAATTATTACATTCGTAAGATAATTATTTATTTGATTTATCGGAGCGGCGATTATTAGTCCATGGTCCCCGACGTGCCTCCTAATATAGCATAGCTATTCTCGGACGTCGAATCCTAATAATATTAATTTAGTTCTTATTGGACTTTATTAAAACGATATGTGAATTAATTGTTTAGTGGACTATTAAATTAGTTGGGCTAAATAATTAAATATGTGGAAAAGACATTTTGCATAATCTTGGCCCAATTGTGTTATAGCCCAAAAATTAATTATGACTAGGTCATGAATTAAAAGTGGCGCCCCCCCTCTTATTTTTGGAACAAGAAATTAGTTTTCTTGTGATTAATAAGACATGTGCATAAAATATTTATTGGATAAATATTTATGGTAAATAATAAAGATAAATATTATCCTAGATTTGTTCTAGAATATTATGGGATTATCTTTTATTTAATAGGATTATCATAATTGATTTTGTATTAATTATAAAATCCTTGGGGTTTAAGTTTTACTCTCCTATATAAAGAGAGTTCTGCCAAGCCAAATTACAACACATATTTCGACTTCACCTCTTAGAGAGGAGAAGAAAATATTTTTTCGGCCAAGGGGTATTAGGGGAAAATCTTGGAGATTTTTCCGGGTTGCATATCGGAAGGGTTCGAGTCGAGAATTTCCTTCCACTGGGAGTTGCTTGGATCACACGTACGGAAGATCGTGGTGCTCTTCACATCTTCACATTCATCCTTTGCGGTTCTTCAACTTGGATTTAGAGATCCAAGAGGTATGATCTACAACCCCCTTGTAGATATAGATCTAGTTATTTTATTACGTGTAGTTTATAGATCTAGATCCATAAATCGTTTCCGCTGCGGATGATATTACTAACATCTAGATCACTATGCTACATCACGTGACTTCGCTTTTTAGGCCTCCATCTCATATGACTCGCACGCTTACAAAACTAGGGATACCGATATTAACCGTATTCCTCACCTAGGCAACATCATGTGATTAGGCGTACTTCCTAAGAGATCGCATCAGTCTCCGTCCCATTAACACTAACTTTTTAGGTATCATGTTAATCTACGATTTACGTATAATCAGGTGCGCGCAATTCCCTAATACATCACAGATCTAGATCTCGCTGAAAGTCCCGGAAGATCAATTCATGAGCCGACCTAGGAGCACTATATTGGTATTTCCTCACTACACGTTTTAATTAAAACAGACGAGCAACGTAGCCGTAGCCATACCTACTAAGATAAGAAATTCTAAATGGACAATCACACCATAAAGACATGGCTAGACTGACTCGGCGAAAAACTAAATCTTAGCGTTTCTCTATACTTATCGGATAAAATTGAAGCTCATAAAGTAACTATATATACCTACTAGAAACACGATTATTACTCGAAATAAAATCATACATAGATCACAAAACATAGACGTGGGCGTGTGGATCCTTATAGACAAGGAGTCCCCACTGCCACACGTCATAATCCTAGATCTACCTCATTTAACTAAGAAATAACAATCTCAAACGATAAATAATAATTGGGGGAATTAATTAAAAGAACTAAGAGAAAATAAATACAAGAACTTACATAAATGAAGAACTTGTAAAAAAACGGCTCTGAGATAAACTGAAGATTTTTATTATGACTTGTGTGTATTGTGTGTGTGGCGTGTGTATGTATGTACAAATATATAGGAGTAAAAATTACATAGGATAAGCCTAAACCAATCTGAAATAGGTTTCCTAAATCCAAAAGGAGTTTGAAAATATATTAGGATAATTCCCGGCCGATATTTGGATAAGGGCAAATCGCCCCTCTTCATGCGTCCCCCATGTCGGCGCCAATCACTTGGATTGGCTTGCCGACTCTTGTCTTGCCTTACTCATCTTCTTCGTGCTTATCCAATATCTTCAATGCATCCGTATTTGCTTGGATTTATCTTATAGTTTAATTCTTCCATTTATAATTATCCTCCAAAAATTATCTCAATCTACAAAATAAATAATTATCCCAAAATAAATCATATTTAAATAATAAAAACGGATAAATACCAAATTATATTTTATAAATCACATAACATTAAATAATAAATATAACCATGTGATTTAATATAAAATATATATTATTAGGCCCGATTTAAGGATAATGTTGATGACTTTTACGAGTATATTTTGACCGTCATCACACCACCAATAATAGGAATCACGGCAGAAATGGGTAGGGGCCGTGGTGGTAATTTAGGTCAGAACCGTGGTGGTGGTCACGGTCGAGCGATGGAGGCCGCCACAATTCTTGCAAATGAGGCGGTGGACAAAGAACCCGACGGTTGGCAGCATGGACGACCTTGGGGTCACCCTTGGTGGATGGAAATGCAAGCCCCTTGGGCCGTTCCACCTTGCCCAAACCCAACCCAACCATGGGCCAGGCCCACTGGTCCAATGCAGCCGGGTTTATTGGGCCTCGCCCTCATCGGCCACGCAGCATATATAATATCTGAGCAATGGACTCCAACGGATATTGAAGCGGCGATGCACACCATGTCCCTCTCCTAACCGGACCCGAATTGGTACATGGACACCGGGGCAACGTCTCATATGACGTCATCACCAGGTAACCTTACGTCTTATTTTAATTTGAGCAAAAGTCGTGGTATTACAGTTGGTAGTGGACAATCGATTCCAATTCGTGGTCATGGTGACGCGGTTTTATCATCCCCTAACCCACCTTTCTCCTTCAAAAATGTCCTACATGTTCCCAACATTATTAAAAATTTAGTGTCTGTCCGAAAGTTTACTGCTGATAATATTGTCGGTGTTATGTTTGATCCTTTTGGATTTTCTGTGCATGATCTGCAGACGGGGACGTGTCTAATGAAGTGTAATAGCACGGGTGAGCTTTACCCCATCACCACCACCGCCAGTCCTCAACATTTTTTACCTTCCGCTTTCTTAGCGTCTTCTATATGGCATGATCGATTGGGTCATCCGGGCCCGAATGTCCTAAACTCGCTTCGTCATAATAAATTTATTGCTTAACCTGCCCCTTCTACTTTAAATACTTGTCAATCATGTGCACTTGGAAAACATGTACGATTGCCTTTTATGGATTCTACGTCTTTTTCGATTTTCCCATTTGACTTAATTCATAGTGACTTGAGGACATCTCCGGTGTTGAGCTCTTCGGGCCATCGCTATTATGTTTTATTTTTGGATAATTATTATAATTACTTGTGGACATTTCCTATTGCTATGCTACCATGAAAGAATGTAATCCCCTGCTCGTTCCATTTACAATACAAGAATATATATTAGTCACACTTGATGCTAATCCCTACTATTCAGGATTCTAATCATAACTACTGAGATCTCCTAATATCTTTACAATCAATACAAGATATATAGAATATATTTTAATAAATGTACAATATATTCTAACACTCACATGCTATACTATGTTAGAAGAAATGTAGCTTAGTGGCCTCATTAAAATATAATTTGGGAATGAAGTGGGATGACCGATTTCCTTAAGATAATACCCAATCAAGTCAACTTGCTTCAAGTATGATCCATGGATCGATATTCTACTTATGCATCTGGCCTTGACATCACGGCTTGCATCTCACTCTTCCAGGTTATCAGGTTACCATCGATAAATGTGCAACATCCGGATGTTGACCATATATGAGGGAAATCCAGCCCATTCGGCATATGTATAACCTCCAAATCGTAGACTACTGTTTGCGGTTTTATGCAAAGCAGTGATAAAATATAATAAATAAAACCGATGTCAACCCCAAGTGCGAAGGTTCGCAGCTATAGTGATGAAACCGGTCGTATCCACGCGGGGACTTGTACGAAAAATAGTGTTTCCGCCTTGATTTCTTTTGTAAGGTTTATAAATACGATCTTGGATTAAAGAACGAAATAAAGGTTTCAAAAGCGAAAAGAACAACTACTACTTATCAAATCTTTTTCTAACAACTATGATTAAAACAACTAGAACACACCTTTGATCCACCACCCCACTGAAATTAACAAGAAAATCACATATTCATTCGTAAGTCTTGGATTATTATCTACTAAAGCGGCGTTTCCTCTCTCGATTCTACACCTTTAATTAGTACACCTCTCGGTTTGACTAAAGCTCTACGAAACAAAGATATGGATATAAAATCCTAATCTAACAATATCCTCCCTCAACTATCGTTTGTTAGAAGAAATATTATCACTCTCCTTCACGGCAATCTATGAATTTATCAACTATCGTATGTCTAAATTCAAATCAGCATGCAACACACGTATAGTTCATACACATTGCACAAAAACAATCAAAAACATGAAGGAAGAACAAGAAACTTACTAGAACGAATAAATGCAAAATCCTTGTTTAAATCCGGTGATGGTGGCTTCACATGGTGGTCCTAGCCTCGGGCCTTTAGCCACTCATCTTCTTCAAAAACATCCTTATTTGCTGAATTGAAATTGAAAGAAAAATAAAAGAAAGACTATCTATGAATCTAATTTATTGCTAATTGCTATACTAATTTTCTGATTTTCTGGATGTCTGTTTCTGCTCGAATGGATGCTGCTTATATAGGAGTTTGTGGCCGACATAGGGAAGGATCTAGAAAACGCGTCGATTTTTTTGCCTCGGGGTTCGGTCAACCGAAAGATCACGTTCGGTCGACCGAGTGTCATGGCTCGGTCGACCGAACCTTACATTTTTATGCGTTCACACCTTGCTTCGTATAACGTGTTCCCTACTCCACTCCTTCGATCAGATCTTCTTTATCCTCTCTTCAATGCTCCGATTTTCCTTCTTTATTTCAAAATCCTTTGATTGAATAACATTGATCTCTTGATTAAATGAGATTAATCTTCTCCATAAATAATATCCCCTTGCATTTCTTTATTTTCTGCAAAATAATTGTTACACCAAGTCATCGAGTAATAATAATAGAAAAATGTGTAACTAAATAACATTTAAACTCAATATTTCCTCATAATTAAATTATAAACCCTCAATGAACATTATATGAATTTATTGGTTAAAACATGCTTTTCTCATTTATTCCTCGAAAACAAGGTAAATTGTTTAGGGATTAAGCCGAAAATATAGTAAAATATACCCTAAACAACTCCCCACACTTAGCTTTTTGCTTGTCCCGAGCAAAACAAACAACGACAAACTATCAAAACCCACATAATTTGACACGAGATGTAGTCATGCTCACATCAAGCTAGTATCTAGCAAATCGAACTCACTCGGTGATTGTGTGTGTTGAACCCGCTAAACTTTCACCGATCCTCTCTTGATGTATTAAATCAAGCACTACTTGATCATCCGGTTAAACAAACGAAGTTAGTTCTGCATCTCTGACACTTACCCTACAAAAACTATTTATCAAGAACAAAGTAACCAACTCACATTTAAATTCCTTTACTTGGTGCCAAGAAAATACCTTTCGTGTCTCTCTTGGGTTTAGATCAACTCGACTTAGAGTTCCAAAAGCCTATATTTTCTTCCATCGTCGCGTCTCAAAAGTATAACACTCTCCCTACTTTAGAGGCGGTCACCCCGAGATCACTCAAACCTATCTTGTCCAAGGTAAACCACGCTCCCAATTGGGGCGTGATCCAAGTGGACTCGAGGTGATAGTCGCAAACAACTTCCGCAATTTAATTTTTTCAAAATTTTCCTTTTTTTCAAACTCTTTGGAAACTCCCGGTCAGGTATCATTTCTAACACATTCAAGACTTTTAAGGTTCTCAAGACACTAAGGTACTTAGATTCTAACTGTGAGTATAGTACGAGTTCTTAACTTTCACCAGTGCTAAGTAAGTGGTTATCTGCAGCTAGAATTGGCTATCCCTTAACTAACCGGAGACTATTTTATATTTTTGGTTCCTCATCTAACAGGTTTGTGTACTGAGGTTCAAGTGAGTATCTGATCTACCAAACCTATTCTTAGAACATGATATGACTACTGATAACAATTAAAGGTGCCAAATTACAAAACTAGCATGTCATTGAAATTACTCGGGACTCACAAATTTTCAAAAATTTTATCAAATTTTTCAAAGGAGCAAAACTAGTTAGCATGTAAAACAAACCAATAAACCCTCCCCCACACTTAAGTTACATGATGTCCTCAGCATGTGCAAAATAAGAAAAACTTAGCTGGTTGTAATTCGAAAGAGGCAATTCTGGAAGTGGTCGCGAGTCAGATCCATAAATGCTTGAAGAAATCAGTAGACTGTGGACCATCCAACGGTAAACTGATATCATCTGAAAGCTCACAATCGCTATCGCAAATATCCTGCACACATGGGGAAACAAGACGTACCTCGGGGATAGGGGCACAAAAGAGGATAGACAAGGCAATATCATGGAACAAAGCAGAAGCAATGCAAAAATTGAGAATAACCGAATCTATGTGAAATGTGGTGCACAAATGTAATATCGAGAGATACTGGGGTACATGAGGAAATAAAAAGAAACAAACATGGGTCATGATGTGGGCAATCGTCCAAGTACAGATCCATAGTCAGAAACTGCAAGGTGGAAAACATTAGCAACCAACAAGAGAAACAAAGCAAAAATAAACTACAAACAAAAAGGAAAAAGATATCTAGGTTACCGTCCTAGTAGGGCTTAATTATAGTCGGGGGCTCGACTAACCAATAAAAACTCAACCGGGGTCAGGCCAGTGAAGCCTCATCCCGGAATTATTCTCGACCTTCTCGGGTCAGCAGTTTGGAATCCACAGAACAAAGTCTCGCCAACGTCTTGGCCATATCATCAAACTTACGTATCCACTTCGCACTATGATTCTTCTCTTCTTCTTCTTAGGTTTCGCTTTCACAAGCCGAGGTGCAACATCGAGGAGCACAACATCATCAAAGAACTCACGAGAGATGTAAATCATCGGGTGCGAAGGATCGGAGCTGGTTTGACTAGGGACGTCATTCAGATAGAAAACCACCGGTCGTTCCTTTTGTTGACCAATGTAGTGTTTTAACCGATGACCATTTACTCTGAACAACCCGCCCTGCTTATCTTTCAAATCGACTGCTCCACTAGGGAATACCTGAAAGATTTCAAAGGGGCGAGACCAACGGCTGCGTAGCTTACCAGGAAACAGATGTAACCTGGTATTATACAAGAAAAAACCCACTCACCCGCTTTGAATTCCCTAATCTTGATTTTCTTGTCGTGAAGCGCTTTAGTCCTTTCATTACGATTCTCGAGCTCTGAGGCCTGGAGTCCGAATTCATCAAGCTCTCGCAATCGCAATAATCGCTTGTCTCTGCGATAATCGCTATCGAAATTCAGAATTTAATAGCCCGTAACGCCTCTGTGCTCAAGCTCGATTGGCGGTGGCGTGCCTTGCCATAAACCATCTCAAACGGAGACGTGCCAATAGGAGTCTTAAAGTCGCCCCTGAGGCCCGAGCACATCATCCGATTTCGACTCAAATCCGTCCTATTAGAATTCACCGTCTTCTCAAGAATGCTCTTCAGGCTTGATTTACTCACTTCAACTTGTCCACTCGCCTGAGGGTGATAGGGGTAGCGCTTTTGTGTTTTACCCCATATCGTTCTAAAATCTTGTCTAGTGGGGTATTGCAAAAGTGAGTTCCTCAATCACTTGATGAGGGCTCGTGGACACCAAACCGCTGCGTGAAAATATTTTTCTTCGAAGTTCTTGACCACCTTGTGGTCGTTCACGGTGTTGTTGCTATCGCCTCCACCCACTTTGATACGTGTAGTCGACGCAGACTGAATGTACTTGTTCCCATACGAGGATGGAAACGGTCCCATGAAATCAATACCCCATACGTCGAAGACCTCGCATTCTTGGATGGGGTGGAGGGGCATGTCCATTCGCCGAGAAAGTTTACCGTGCGTTGGCACCGGTCACACCTTTTTACAAAGTTCTCTCAGTATCCTTAAAAATTGTTGGCCAAGAGAAACCGGATCGAAAAATCTTCGCAGCTGAGCTTCCCGGCTCCATAATGACCTCCCACAGTCCACCATGGCATTGCTCCATAATGTCCTCTCTCGCCGAACTCGAGGACACACCTACGGAGCAATCCATCCTTCTGCAACGCTTGAAGAGAATGGGATCGTCCCACACATAATAGTTCAAATCGAAAAGAATTTCTTCTTTTGGCGATATGTCGTCGTGGTCCGGATATCGCCGCCAAGAAGTTTGCAAAGGTGCAAACCAAGGAGAACCTTTTCCAAAGCATTGGGCAGGAGCAACCTCGCAAACATCAATGGTCATGAGTTGCTCGGTTGGAAAATCGATTCCAATCTCATCCGACTCTACTGAGGATCGTCGGTCACCGAGACATGTGGTCAGCTACCACATTCTCGCTACCCTTCTTGTCCCGGATATGAACATCAAACTCTTGTAAAATCAAGATCCATCTCAACAAACGAGGCTTGGCATCAGCCTTGTTCAACAGATATTTCAATGCAGAATGGTCTGTCCAGACCGTGACCTCTGACCCAAGCAAGTAGCTTCTAAATTTATCCATGGCAAAAACTACTGCCAACAACTCCTTCTCAGTTGTTGCATAATTTACTTGCGCTGGGTTTAAAGTGTGACTAGCGTAGTGGATGGGTCGGAACCTTCCGTCCACTCTCTGACCTAGCACCGCGCCGACTGCATAATTAGAAGCATCACTCTCTGATCTAGCGTAGTAGATGGACACCCTTCTTGATATGAGAACCTCTTTGATATGCAACACCAAGAAAAACTTGTAGTTTTTCTTCATCTAAAAACCCAAGACAAGAAAAAACAATTTTTCTCTTAATTATATGGTGGTGGTCGAATTTTGCAAGAATGCAATTACACTTGGAACAACTCTCCTTTTATAGGGGAGTAAATCCTTGGTCTCCAAGTTTTAATTAATTAAATAAATAATTAATTAAACAAAATAAAAGAATATTTTCCTTAATGACTAATTGTGACATGTATTGACCAATAGGAAATCAAATAACAAGTCATCCAACCAATCATATAACAAGAATATCTTTTATTTTCCATAACACAAGAAAATTAATTCTTATGATAAAAAGAAACCAAATAGGCGCCACCTTTAGGGTTAAAAAGCCCACATAAAATGTCTTTTATGTGTATTATATTATTGAGCCCAACTAATAATATACATGCATATCAATTAATTAGCCCAGCCAATTAATTATCACTGTGGCCCAAATAAACGAGAATATCAGCCCGAATTATAGAAGCCACATTGGGGACCATGGACCTATAACCAGTAGCTCCAATAATTAATTATTCATCGAACAAAATAAGTACATTAATTATTAATTCCGAGATTACGCTACCATAAACCAGAAACTGAACTCTACCGATTATAGATGTATACTTATACTCAACCCATAGAGTAAATAAGCGTTCACTGATATAATTACTACATACGGATTAACCCTTCATAGACTGTCCATTCTAAGTAGGAAGTCTTCGTGAACCCGACTCAGAATATATTATCCTTGTTTACCATTAACCCCCTGATGATCAATTAGTTCACATATCTGACTAGTGATCAATTAGTCTAATATAAACTCGGCTGATCGATCACTTTCTTAGGGTTAACAAACAAGGGGACTGTCTCTCTACTTCCCAGGAAGGAATGGATTCCATGTCTGTGAAAATCGTAACAACTCACTCATCGTGAGATAGTGCCAATGAGAAGTGGCTTGGAACACATATTTAAGTGAACCGTAACTAACACATCAAACACTACCCGAGACAAGCGGCACCACGTGATCACCTCGAGATTAAGGTTGATCCATATATGATCATCTAATGATTTAATAAGATTCCTCGATTACGGAATTATATCGAGAAATTCGGATTAAATCGGTCCAAATTCTATATGAATGCCATCATATATAAATGCCCCACGTAGGTAACCTCTACCGATAGTCCGGATAAGACTTTCACACCCTAAGGTGTTCTGGGCGCATTATTGGTGTTTTAATCAAGAGACCCTAAACCCTAATTAAGTTCACCACGGACTAACAGTTTAAGTATATCACCACTAACTCAATCCTCACGTGCATGCCATACACTGAGTTAAGCGGTTACATACTGATATACTTAGGGTTTGCAGATGTGTATTACTTACAAGCACGTAGCAAGTAATAAGGTGAGATAAATTCTATCACCAAAAACAATTACACAAATTGTCTTTCGGGAACTACACCTAACAATCTCCCACTTGCACGAAATGACAAGTAATAATTGTTTTAGAGCACACCCATTCTCATCTTATTCACAACACTCTCCCACTTGCTCTAAAAGAAGATGAGATATATCCCTCAATGCCATACCCTCCAAGCACTTGACTTGGTACACTGATTAGTTTGGTTGTCGGCTCGATACGATCTTTAGGATCGAAACGTCACCGGTCCATCTAATCAGGCGGTACACTCTCTCAATATGCTTTTGACCTCTAGTTACTGAGAAGATCCTTCTAAGCTATCTCTTCACTTGTTTTTCACAATGAAGTGATATCGGCTCACTAGACACAGAATTACTCCCGGATCGTAAAGGAAATTCCTAAGCCATATCGCCACTCTAGCGACTCCGAAAGTCGCTACGTATCCGATTAACTAAAATCGAATTGGCGGTTCTAGATTTCTCCAGACTATAGCTCTATCACAATGAGTAAACACTGAGCCCGAGATCATCCCAACGATCATCCTTAATCTAACTTTAAGTCAGAATCAGTGTAGTCAACCATATTCAAGTTTGCACCCGAATACAGAAGCACATTATTCCTCGTTATTCAAAGATAATTGAGGACGTACTAAACCGCTATTCAAAGCTCAAATACGAGATTCGACTACTACTGACTTGCCGTTATCCAAGAGAGAATCTATCTCATTTTCTCTTTATACGAAGATTTAGAGAATCATTCCTGAGAGGAAGGGTAGGACTACTCTCGATGAATGCATGATAATCTTATTCAATAAGATAGGTGGGATAGCCAATGATTCATTCTCATGAATTTGACCGAATCAGATTCTTAGAATATTGTCCAATTCTCTCATCCAGAGAATCTTGGCGTGTCGATTTCGACTTGGATAGCACACCCATGTTGTTTCCAACCGCTTTGATGTTATCATTCATGAACACTAATACTACTACTTTACCAATATTGATATCCAGTCTACAAAATACTTATCAATATTTTGGTCAAGTCCACATATTTTAAAACATGTGACTTTAAAAGATCGAGAGGTTCTCTTAATTCCACAAAAGGATATAAGCCCCGGCAGTCATCCTGCCATTTGTTCTAACCAAGACCCTTCTGTTCCGAATGAATCCAGACTCCGTTTTTCGGCAAGAAAGTCTCGGGGAATCACCTCTATTTTATGCTTTCTAACGAAATCTAGCAAGACTGAGTGGTGAGAAAGTTCAAGGTCTAGTTAACTCTCTACTTGTCAGGGAATCACCCCTATACCACTCAGCTTTGCGTTGAAAGTTTAAACTTTCCTATTCATTCGACTCTTTTCCATGTAGATCCAATTGCTCCCACTCAAGCGGTTCTCACAAGAGGTGAAACAGAATCCGAGTACCTAAACTCCATTCACAGGTTAAGGCTTTCAAACCAACCTCTATGATCGTAATCCTATACACCCCACTAAGAGCCATAGGTTATCAATCACCCCAAAGAGATCAGAAAGTCCACAAAACCATAATGGGTCAACGGTTAAACCATACTCCCACTGCGTTTTGGGGATTGACATTCTCGATCTAGTAGTATTTATCGTTGTAACCACCAACAACCGATGTTGGACATGGTCCGATTAAATCGAGATAGTAACTACCTTTGGGTAACCGTATCTCAAGGTTTAAGGTCATTTTTTATAGATTCTATCGAAGCCTTGTGACAGCTTCAACCGCCACTTTCTCGATCTCAAGAATCTTATAACCAACCTTCACTGCCTCATTAAGGCATTTCACGAACAAATAAAGTCGAACGATGCAATGAAAATCTCCATCCCTACCTTCAAGCATTAAATGCTAAATGCCTACATTTATGGAAGTGGTGTGAACCGAATTCACTCCTTATCTATAAATTCACTAGCATCTTCTAGGTAGACTTCTCGGTTTACATAATAATGTTAACTGTTATTTTGCAACGAATTATCTTAATCGAGTTTAGCCGTGTATTGTAGCACATCAATAACTATATAGGGCAAGTCTATGGTTTCTTCCTCAGTGAGAAACATTCCACTAGGAGGCAGGCCGAGCAACAGTCCAAAGACTATGCGATAGCCTATTTCTGAGCATGGAATACTCTATTCTCTGCTAAAATCAGAGACTCCTCCTCGTATTCTTTCGATAAACTAAATCGTGGTTCAAGTAGTAATCAGACAAAATGTCACCACTCAAAAGCTCCCATTAGCTTGTATCTTTCACTAGACCCCGAAGGTCATTGTGAACAAGCTACGTTACTTCTTCAGATCTATTACCCTTTTCTAATAGAAAGGAAGCTTAGTCATTGTTCCTTTGAGACAGTGTTCCGAGACTGGGAGATAGGAATCATCCTTAGCCAGTCGTTAGGTCTTATCTCTAGGATATATGCACTAATTAATAGATTTTGAAGAATCGTTTATCTTAATACGGAAACCGTTTGCCTATAATAGTTTAAGACATGTTACTATTCAGGCCATATTTATATGATTATTAATGGTGTATTTTATTATTATTTTTCCCACATTTGCATAATTTACATGAGAATTAAGGGTTTAAGTGTAATTATTTAATAAAGATGATTTTAAGAGGGTTGTATGCAAAATTGATGATTTTAAGTGTTTAATTTAATTTAATGGAATTATTATTATTTGGATTTTATTACATTTTTGTGTTGTTTATTTATCATGTAGGAGTTAATTTTCGTGCATATAATGAGGATAAATGAAGCTCAAGTCGAATTATAAGAGATAGAGTTGGCATTGGCTTGAAGAAATTGGATAAAGATGAAGAGATCCGATCCTCGCCAGTTCAAACGGGCGCGTCATCGATCTTAAACGAAAGGCCCGTAGTGAATCAAGGCGTCCATGCGGCGTCGAAATCGTATTTTACATTCGAGAGTTCAGACGGAGGATGAACGAAGTTTACTCAGCGTCGAGTATTACGGACAAGCGTCCGGATATTCGCATTTGACGGCGTCCGTTGCCGACTTAGTCATAACCGACCCAAAACTCTATATATAGCGGCGACCTCTTAACCCTAATTCATACCACATAATTGAGATCGCAATTTTACACCAAAAAAAGCTGCGCCACAAGCCTTTTACACAGAGATGAATTTCTCCAATCCAAAGAATCTTGTTCACCATGATTGTTGGCTAAAACTCATGTGAGTCGACGGAGGAAGCTTATCAACAACAAAACCAACTAGAGAGTTCGATGCTTATGTGTAGTGAGTTTATTTCGTAGTTTTTCATTACTTTGGATCTGCTTTGTATTGTTTAAGTTTTATTGAATTAAGATTTGATGAAACGATCTATGTTTAATTTATGCTTGAATAAATTTATGAAAGTATGTTTATTTAAGTTCTCTTTTATTCAAAGTAATGCATCTAATTGTGTTTTAAGAGATTATGCATGATTAGTTGAGTAAGAGCTTGGAAACAATCTCGTGATCTGTTTTGATTGCATGTTTAGTTTGTTTGAAAAGACAAACGAAACCTTAGGAATTTGATTAAAGATATTTGATTGAATTCGTGATAAATCACTACTAAAAACTATGTCTTTTTAATCACCGTCTAGTTGGATTGTTGGTTGATAAGTGGTCTATCTAGTCGCTTTGTTTGTGTTTTCCTTTACTTGTTTGAATCAAATCGTTGCATAAGTTTAGTTTAAGTTTTAGTTTTTAAACCTTTAGATTTCTGCAACTTTTACGCAAATTTACTGTTACGATCGTAGTTGGGCGCCGTCGTCCTCAATAGCGAACGCCCGTCCGATAGATTTTGCGTTTCAGGCACGCCGCTCACTTTAGTGAACGCCGTCCAGTATTCTTTGTTTTCTTATTTTTTTCTCTGCTTGTTTTATTTCCTGTTTTAGTTTTAATTCTTAGGTTTAGGTTTTAGTTAGTTTCAGCTTTAGTTTAGATAGATAATTGTGACATAATCGATATAGATTTATATTTGAATTCGATAAACGTTCCATTCCCTTAGGACGACCCGATAACATCCTTTACTACAGATCCTTATACTTGGGGTGTTTCGGTATTATAAATTGTAAAACTAGTTTCTACCGAACAAGTTTTTGGCGCCGTTGCCGGGGACTCGGTTTCGGTTGTCGGATTCTTTTAGGTATAAATTTTTATATCGATTCTAATTTTAATTCGTAGTTTTTAATTTTAGGATTACATTTATTACTGTTTTATTTTATTTGATTTTCTTTCAATTATTTTCTTTACTTTTTATAGCTTAGATCTGTTTCCGTAATTATAGATTTGTTTTATTTTGTTTCCATAAGTCTTTTCTGCTTTTATATTTTTTTATCTCGTTTTTAATTTCTGGTAACCTTAGTTTTTAGGTTTTCGTATCTGAACGAGCGTTCAACAACTTGAACGAAGCGTTCGCTCAACTAACGCCCACTAACACCTGACCTTGATTCGATCTGCTCAATCATCACTTCTTTTCTTTCTTCTCTCTTCTTCTCTTTTCTTTTCTCCCTCTAAACCATATAATCTTTTCTAAACATGTTCTAATCAACCCCAAAGGGTTGATTTCTTCCTTTTCCTTTCTTCTGGTTTATGCAAACGAGAAGTAAGAAGGGACTTCTGATCTTTGATCCTGAGCCTGAACGATCTATCCTTAGAAGAAGGCTTTTCCCTGATTTGGACAAAATGGCGGATCAAGATCCACCAATTCCAAATCCTGATCCCCAAGCTCAGTTAAATTTACTCCTTCAACAAATGCAAGCTCTGCGAAAGAATAAAGCAGAATCGAAGAAGTGGCATAAATCAACAACTTCAACAATTCCGCCAAAACCAAATTTAATCAGTTGAACCAGACCCCTACACTCCATATCTTAATCAAGATTTTCTCGAGGGACATAGACCTATTCGTCCTCCTGACATGGGAGGAGTAAATTTCGACCTTAAAAATGGAGTAGTTGCACTAGTCCAAAATAGCTCTTTCCATGGCATTTGCTCAAGAAGACCCATACGACTTCTTGTCCACATTCGCACAAATCATGAAGCGTGCCATTATCCTGGTGTTGATTACGAGATCGTAAAGTTGAAGCTATTTCCTTTTGCTTTAAAAGGTGAAGCAAGCAGATGGTTTAAGTCGTTAGCACATCATTCCCTACATACATGGAATGACGTCAAAAGAGCCTTCGCTCTTAAGTGGGTTTCACCAGGCAAGATTATGGAGATGAAACGGGAAATAGCTACGTTTGAGCAGATGGAGGATGAGACTGTTGGTAAGGCTTGGGAGAGATTAAATCTGTTGATGAGGAAGTGCCCCAATCACGGATATGATAGACATGAGTTGTTGGAACTATTTTACAGAGGAGTCTCTTAACCTAATAGAGACTATCTTGACTCCACAGCCCATGGATCCTTCTTAGGGGGAGGTGATGAGACTGCCTACAGAGTGGCTGAGACCATCGCCAAGAACAATATGTGGTCGACTCCTAAGAAGACCAATATTGTTAAGAAAGAAGGTACTGCAAGCAATCCTGATACACAACTGTTGGTTGCTCAGATGGAATTGATAAGCAAGCAGCTGGCCAATCTTCAAATGCAGCCTTTTAATTCAAATTATCTTGAAACACAGGCAGGGACTGAGATGACGGAGGAGGTAAACTTAATGGATAATCAAAACCAACCCTTCCGAAACTTCAACCAGAACCAGAACTATTCGGGATTTCAAAGACAAAACTTCAATCAAGCCAAGTTACCACCTGGCCCTTCAAATTCGAATTCTTTCAACTCGAACTATCAAAGGCCGCTTCGAGAACTCCCAAAGGCCTCGGGCGTGGCTGGAATCAAACTCGAGAACAACAATCATACCACCTCATATGTCCCTCAACACTAATTCGATGAGTGGGTAGACATGGTGAAGACTCGTCTACTAGTGTTAAAGCAATTGAGAGACAAGTTGGTCAAATGGCGCCCGACCAAGCAAGCGAGACCTCACGGTAAACTTCCGAGTTATACCGAGAGAAATCCAAAGTCGATGTGAATGTTTGCACCGCCATTACACCTCGGTGGGAGTATGGGCAAGAAGAGGAGTTGAGCAAGTAACTCTCGAGAAGTGGTAAGAAGGCTGGACCCGGCAAGATGTCGGGAAACAGTAGCCCCTCCCGACGCCATGAGTTCGGGAGGGGAAATCAAAATCACATGCCGAAGAAAGCAACGATGAGGAGGAGCTTAGTGACAATTCTTCGGAGGCGACAATGATTACGAGGAAGAGGAAAGGAAGGAGAGTCAGGAGGCTGTACCCCTGACTAAGAAAAAGGAAGAAAAGTTTGTGAGATGGAAGGATAAGGAGGATGAGGCGATAAAGAATCAGGCCACGAAGAATGATAAAGCCCTTCCTTATCCACCGAAGAGCAAGGAGAGAGCCCTCGCCAAGACAAGCAAAGATGATGGGGTGAGGAGGATACTTAGGGACACTAAAGTGAGTATGCCCTTAGTGAGGTATTGTCTCAAATGCCTAAATGTACTTGTGGAAATATTACTCAATGAGACTCGATCTGCTGAGGCTTCAGCAGGGTGCTCAGCAGATTGCTGAGCCTCAGGATTTCGTGCATAATATTTTGTACACCTTATTTAATTATAAAATTAATTGTAAAAGACATATTAATTGTGTGTCATATAAACAATTAATATGTCAAACTCTAGTTTACTTTATGTCATAGACATAACTTTTACTTTTACTTTTTGCATGCTTGCCGCCCACATCTACATACTCAAGTGGCCGCCCAAGCTAGCTAGCTAGTCTCTCCATCTCAATTGTATCTATTTATACATCTTTTACTCAATGAATAAACTAAGTTGAAGTTTACTCTTGTGTGTATCACATTCTCAAACTCTCTTCATGGTATCGGAGCCTTCACCGAGTTCTAAAATCCATTTGCAAAACTCGAGTTCTTTTTAGAAAAATGTCTACATTATCTCGAAGTTTCATCTTCTTCATGAGACTCACAACCGCCTCAAAGCAGATCGATAATCGAACACTCTTCTTTACAAATCATAAACTTGATGGTAACAATTACTTGCTATGGTCAAGGTCTATGAAAATGTATATCTCCGCCCAGGGCAAGATGGGATATCCGTGCAGTTCCAAACTCCTTCTCTGTGAAGCCGACCCCAAGTTTGAAGCATGGGACACGAGAAAATAACCAAGTCATGACCATCCTCACGAGGTCTATGACAAAAGAGATCGATGAGAACTTTATGATGTATGACATCGCTAAGGAAATGCAGGACAATGCCGAGACCTTTACTCAAAAAGGACAATACATCCAAGTCTATGAACTCGGCTCAGATTCAAAATTGCAGACAAGGGGATATGTCTGTAACTCAATACTTTAATCAACTATCTAAGGCATGGCAACACCTAGATATGTTGGAAACTCACCCCTGGAATGATGTTAAAGATGCTGCACTCTTTAAAGACATTATCGAGAAAAAGAGAGTATTCAAATTCCTTACTCATCGAATCCTACTCTTGATGATGTCGAGGTAGAATTCTTGCTACTAAACCTCTTCCAAATCTCAAATCCATGTTTGCTTGAGGTCAAAAATGAGGAAAGCGGGGAGGAAAGTGATGTTCTTTGAACCCCTGCGACAACCCATCAAGGTATCGCCTCTGCTTGAAGGTTAATGAGACTTACAGGAAGCCTACTGAGAAAGCTGGAAAGCTGTTCTGTGATCACTGCAAACGCACAAATCACACCAAGGACAATTGTTGGAAGCTACATGGCAAACCTAACCCCTCTAAAACCTCAAAACCAACCAGGGAAAGTCAAGGCAAACTTATCAGTGAAGAGGAGAATGACAGTAAGCTGAATGCTCAGTTTGCTGCCTTTAGAGCCTTTATTGCTCAGCATCAGGAAGGTAGCTCCCCTACTGAAATGGCCACTCATGCTAAAACAGGTATATTTTACTCACCTCTTAGTAATGAGACCTGGATTGTTGATTCTGGGGCTTCTTCCCATATGACTGGTAATAAAAACCTTATTACCCAATATATGCCATGCAACCAAATTCACAGAATTAAGATGGCGATGGTTCTGTTTCTTATGCAAAAGGTGTTGGGAAGGTTAAACTTACTAATCGAGATATATCTACTGAATGTCTGTTTGTTCCAAAGTTAGATCAGAACCTTATATCTCATCAAGAAACTCACTAAAGATCTGAATTGGATTTTGTTTTTAATAAGAATCGCAGTACATTCCAGATCTTTCTTCTCGAGAAGTGATTGGGCAAGCTAAACCACCTTTCCAGGATGTTTGTGATCAACCTGCTGAAGACAGTAAGATCAAGACAGAATCACTGCCTCAAGACCTGCACTCAAAACCTAGACAATATCATGTTATGGCATTATAGACTAGGACATCCAAGTTTTGGTTATTTAAAGTCTTTAATCCTGAATTGTATAAAGGATGTAATCTTAATGATCTTCAATGTGATATTTGTCAATTTGCTAAACTCACCAAATCTGTGTATGCTAAGTTACCTCACTTGCCCTCTTCCCTTTCACCCTAATTCACAAAGTGATGTATGGGGACCCTCAAGAGTGAAAAGTATAACAGGAAAAGGTGGTTTGTAACCTTCATTGATGATCATACCGAAACACTTGGTTGTTCTTAATGAAAGACAAATCAAGTTGGACCTATCTTCCAAGAATTTTATCACATGGTCTCCACCCAATTTGATACTAAGATCAAGATCTTAAAGACGATAATGCTCGGAATACTATGAGTCTAACCTCGGTAACTTCTTGACAAACAGAGGAATTGTTCATATCAGTAGTTGTGTGGAAACACCTCGTGAGAATGGGGTTCTTTGAAAGAAAGAACAGAGCATCTGCTGGAAATGGCGAGATCAATCATGTTCACTACACATGTTCCTAAATACATGTGGGGTGAAGCTATATTGATTGCTACATATTTAATCAACAGACTTCCCAGTGAGTGTTAGGTTTCAAAACTCCTCTCCAAACCATACGACCACACACTCCTGCTCTCATCTTATTACCCAATTGCCTCCAAAGATCTTTGGTTGTCTGTGTGTTTGTTTATATCCATGCTCAACACGTAAAACTTGATCCTAAAGCTCATAAGTGCATTTTCCTTGGATATGCACAGGACGAGAAAGGTTACAAGTGTTACTCTCCTCTCGAAAAGAAATTTTACAATTCTATGGATGTAAAATTCTTTGAAAGGACTCCATATTACAAAGAAACCTCTTGAGCTACCAACGATGGAAACTGATTGAGATTGAACTAAGTCTGCTCCCCTCGGCAAACCATTAACCCTCAGGTGAGACTCATAATCTTCACATCCTGCAGATACTCACATTCTCGACCCTCAAGACCCTCATCGAACCAGAGCTGGCCGAACGAGCTCTTTGGACCCAAAGAACCTCTTCGAACAGTGTCTGCTGACCCCGACCATCGACTCTCGTGAGCTTCATCAAGTAGATGATGCGGACCTATTGCTCTAAGGAAAGGAAAAGATCATGCACCGATCATTCTATTCATACTTATTTATCTTATGATCGCTTGTCTCTGCTTTGTCATGTTTACACAGGACTGGACTCTCACTCTATCCCTAGAAATATTCAGAGGCCCTTCAAAATGATAAGTGGAAGGCTCATTTGTTAAGAGATGATATTGCTTCTTGGATAATCATACTTGGGACCTCACAACTCTTCCCAAAGGCAAGAAAACAGATTAGGCTGCAGATGGTTATTCACTATCAAATACAATGCTGATGGTAAAATTGACAAGTATAAAGCCAGATTGGTAGCAAGGGGATTCACTCAAACTTATGGCATTGACTATAAGGAAACTTTTGCACCAGTAGCAAAGCTCAACACTTGTCAGTGGTTGATTTCCCTAGGTTTGTCAACTTGACTGGCCTCTTCACCAATTGGACAACAAAAATGCCTTTCTAAATGGGGACCTCACTGAGGAGGTTTATATGATCAGTACCCCTGGTTTTATCAATCCTCATACTCAAGGCAAGGTGTGCAACCGAGGAAATCTCTATATGGCTGAAAGCAATCACCAAGGGCATGGTTTGGAAAACTCACTCACTGTGGTTAAAGGCTGCTGGATATCATCAATGCAACTCGATCACACCATGTTTGTCAAGACAACCAACCGTGAGGAGGTCCATTCTAATTGTATATGTGGATGATATCATCCTTCTCGGAGATGACTCTACTGAGATCCAGAACTTGAAGACTCTACTGGCAAAGGTGTTCCAAGTTAAAGATCTGGGCTACCTCAAGTACTTTCTTGGTATGGAAGTAGCTAGAACCACCAATGGCATTTCAGTCCTCCCAAGGAAGTATGTCCTGGACCTACTGAAGGAAACGGCATCTTTGGGATGCAAACTCTCTTTGTATCTCCAGTGAGACCCAGTCATACCTCATGCATGGTGACATTGCTGTCAGGAAAGAACAATATCAAAGGCTTGTAGGCAAACTCATATACCTTTCTCACACAAGACCTGATATTGCATATGGGGTCAGTCTGGTCAGTCAATTCATGCATTGCCCTACTGAGCAACATTGGGATGCAGTGAATAGGATACTGAGGTATTTAAAATCCACTCCTGGCCAAGGCCTGCTCTTCACCAAGTCTACTGATAGATCAATCAAGGTCTATACTGATGCTGATTGGGCTGGATGTCACATTGACAGGAGGTCTACCACAGGCTATTGCTCATATATATGGGGGAACCTGGTTACTTGGAGGAGCAAGAAACAACCTACTGTGTCAAGAAGCAGTGCTGAAGCTGAACTAAGGGCACTTGTACTTGGCATTTGTGAAGCTCTATGGCTAAAAAGGGTACTGACTGAACTTCAGCAACCGTATCAGCAACCTATCACACTCTGTTGTGATAATAATTCAGCCTTATGCATGGCAGAAGATCCAGTCCATCATGATAAAACCAAGCATGTGGACATTGTGATTACTTTTCTCGAAGGAGAAGATTGATGCCAAGATTATTCAACTCCAAAGATGTTCCTCAAAGGTCGGATCAAGATGTCGATATTCTTACCAAGGCTATTCCACCTCTTATGTTCAGCAGACTAAGTAGCAAACTTGGCTGCATCAACATATACAGCCCAGTTTGAGGGGGGGTGTGGAAATATTACTCAGCAGACTCAGTCTGCTGAGGCTTCAGCAGGGTGCTCAGCAGATTGCTGAGCCTCAGGATTTCGTGCATAATATTTTGTACACCTTATTTAATTATAAAATTAATTGTAAAAGACATATTAATTGTGTGTCATATAAACAATTAATATGTCAAACTCTAGTTTACTTTATGTCATAGACATAACTTTTACTTTTTACTTTTTGCATGCTTGCCGCCCACATCTACATACTCAAGTGGCCGCCCAAGCTAGCTAGCTAGTCTCTCCATCTCAATTGTATCTATTTATACATCTTTTTACTCAATGAATAAACTAAGTTGAAGTTTACTCTTGTGTGTATCACATTCTCAAACTCTCTTCAGTACTAAGTATCTTAAAGAATTCTGTGGGAGCAAGAGAAAGCTTGAGGATGGTTGAAGAAGTGTTTCGAGAAGATTGCGCAATGGTTTCACAAAAGTCATTGTTAAGCGAGGTGACCACTGGCGGACCTTCAATCTCTGTGAGATTGAAGGCCATTTGTTCGAAAATGTTTTATGCGACTCGGGGGCCTCCATCAATGTGATGCCATTAAATGTATGCAAGAAGCTCGGACTAGACAAAAGAATGCGAGAACGCCCCATTTCTCTTGGATGGTAGACAAATCTAGTAAATCTTGCGGCGGTTGTGTAGCTAATGTTCTCCTTCAAGTTGAACATTTGGTCTTCCCTACCGACCGGGTTATCTAGATTATCCACGATATAAGGAAATGCCTCTAATTCTAGGCCGAACCTTTTTGGACACTTCCAATGCTCTCATCGACTTACGCAGGGAAAGATTACTCTTAGAGTCGATGATACATCCGTCACCTTCACACGAGGGACAAGTCCTGAAAGAGCCGTAATTGATGAAATATCGTTTGTCGAAGCCATATATGAGGACGGAGGAGATGCCTATTATGAAGATGCAATGGAGCTTACAGAGATAGGTGTTTTCGACGTTATTAAGGATCAAGCTGACTGCGGACCATCTTCTGATTCATTGCAGGCCGTAGTCACTGACGAGTCATCTTCATTCACCCATACTGAGCTTCATTATTGAGTTAGAAGCATGGAGAGGCTCGGCAACAAACGATGATTTCAAAGAGTGACTAAGGAAGACTTTACCCGGGTGAAGAGGAAGCTTTGATGGGTAGTTGGGGCCAAGTAGACTTTTGGAGAGAAGCTACCCATTGGGAAGTTGATGATTAGGAAGAGCTAGCGAGAAGAGCTTAAAGACGAGGAGTTGAGAAAATGATCAATCATGAAAGGAAGGGAGCGGTGTGTTGGCGGAGGATTTCTATGGATGATTTGGTCCACTACCTTCTCAGGGTTGAGCCTCGGGAAGATGAGTTATTCTTGATCCAACCACTCCAAGCTCACAAAGAAAAAAAAGGTGGTCCATTAAAGTCTAGCATTGAGCAACCACCTACTTGATTTAGAGCTTAAACCGCTTCCAAAACACCTTAAGTATATCTTTCTTAAGGATGGAGATAAATTGCCTTTGATCATTTCTTGAAACTCGACCAAGAGCAAGAAGCACAAGCTGATAGAAGTGCTTAAGAAAAACATCCTCGCGTTCGGTTGGCAAGTGGGTGATATCCGAGGATCACCAGCACATATGCATGCATAAAATCCGAGCGGAGGAAGGAGCTAAAAGGTAAGACAACCTCGGCCCAAAGGCTGAATCCGCATATGCAAGAGGTTGTCAAGAAGGAGGTTATAAAGTGGCTCGACATGGGAATCATCTACGCAATCGCCGATGGCAGAGTGGGTCACCCCTACTCAAGTTGTGCCAAAGAAGGCGCGTATTACGGTTGAAAAGAATGAACAAGGGAGGAAGTTGCCCTACGTCTCGTGGATCAGCTCTGATGCTCAGATCGACTATCGTAGATGAATGAAGTCACCGCAAAAGATCACTTCCCCTTACCCTTCATTGACCAACTAATTGAAAGACTGAGTGGTCACAAGTATTATTGTTTTCTCGATGGATACTCTGGTTACTTCCAGATAGCCATCGACCCCAATGACCAAGAGAAGACCACGTTTACGTGTCCATCTGGTACTTTTGCTTTTCGTAGAATGCCATTCGGTCTATGCAATGCACCCGCGACTTTTCAACGGTGTATGTTGGCCATTTTTGATGGACTTGTTGAGAAATGCATGGAAGTCTTCATGGACGACTTCTCAGTCTACGGCGATAGTTTTGATGAAATTTTAGAGAACTTAGATATGGTACTCCAACGTTGCGTTGAGAAGAATCTGGTGCTTAACTGGGAGAAATGCCATTTTCTAGTAGACGAAGGAATCGTTTTGGGACACAAGGTGTCCAATCTTTGGCATTCAAGTTGATAAGGCTAAGGTTGAAGCCATCAAAAGATGACGTGCCCAAAAGCAAAGAAAAGAGGTACGAGGTTTTCTAGGACATGTTGGCTTCTACCGGCGTTTCATTAGAGACTTTTCTACGATTGCCAAGCCTTTATCAAATCTCTTGAAAGAAGATGTCGATTTTTGTTCGATCTGAAGTGCAAGGAAGCTTTCAATTGTTTGAAAGATAACCTTATCGATGCCTCTATTTTAGTAGCACCTGACCGACCAAGCCTTCGAATTGATGTGTGATGCCTCTAATTATGCCGTGAGGCACGCTTTTAGGACAAATAGTTGATAAAGGTTCAGGCCCATCTATTATGCGAGTCGTACCTTGAACCCGGCTCAATGCAATTATACTACGATCGAGAAGGAATTCTTAGCCGTCGTCTTTGCCATTGACAAGTTTAGAAGCTATCTTCTAGCGTCTCAAGTGATTGTATGGACAGATCATGCAGCTCTACGCTACCTTATGGATAAAGCAGATGCCAAACCAAGGTTACTTAGATGGATTTTAATTCTACAAGAGTTTGACCTTGTGATTAAAGATAAGAAAGGTAGTGAGAATATTGTGGCTGATCATTTATCTTGCTTAGTAAATGAGGGTGCAGAAAATCACAATGATATAGGCATTGATTTTCCGACTGAGCAATTGATGAAGCTTGAAACGGTTAGGCCATGGTATGCTGATTACGTCAATTACCTAGCAAGTGGTCATCCGGAAGATATGACGTGTCGAGGAGAGGAAAAGTTCTTTCGACCTTAAATATCTCGTATGGGAAGATCCTTATTTGTTCAAGGTGCAGTAAGGATGGTTTGCTTCGAAGGTGTGTTCCCGAGCATGATCGGTGGGATATCCTAGAACAATGCCACAAATGTCCTAAAGGAGGTCACTATGGAACACGAAGACGGTTGCAAAGATTCTTCAAGCCGGGATTCTCTTGGCCGACTCTGTTTAAAGACGCGAAGCCTTTTGTAAAGGTTGTGATAAGTGCCGGAGAACGAGAAAGCGCGAGTAGTCGGATGGAAATGCCACTTAAGCCCATTCTTGAATGCGAAGTTTTCGATGTATGGGGCATAGATTTTATGGGACCCTTTCCATCTCATGTGGTAATAAATATATCCTCGTCTGTGTCGACTATGTTTCCAAGTGGGTTGAGGCCATAGCTACTCAAACTAATGATCACAAGGTTGTAAAGAAATTCTTGCAAAAGAATATCTTTACTAGATTCGGTCATCCGAGAGCACTCATTAGTGATGAAGGTACTCACTTTTGCAATGCGCCGCTTGACAAGATCCTTGAGAAGTATGGTGTCAAACATAAGATTGGTACACCATATCATCCTCAAACTAGTGGCCAAGTCGAGGTAAGCAACCGAGCTGAAAAGAATTTTGGAAGACCGTGAACAATAATCGATCTAATTGGAGTCTTAAGTTTGGATGACGCATTGTGGGCCTATCGTCTTCGCATTCAAGACCCCGATGGGCACGTCACCCTTCCAAATGGTCTATGGCAAAGCTTGTCATTTACTGTCGAACTTGAACACAGAGCTTTACGGGCAATTAAATTCTTAAATTTTGATAGCCAACTCGTGGGAGAAAAGGTTTTTACTGATTGAACGAGCTCGATGAATTCGGACTCGAGCATACGAGAATGCTAAACTCGAAGAAGGAAAGAACTAAGATACTCCATGACGCTAAGATCAAGGACCGAGAATTCAAGGTTGGTGAAATGGCTTTACTCTATAATACCAGACTTCATTTGTTTCCTGGTAAGCTAAAGTCTAGATGGTCTGGTCCATTTGAGATTCTCGAGGTTAATCCAAATGGAGTAATTACTTTGAACGGGTATGGTAATCAAGCTTTCAAAGTGAATGGTCATAGACTTAAGAAATATTTTGGGCAACCAAAGGAAAAGCTGAGATTCTTTATTTCCAAAGAAGAGATGAGATGCAGATGTCCCGATTTGTGAAGAGATTCCATCTTATTTCTTTGAGTCGATGATGATGACGTTCCTATATCCACCCGTAAGGTACCTTCTCTTTGAGACTTCGATCATACCACTATGTCTATGCCTATCGTGCGCAAGAACAAGAAGAAGAGAGTCGGTGTAGTTTGGAGAAAAAAGTTTAATGATCTTATTGCGCACTTGACTTGTTGTTGTGGTGAAAATCATTTCCGCCTAGTAATTCTAATTACGATCTTCGGTGGCGGCGGCAAAACCAAAGTGGCCCGATCCGGGTTGATCTTTTGGAATCATGTGTCAAGCTATTGACATTAAAAGAGCGCTCTGAGGCAACCTAGTTATTTGTTTTTCATTCTTAGGTTGTTTTATTGTTTTAGAAATAATACTTTAGTTGATTTTGTCTTGATGGTTATTCCTCTTACGTTCATTGTGAGTGTTTTGTGTTATGTGTTGCTCATATACCCCGTGTACCCGAGATTATATGGTATGTCGAGTGTGGCGATTACTTTTGAACAGGTTTTGAGTTACTATCGCCCAAATGTTGTCTATTCGAGTTCTGTGGTACATCCATGCTCGGCTGACCTCTGCCAACTTTCATCCGACAACCACCGTTGAAACCAGCTAAGTTTTCTTTTCTTTTATATTTGCACATTCTGAGGACATAATGTGATTTAAGTGTGGGGGGGGGTGTTTGGGTATGTTTTTATGCTATATCCTTTGAAAGATGAGTGAATTTCTGCGAAATTTAAAAATTTTTGTGAGTCTCGAGCATATAATTGGAACTAGATGCTTGCTAGTTGTAGTTTTCTAACGATGATAGTATGTGACTTAGTGAGATAATTATAGCATGTTTTACTTTTATGGAGATAGTTTCGTTTTTCACTCACGAAAGCCTTTGATTTTGAAGCATGACTTTTGAATTATATCCTTTCATTATTTTTAATGATTTATCTTAGGAAGGTCAGTATAGTTACACCTAAGTTAGACCGTGTACTGTGAATATCATAAAGTTTGAATGTGATAAGTGAGATGTAACTTATGACTTTGAAAAGTGAATAAATAAAGTGAGTGAGCAATTATTAATAAATACGTTTGTCGGAAGCTGGTTAATGATTTGAGTGCGGTAGGGTATACCTCGTATGTCCTATACCACTATGATGACCAAAAGCTCACGACAGTCAGTTTATAGCTGCCTTATGATTGGAGTAAGGTAGGGGATTATCTTGAAATGTCTTATTTCTACTATGATGGGTAAGAGCTTATTCTGATATGCGTCAAATTTGAAAATTTTGAAAAATGATGAATAAGAATAAAGTAAAGTCTTTGGTATCATGGATCTTATACCCAGTAGAACCGCATGATATGCTGTAGGGATTATCCTACTGAGTGCGTGGGAAGGCTTTGAGTGGAGCTATTACTGTCTGTACCTAGGATAGTCATTGGAATTTTTGAGAGGATATTTCTTTGAAAGGCTTGTTAGATTGAGAATGGCTTGTCACACTTACACCGAATCTATCTCTGTGTTGGTATCATTTGCTATAGTTGTTGTATCTTTTGTTACGTGAGTTAGAGATCTATGTGGATTATTTATAAAGTTGAGCTATAGTTTTGATTGTTTTGTCCGAGGACGTACAAAAAGTTAAGTGTGGGGATTTGTTCAGCCATATTTATATGATTATTAATGGTGTATTTTATTATTATTTTTCCCACATTTGCATAATTTACATGAGAATTAAGGGTTTAAGTGTAATTATTTAATAAAGATGATTTAAGAGGGTTGTATGCAAAATTGATGATTTTAAGTGTTTAATTTAATGGAATTATTATTATTTGGATTTTATTACATTTTTATGCGTTGTTTATTTATCATGTAGAGTTAATTTTCGTGCATATAATGAGGATAAATGAAGCTCAAGTCGAATTATAAGAGATAGAGTTGGAATTGGCTTGAAGAAATTGGATAAAGATGAAGAGATCGATCCTCGGCCCAGTTCAAGCGGGCGTCTTCGATCTTAAACGAAGCGTCCGAAGTGAATCAAGCGTCCATGCGGTGTCCGTAATCGTATTTTACATTCGAGAGTTTAGACGGAGGATGAACGAAGCGTTTACTCGGCGTCCAGTATTCTCGGACGGCGTCCGATATTCGAGACGGCGTCCGTTGCCGACTTAGTCATAACCGACCCAAAACTCTATATATAGCGGCAGACCTCTTAACCCTAATTCATACCACATAATTGAGATCGCAATTTTACACCAAAAAGCTGCGGCCACAAGCCTTTTACACAGAGATGAATTTCTCCAATCCAAAGAATCTTGTTCACCATGATTGTTGGCTAGAAACCTGCGGTGAGTCGACGGAGGAAGCTTATCAACAACAAAACCAACTAGAGTTCGATGCTTATGTGTAGTGAGTTTATTTCGTAGTTTTCATTACTTTGGATCTGCTTTTGTATTGTTTAAGTTTTATTGAATTAAGATTTGATGAAACGATCTATGTTTAATTTATGCTTGAATAAATTTATGAAAGTATGTTTATTTAAGTTCTCTTTTATTCAAAGTAATGCATCTAATTGTGTTTTAAGAGATTATGCATGATTAGTTGAGTAAGAGCTTGGAAACAATCTAGTGATCCTGTTTTGATTGCATGTTTAGTTTGTTTGAAAAGACAAACGAAACCTTAGGAATTTGATTAAAGATATTTGATTGAATTCGTGATAAATCACTACTAAAAACTATGTCTTTTTAATCACCGTCTAGTTGGATTGTTGGTTGATAAGTGGAGTCTAGTCGCCTTGCTGTGTTTTCCTTTACTTGTTTGAATCAAATCGTTGCATAAGTTTAGTTTAAGTTTTAGTTTTTAAACCTTTAGATTTCCTGCAACTTTTCTGCAAATTTCTGTTCTGATCGTAGTTGGACGCTCGTCCTCAATAGCGAACGCCCGTCCAATAGATTTTGTTTCAGGGCGCTGTTCACTTTAGTGAACGCTCGTCTCCATATTCTTTATTTTCTTTTTTTCGCTTGTTTTATTTCTGTTTTAGTTTTAATTCTTAGGTTTAGGTTTTAGTTAGTTTCAGCTTTAGTTTAGATAGATAATTGTGACATAATCGATATAGATTTATATTTGAATTCGATAAACGTTCCATTCCCTTAGGACGACCCGTTAACATCCTTTACTACAGATCCTTATACTTGGGGTGTTTCGGTATTATAAATTGTAAAACTAGTTTCTACCGAACAGTTACATACACCTTTTCAGCATTTCTTAGTGGTTCTGACTTTATCAAACAAAAGTCCGAGTCTCGGATTCGTACTACAAATGTCATATTCACTTTCTATGAGGCAACAATATATCGAGTTGAAAGTGAATCCATTTGTTTCAACGAATCTGTAAACAGAAAAAATAAATTTTTCTGTGATATTCAAGGATAGAATCCGAAATTCATTTCCTCATATCACTCCCACTATTCTAGCTGAAATTACAGCCCATTGTTACTCTATTAATCGTTAATGCACAGCTTCCTTGTTCTTCCAACGAACTAAGCTACCGAGTCAAGTTACTCGGTTAAGAAAGTTGCTAAGGATTCTTTGGTTAGTGATCCGAAATCACTTTCCTTATCCTATACTTTCTTTATTTAACGTTTCGGTTTAGCCTCAAAACTTCAGTTAAGATGATTAACACTTACAGACATTCTTTCCCATTCTTAACTTTCCTTAAAAGGAAATAGTCTTGAACTAGCAGTTCGTTTGAGTAGACACTACTCGTGAACTGTGGGATGTCTAATGAAAGTGTTACCCAGTGGGACTAATTTTCTAATAAACTAGAAAAACATAAGACAAAAGCTCCCAATAGTTTATCGGTTCCAAATACCGTCAAACTAGCGACACTTTAATTTATGATTCTCCAATTTTTTATTAGAAAATTTCTCGTGTAGACACTACACAATTAAAATTCACTAGAAGAATTTTATCGTCCCAATCATCTTTCTAACTGACTACAGTCGTCTCTCATTCAACACGATTGACAACAGTGACATCCTTATTTATGTCACATAAGTTCTGAACGCTCAAAGTATCTCTTCCGAAAAATTAATGAACGATTAATAAGTACAACGTTCTAGTTACTTACCACTTTTTAACGAAGTCATTACTAGTCAATTTAAAACTAGCAGTCTAGTACCCTAGAGAGATATGTATTACAGTTGTAAATAAAATCGACAGAATAAATCCAAATCATGCACTACTAATAAATTTTAGGAACTATAAACTAAGTACTTAGAGTCTATCCTACCGTTCCAAGGATTTAATCTAATACCTCAGTGCCGCCTTAGGGTAGGTCAAAGAGGTTTCGATTAATAATGAAGATCAGATTGAGAATCGAACATCTCATTTGTGATCGTCAATCACCTTCCCTTTTTCAGCCAAGGTATTACCAAAATACCCATTATGAGTGTGACCTAATGTTTCAGATTTTTAGGTAGACCCCGAGTATGCCGCCTTAGGGTCGGTCAGTGACCCGGCGAGTACCCAAAATCCTATCCTTTCGGAGACCAAGCATTGAATTTTGATAGCGGTGAAGGCCTTCCTTAGGGGGCCGAAATCAAATCCGGCACGAGGCGTCACCATTCTCTCACATTGCTTGTGTCAACAGTAGAGGCCGTGGGGCCGGCTGTCGCCTCTCCCGCTCCCACTCAATATTTTTGAAAAAATGGTGGGTTTACTGATCACGTTTTTGGACTTGATGTTACATTAAGGAACAATAAATCATTGGCCCGAATGGTGTCGGTTATGTGGGCTAGCCCACCCGACCTATTCGTTGGAACATATGTGGCCGTCGGACGGGTCAAGACTAGGGGAGCTCCGTTGAGCCGTAGTGGCTCTTCGGATGGCTCAGCCTTGCCGGACCCCCGTGCAAACGCCACACGTGGAGGGTGAAGTCGATCGAGCCGTAGCTACTTTTGACCACCCAACCGTGGTTAAACCACTTCGAACCATGTTTGCCCGTGATTATCCAATCCTTAAACATCAAACTTTCATGTAGACACTACAGAGCAAAAAACGTAATCTCGTCTAGGTAAGGTGGAATTCACCGAGAATCCAACACCTTAACCACGAGGTTTCGGGATTTTACTCCCTATGCTTTCGCAGAGTGGGATTCACCGAGAACCCATCACCCAACCTCGACGATTGAAAAACCCGTGATCCTCGGTTTTACCTAATTAGTTTCTAATTAATATCAAACAATTAATTAAAACTAATTGCGTGTTTTATACATGTCTAACTAATTCCTCGAATTAATTTCTACATGTATGCATATGGAGTGGAATTCATGATATGATGCATGTCATGGCAATTATCCGGTTCTACACATACAATCTAAACATGTATACTAGTGCGGAAAATAAACACCGAGATGGACCGATTGGCACTTCGCATCTAACCTATTAGAAAATAAATAACCAAACCCTAAATAGGGTTTACTACTTTCCAACATAATCTGCAGGTGTTCAAAATCTTCGATGATCGGGAAATCAAACGAACTTGGATCGCGACGAAACTTTCCAGATCTGTTCTTCACTCCTCGGGCTTGAATATGGACGGTTGGATCGGAGTTTTGACTTGTCAATTTTCTCCAGTGAGCCGCCCAACTTGCTGCTGAATCTGTCTCTTTCAGCAGCGCATCAGTGACTTCCCGAGGCCGATCGGGAATCGAGATGAAACCCGATCGACCTGAAATGTTTATGCCAAATCATTGACTCCATGTTTATTAATCTGACCGGTCGGATTTGTGTTTCAACGGTCCCAACTCTTCCAGAAATTCGAGGAAGTCACAGGTAGGGTTTCTGTGAATCCTGCGTTTTTCTGTTACAGCATCCTCTTTGCAGCAATGAACGGATATGGATACGGATTCCGATCGACGCCAAATTTTGTGCACTTGTTCTCCATCTTCCAATATTGATTCTAAACGGAGGGATCGTCGTTTCAACGGCTCGAACAACGGGAAAAACGGAGAAACTAAACAGCTACTAAACAGATCTATTTTCTGGAAATTATTATTGCAATAACAAATAAATTACATAATTTCCTATACTCATATGAACGAATTTTCATCGTTTATATGAGTTTACAATAGATATAACGGATAACTAGTGTCAACCCCCAATCCATCTCTTCAACCACAACAACTAATCATTATCAATGCATAAAACAATAAATAAAATTTATCTATATGCAATTTCACTCCTTTAAATCGTTTAATTATGATTATGACTATTTAAATTGTGGAACCTGTCTCTGATACCACATGAATGATGTAGGAGCTCAGATCTAAATGAATTAGATCTACGCGCAGCGGATGGATCACGATTCATATATCATAATACATAAATAAAGGATTTAACTACTACAAGGGGGTTAAGATCATATTACCAATAGTGGGAAGAGAAGTCTTGATCTTCCAATGTGTTCTCCAAACGGTGGTTTGTGGACACCCTTCTTGATATGAGAACCTCCTTGATATGCAACACTTTTTCTTCATCTAAAAACCCAAGACAAGAAAAAACAATTTTTCTCTTAATTATATGGTGGTGGTCGAATTTTGCAAGAATGCAATTACACTTGGAATAACTCTCCTTTCATAGTAGAGTAAATCATTGGTCTCCAAGTTTTAATTAATTAAATAAATAATTAATTAAACAAAATAAAAGAATATTTTCCTTAATGACTAATTGTGACATGTATTGACTAATAGGAAATCAAATAACAAGTCATCCAACTAATCATATAACAAGAATATCTTTTATTTTCCATAACACAAGAAAATTAATTCTTGTGATAAAAAGAAACCAAATAGGCGCCACCTTTAGGATTAAAAGCGCACATAAAATGTCTTTTATGTGTATTATGATTATTTAATAACTAAATAATATCCATGCATATCAATTAATTAGCCCACCAATTAATTATCAACGAGGCCCAAATAAACAAGAATATCACCAAATTATAGAAATGGCATTTAGGAACAATGGACTATAACCAGAAGTAAACAATAATTAATTATTCATCAAACAGAATAAGTACATTAATTATTAATTCCGGGATTACGCCACCATAAACCCGAAACTGAACTCTACCGATTATAGATGTATACTTATACTCAACCCATAGAGTAAATAAGCGTCCACCGATATAATCATTACATTCGGATTAACCTCCATAGATCGGCCCATTCTGCGAGTAGAAGTCTCCGTGAACTCCGACTCGAAATATCTTATCCTTATTTACCATTAACCCCATCAATAAGTTCACATATCTGACTAGTGATCAATTAGTCTAATATAAACTCGGCCGATCGATCACTTTCTTAGGGTTAACAAACAAGGGGACTGTCTCTCTACTTCCCGCAGGAAGGAATGGATTCCATGTCTGTGAAAATCAGAACTACTCACTCATCAGGAGATAGTGTCAATGAGAAGTGGCTTGGAACACATATTTAAGTGAACCGTAACTAACACATCAAACACTACACCGAGACGAGCAGCACCCTGTGATCACCTCAGGATTAAGGTTGATCCATAAATGATCATCTAATGATTTAATAAGATTCCTCGATTACGGAATTATATCAAGAAATTCAGATTAAATCGGTCCAGTCCTATATGAATGCCATCATATATAAATGCCCCATGTAGGTACCCTCTACCGATAGTCCGGATAAGACTTTCACACCCTAAGGTGTTATGGGCGCATTATTGGTGTTTTAATCAAGAGACCCTAAACTCTAATTAAGTTCACCACGGACTAACAGTTTAAGTATATCACCACTAACTCAATCCTCACGTGCATGCCATACACTCAGTTAAGCGGTTACATACTGATATACTTAGGGTTTGCAGCAGTGTATTACTTACAAGCACAAAGCAAGTAATAAGGTGAGATAAATTCTGTCACCAAAAACAATTACACAAATTGTCTTTCGGGCACTACACCTAAGAACTGAGACACCCCATAAGTCTTGAGTATTAACTAGGTAAATCGGGGTTTCTTTTCCATCACCCTTGAGAAATTCAAGATTTAGATCCATAAGAGTATCGACTAGACGGCCTCATAGCAAACCGTTTTCATACAAGAGATCAAACACATATTTTTCTGGCACAAAAAGATTGAAAAAAATCACAATACACAGACAGAAGGAAACACTGATGTTTAGTTGAATGATTCATCAAATGTTACAATGCTTACTCCTTTATATAAAAGATAAAATGAGATAAATCTAAATTCAAAATAATAAACTGAATTCAAATTATTAAAACTAAAGATAATTTTTTTATCTTATACTAATTTATTTAAACTAGAACATTATCTATAGCAATCATATCTATCATTTTGGCATTTATCCATCAGTTTGATTTTTTTCTTCTAATACCCTCCTACAAACGAGGCCGAGTTTGGAGGTCGAGTTTGTCTTTGCACATTTTGGAGGCCATCTCCACTCCGACGGGTCTTCCGGGGTCCATAGTTGTGATTTTTGGAGGGCATCTCCACCCCAGATGGTCTTCCGAGGTCCATAGTTGTGATGTTTGGAGGGCATCTCCACTCCGACGGTTCTTTCGGAGTCTATAGTTGTGATTTTGGAGATTCTCCACTCAACTGATTCTTTCTAATCCATAGTTGTGATGTGTTGGAGGACATCTCCACTCCGGCGCACGTCTCTTTTCGGCTCTTCCGGAGTCCATTAGTTTGTTGTATTGAAAAATTGATTGGTTGATTATGATTTCGGCCTCAAATTGGACTGCTGCACTTGATCTTCATTTCTAATCACACTAAAAAAATAGAGATGAAGTAGATGCCAAAAGAAAAATACCGTTGCTAGGATTTTTTTTTTCATAACAACTAATAAAATATTTTTGACTCCAAAAAAATATGATGCACAAGGCAGTTGTGTGTGTGTGTGTGTGTTTTTTTTTTTTTTTTTTAAGGCAAACGGAAGCACCAATAATATGACACTAATGATTGAATGGAAAAAAAAAATGAGAATAAGACGAAGTGGTCAAAACTAGATCTCTCTCTCTTTTTTATTTAGAGACCCACAAAGACAAATTGCATAGATAACAACACATAAAAAAACAGATGCAGTCCTAATAAAACAGATGTGAACGAAAAACACACGGCTAACGTATTATATATATATATATATATATATATATATATATATATATATATATATATATATATATATGTGCGGCTAATCAAATATGATGATTGCAAGAAGGATAACTATGATTGCAAGAAAGATATTGTGCAGGATTTTTTTCCGAAAAAAAGAGGATCGAGTAGTAGGGTCACCAACGTTAAAGACTGGCGAACCCACTTTTATTTACGATATCATGAAGAAAATCGAAATCTGTGATTTTGAAGAAAACACTGATGTTTTGTTGAATGATTCATCAAATGTTACAATGCTTACTCCTTTATATAGGAGATAAAATGAGATAAAACTAAATTCAAAATAATAAACTGAATTCAAATAATTATAACTAAAGATAATTTTCTTATCTTATACTAATTTATTTAAACTATAACATTATCTATAGCAATCATATCTATCATTTTGACAGTTATCCATCAGTTTGATTTCTTTCTTCTAATAAAGATGACCTCTTTTGACATGACAACTTTAATGTCAAGAAACTTTGTCTAAAATAATTGGTGTGAAACTTTTGCCCAAGAAATACTTTTAGGTTCACAGAACCTTGCTCATCATCCCCTATATTAGCAATGTCATCTACACATGCAACAAGAAAGATGAAACCACACTTAGACTGTATATATAACACATAGTAGTAAGTATGGAATTGTTTCAAACCAAAAAATTTCATCATATTTGAAAATATGACAAACCATATATGCGGAGATTGTTTGAGATCATATAATTCCTTTTCCAATTTACATATTGTTCCACTTCCCCATGTCCAACAAACCTAGAATGTTGTTGTAGATAAAATTCTTCATGTATGTCACTTTGAAATTGGCATTTTTAACATAAGTCGAAAGCTTTTCCACCCGTGAGTAGCAACTATAGAAAGAAGAATATGAATGCAAGGAGTTTTTGCTACAAAGGAAATGTTTCCCCGTAGTCAAGGCCATCTGTCCGAGTATAGCCTTTAGATACCAATCAGAATTTAAGGTGCTGAACACACATATCAGAATTATACTTGACCATATAAACCCAATGACAACCAACAATATTCCTACACTGGGTGTGGGCACAAGTTCTTATGTGCCATTAGTGTGGAAGGCCTCCATTTTTTCCTCTATGGCTTTCATCCATCTTTTATTGGATAAAGACTCCTGCAAGGACTTAGGAACACAAATAGTAGAAAGAGCTGAGACAAAAGGTAAATACTTCGGTGACAAGATGTTACAATATCTGGATAAGTGAGTGTTGGATGCAAGAGGATATCCACACACTTAGAATCCGAAATAGTCAGCTGAGTGCATATATGCTGACTTGAATGATTCAGTTTGTGAGAAGAGCTGAGTATACAGACTTCAATGGAGCATTCCTTAGGTGATGAACACGAAGCTTTTTGACAATTTTCTGTTATAACCATATGTAACTTCTTTTAACTGATTTATGAGGAGTATCATCTACAAATACCTCATCATCCGCCCCATTGTAACTTAACTTGATCATTTTATTGATTAATGAGAACTCCGCATTTATTTTGTCTGGTATTGTCAATTTCAACATCTTATCAGAGATTTTATTGCTCAGTTTGTGCGAACTCTAGTGTTTAGCAGAAGAAAATTGAGATTTTTATTTGAGATTTCTGTTGCTATCATAGAAACTGTTGGATCGATATATGGCAAACAACACTCTAGAGAGGGGGTGTCTTTGAATAAAGGTTACTTAATTGATTAACTCGTGTTTAAACCTTAGTGATAAAAAATACAAGTGTGAAAAACGATTGTTACTGGCTACAATATGATTAACTTGTTTTGAAACAGGTACCCAAGACAAGTACTACAAAGCAAGTTATCACAGACTTATTTTAAGAAGGTTACAATAGTTGTTTGTTATAGCATGTTTGATGCAGATCAGTTAAAAGCAAATTGTGATTAACATACATGTTTGTAACAATCAAGAAAAAGATAAAACAATCAAATTCAGATTTAAATTATCAAAACTCACCAAACACAACAGTGTTATACAGACTAATAGAGTTCGGATTACAATAACAAGAAATAAGTTGTTACAATTTGAGGCAGTATGCTAAAGATTCATAGATACAGACTATTGAACAGCTGACCAACAACATAGATTAAACTAACCAAACAACTCAACTGGAAAATGGAACTGAGTTGAGCCTTCAGCTGAACTTTAGAAATGATAGTCAACAATCAACTTAATGGATTATCAAGACAGCAGTGCAAGTCTGAATACAACGGCTCAGTGATCATGTGTAAGTCGTTGATACTAGCAATAGGACTAGGTCCATCACGGCATAGCAAACAAGCAAAGGTCGATCTGACATAGAGACAAGTAATTCCCAAATATAATTATTATTGTAAGGTTAAGAAGACAAGTAATGGTCATTGACCAACAATCTAAACAAGGAAAATAAATATACACAACTAACCCTCTCAATAAATCAAACCTAGCTTGGAACTAACCAATCCAATATAATTAACGACACCCTTGATTCCCAATATACCCGATTTGTAATTATCTTCTTTTATTATCTATACAAATACTAGTGACTGATTCAACTTATTTTCCAGACAATAGAATCCTACGCTCAGTTATGTGTCTACCATTATAGGCTAGGAATTCTCCAAGTAGAACATGCTTATTAACTGGGAATGCTGGTTTAACCCGAAAACCTCACCTAAGGAGCCATCGTAGACTGGCTAGCAGTACTTAAGCGATCGACTACTTATGTCCAATTTAACATTTCAACATGGTTCCTTCATGCTAAATTATGAAGATGAATACCAGATTGGCCATATCTGACACACGTTGGTTAAACCTGGTAATCAAACGTAGATGGTGCCAAACACTTAGAATTAGGGTTTCTGGTTGCTTAGCCGTGGTGGTAAAGACCGCCGCCGCTGCCGGTGCTGTTGATAATGTGAAATTGAAAACACAACACATATATATTGCGGAATTCTTATTACTCAGAATAATGAGTGAGTTAAGTTACAATGCTGGTCATGGGTATTTATATATTGTACACCTCATGAATCAATTATAAGAAAGTTACAAGATTGTTACAAAAGAATAACTGCCTAGCTACACTACTTAGCTAAGCTAATCCATATTCGGCTGTGTTGATCCATATTCAAATGATGTGACTTCCTCAGTTGATTTGTTCTGAGCTGACTACTGTTGAGTTGTTCAGTTGATCACATCCTCTTGTATCAACATTCTTTTATCTATATATTGCAACACCCCCTCAAGCTGAGAGTGATACATGAATCATCTTGCACATCCTCTTTTAACCAACATTCTTTTATCTATCTTGGAAATGTCTAATTTGTCTAGTAGATAATAAATAATGTGTGCAATGAATGCACTGGTGAGAATGTCAGCAATATGCTCCATAGGTGAATAGGCATAAGCTTAATCATGACAAACTTGAATTTGTCTCTGAGAACATGACAGTCGATCTCAATATGTTATGTTTTAATCATGAAAAACAGGGTTGTGAGCAATGTGCATAGCATTGGCACTGTCATAAAACAATATTGCAGGTAGCTGAACATGTATTGGCAAATATTTTAAGATATAAGCAATCCAATGGATTTTACATGTGGCATTAGCCATTTCTCCATATTCATCTTCGGATGAACTTATAGCAATAGTTTTATGTTTCTTTGCCTTTCACGAACTAAAGGAATTTCTCAGAAACATCATATACCCTGAATGGATTTTCTTGTTTGAGGACATCCAACCCAATCGCTATCAATGAATCCTTTAAAAAAAAGTTTTTGTCAGCTAGGAAGAAAATGCTTTGACCTGGATTAGCTTTTAAATACCTCAAAAGCATGTGAGCAGCCTTTATGTGATTTTCAGTAGATGTATCTAAAAAATGACTCAGCTGCTGAATGTCAGGTCTGGTGAAGGTGAGATGAATGAGATTTCCAACCATAGATCTGTACGCAGTATTGTCTTCCAGTAGATCTAAATCCATATGATGCAAGGTCTGCTTACACCCTATATTTGTTTTGGCAGGTTTAGCTCCCAAAACTCATATTCTTGTAAAAGATTTAATGTGTAATGACTTTGAGAAATAGAAATACCCTCAGGGTTCTTGCTGCTTCAATGCCTAAAAAAATATATCAGCCTCCCAAGATCTTCGATGGTAAACTGTTTGTACAAATTGTCTTTAACTTGCTGGATCAAGTGAAGATCTTGATTGACTTCTATTATGTCATCTAAGTAAACCAGCAAAGCAATAAAGGACGTTCTTGAGACTTTTGTGCTAAAACTTTCATCATTATTAGAATGAACAAACCCTTGTTATCCAATAACCTTGTCAGCTAAAAATTCCATTGTTTGCTGACTTGTATTAATCCGTGTAGGGATTTGGTTAATCTTCGAACATGATTTGGCTTGTCAGTCTTGAATCCTGGAGGAAGCTGTATGTAAACTTCTTCATGATTTCTATGAAAAATGAATGTATTGACATCCATTTGATGAAGATGCCAATTGTTAGCTTCCACTTCTGTCAGTAAGGTCCTTACTGTAGTGATCTTCACCACTAGTGAGAAGGTCTCTTGATAATAAATGCCATATGTTTGAGTATAGCTTTTTGCTACTAACCTGCCCTTATATATTTCTATAGATACATTATGAAGTGAGTTTGAGAAAGCAATAGTACTTGAGTAAACTCAACTTGTTTATTCATAATAAAAGAATGAGTATTAATAGATACAAGCTTGTAGGTGAGAGGTCCTAGTAGAGTATTAAGTGCTATGGGCGGCTAGATACTCCTATGGGTGGCTATTTCATAATAGGACAAAATAGAGTTACTTAATGACATATTAATTGTTTATACAATACAATTAATATGTCATGTTATAAATAATGTATACAAGTAAAGTGTTACATGAAATAATAAGGTAATATTTCCATACCCCCCCTCAAACTGGGTTGGATATGTCTATACAGCCAAGTTTGCTACTCAGTCAGCTGAACATAAGCGGTGGAATGGCCTTTGTGAGAATATCAGCATTCTGGTCTGCCGAGGGTACATATTAAAGTTGAATGATCTGAGCATCAATCTTCTCTTTAAGGAAATGTCTGTCAATGTCCACATGTTTTGTCTTATCATGATGAACAGGATCCTCTCGCCATGCATAATCTTTGAATTATTGTCACGAGAAGAGTATGATAGGTTCTTTGAAGTTCGATGGGACTCTTTTCACCACAAGTGCTTCACAAATGCCTAAACAAGTGCCCCGAGTTCACTTTCAAGACTTCTTCTGAGACGGTAGGTTTGTTTCTTGCTTCTCTACGTGACAAGATTACCCCATACATATGAACAATAGCCTGTGGTAGATCTTCTATCTATGTGGCAACCAACCCAGTCAGCATCAGTATAGACCTTAACTGATCTCTCAGTAGACTTAGTGAAATGTAAGCCTTGGCCAGGAGTTGACTTTAAGTACCTTAGTATTCTCAGTAGACAAAAGATCCCAATGTTGCTCAAGTGGGGCAAAGCATGAACCGGCTGACAAGGCTAACTACATATGCAATATCAGGTCTTGTATGGGAGAGGTAAATGAGTTTCCCTACAAGTCTCTGATATTGTTCATTTCTGACAGCAATATTACCCTGCACTAATGGATTACTTGGGTCTACTGGAGAGATAGCTGGTTTGCACCCCAGCATGCCAGTTTCCTTCAGCAAGTCCATCACATACTTCCTCTGTGAGACTGAGATAACCTGGCTGTTTCTTGAAATTTTCATGCCAAGGAAGTACTTGAGGTAGCCCAAATCTTTAACTTGAAACACTCGTGCTAGTAGGGTCTTCAATTTTTGGATCTCAGCAGGGTCATCACCAGTGATGATATTATCCACATAGACAATAATGATGGATCTTCTCTTATTGTTTGTTTTGATAAACATGGTGTGATCTGAGTTACATTGATGATATCCAGCAGCTTTAACCACAGTAGTAAGTTTGCCAAACCATGCTCTTGGGGACTGATTCAGGCCATATAGGGATTTCCTCAGTTTGCAAACTTTCCCGTTAGTATGAGTGTTGGTAAAACCAGGAGGTACAGCCATATAGACTTCCTCAGTAACGTCACCATTTAGGAAAGCATTCTTGATGTCCAATTGGTGAAGTGGCCAGTCAAGTTGGACAGCAAGGGAGATCAGCACCCTGACTGTGTTTAGCTTTGCCACAGGTGCAAATGTCTCTTTGTAGTCAAGTCCATATGTTTGAGTGAAGCCCCTTGCGACCAGACTAGCTTTGTACTTGTCAATAGTACCATCAGCATTGTAGCATTGTACTTGATGGTGAATAGCCATTTACAGCTGACCGTCTTCTTTCCTTGTAGGAGTGTGGTGAGATCCCAAGTATGATTGTCAAGAAGAGCAGTCATTTGACAGCAGCCTTCCACCTGTCATGTTTGAGAGCTTCCTGTATATTCTTAGGAATGGAATGAGTATCCAAATCATGTGTAAACATAGCAAAACCAGGAGACAAGTGATCATATGACACATAATTATGAATAGTGTGATCAGTGCATGATGTCTTTCCCATTCTGACAACAATGGGTCTGTCATCAATATCAGTAGAAGTGTTCATAAGTTCAGGTGTTTGAGGAGTATCAGCAGTTTGATGTGGTTCAGTAGTTTTAGATGTAATATCGTCGGATCAATCATGGATTGACCCGATTACGCAGCGGAAGGCATCAGATCTAAATCTAAACGAAACAAAGAACATAAATTAAAGATCTAAACCTACAAGGGGGTTTAGAAGCCTACCTTTTTATGGTGCTTAACTCCAAGAACGATATATCTCCAAGAACACGTGTATCGAGAAGCCACAGCCTTCCAACGCGTGTCTCCCAGCAACACCAGGTGGATGGTGTTTCCCGCCGCCGGACCTCCTTGATATGCTACCGGAATAATCCCGAAGATTATCCCAACTCGAACCCTAGAAAAATAGCCGAAAATTCCAAGCTATTTTTCTTCAATAATGGCGTGTTCAATATCTGTGTCAAAAGGCTTGGAAGAACTCTCTTTATATAGGAGAGTAAAACTTAACCTCCAAGGATTAAATAATTAAGAGATAATTATTACAATAATCCTTTATTCCAAATAAAAGATAAATAAAATGATTATCCCAAACAAATTAGGATAAATCATATTAATATCTAATATTCCATGAATTATCATTTAACAAATAAAAGATAAATCATATATTAAATAATTATCCAAGAAAACTAATTTCCTAATAATTATTAACCACAAAAATGGCGCCACCTTTTTATCAAAAGGTTCACACGCACAAAACTATATTTGACCAATTATGTCAAAAGGTCAACACACTATTTTGGGCCGAGTCCACAAAAAATGTCTTTTCCGTGTATTTAATTATTTAGTCCAACTAAACAATTAATCCACATATCAAATTAAATAGCCCAATCCAGTATTTAATTATAATTGAGGTGCAATGACGAGAAACCTATATGCTATATTAGGAGCCACGTCGGGACTATGGACCCATATTCATGAGCTACAATAAATTAAATAAAATTATTCGCCGACGAGAATAATTATATCCAACCTATTAATTCGGGATTACACCACCATAAACCCAAATCGAACTCTATCGAATATAGATAACTTACACTCAATTTATGAGTCGAAAGCGTCCACCGATATAATCATTACATACGGATAAATCCTCCATAGATCGCTCACTTTGATTCGATATTTCCGTAAACCCTTCTCGAAACATATTATCCTTATTTACCATTAACCCCTAGTGATCAATTAGTTCATATTCAATATAATATGAACTCGGCCGATCGATCGTTTCTAGGGTCAACAAATAAGGGAACTGTCTCTCTACTTCCCGAGGGAAGGAATGGATTCTATATCTGTGATAGCACGGACCACTCACTCATTCCGAATAGAGCCAACGAGAAGTGTTGGACCACATACTTCAGTGATCCTTACTAACACATCAAACTCTACCCTAGTCTAAGCAGTCGTCTGTGATCACATCAGGATTAAGATTAATCCATAGATGATCATCTTGTGATTCGATAAGACTTCTCGATTATGGAATCATATCGAGAACTCAAATCAAATCGGTCCAGCCCTATATGATCATCATCATATATAAATGCCCCATTAGGTACCCTATTACCGATAATCCGGATAAGACTGTCACACCTAAAGTGTTCTCAAGCGCATTAATAGCAAATTAATCATGAGACCCATACTCGATTAATAAACGCTACGGACTAAGTTAATTTTAAGTACATCTCACTAACTCAATCCTCTTGTGTATGGCATACACTGAGTTATGTGATTACATAAACGAGGTACTTAGGGTTTTCAGTAGTGTCTTAATTATAAGCATACATGCATATAATAAGATGAATTACTAATTCTGTCCTAAAACAATTATATAATTGTCTTTCGGCACTACACCTTACAATCTCCCACTTGCACGAAAGGCAAGTGGATTAATTGTTTTAGAGCACACCCTTATTTATCTATAGCTACAACATTCTCCCACTTGCTCAAAACAAGTGAGACGAATCCCTCAAATCTGTACCCTCCAAGCGCATCTTAGTAATTCATCCTTCCAAGCACGACCGGAGTATGCCTCCGCAGGGTAGGTCAGTGACCCGGCGCGTGCTCAGAATCCGAATACCATGTGACTTGGTACACTGATCAGGTAGGATGTCGGCTTGAGTCAATCTTTGGGATCGAAACGTTGCCTTTCCATCTAATCCGGTGGTACTATATCAATATGCCTTTGATTCAACACCGAGGATGAAATCGACTTAACGATCATCCTTCATCTGACCTAAAGTCAGAATCAGTGTCATCACTTATATTCTAGTTTGCACTTGAATATACTAGCATATTATTCCTCATTCTCCCGAAGATACTTGAGGATTCACTAAACATCCCATTTCGTATTCATCCTTAGGTTTAGATAACCATTCCTGAGAGGTAGGGTAGACTACATCGTTGAATGTTGCATAAATGCAAGAATATCTTAACCAGGTGAATGGATGGGATTGCCAATGATCGATTCTTATGGATTTGAGCGAATCAAATCCTTTAGAATGAATCCCGATGGCATGTCAGACTTTGACTTCAGATAACACACCCATGTTGTTTCCAACTGTTTCAGTGTTACCATTCACAAACAAGAATCTACATACTACTTCACTAATATTGATGCCCAGTCTATGAAAGACTTATCAACATTCTGGTCAAGTCCATATATTAAAATATATGACTTTGAAATGACCTAGAGGTTTGCTTTAATCCCCAAAGGATATAAGCTATGGCAGGTATCATGCCAAAGGTTCTTTCTGAATAAATTAAGATACCGTTAGTCTCGCAAAAAGGTCTTAGGGAATCACCCTATTTTCTCGCTTTGTAACGAATCAGCTTATTTGTTCTTAGCTAAAACCCTTCATTACGAATGAATTCAGATTTCGTTGTTCGGCAAGGAAGTCTTAGGAATCACCCTTATTTCCCGCTTTACGACGAAATCAAGCAAGACTGAGTGGTAAGAGAGATCACGGTCTGGTTAACTCTCTACCTTTTAGGGAATCACCCCTAAATTACTCAGCTTTGCGGTGAAAGTTAAACTTTCCTATTCAATCGAGTCTTCTCCGTGTAGTTCCAATTACTCCCACTGGGCCTGAGATACTCAGGTGGTTCTACAAGAGTTCCAACAGAACTGAAGTATCAAACTCTATTCACAAGGTTATGGCTTTTAAACCAACCTCTATGATCAGGATCCTATACAGCCCACGAAGGACTATAGGTCATCAATCTACCCTATAGACCGTAAGGTCCTGCAATGGGTAATGGGCAAACCATACTCCCACTGCGTTCGGGGTGGATTGATATACTGATCTAGTTTAGTAGTTCTTATTAGTGTTATCACCAACTGCCGGTGTTGGATGTGGACTGAACACATCAGTTAGTAACATCTTGAGTACAAATACTTCAAGATCTAAGGTTGTTATTTATAGACTCTATCAGACCGAGTTTGACAAAGATAACCGCTATTCTCTGATTTTACGAGTTTTGTAACCAACCTTCACTCAATACATTAAGATATTTCACGCTCTGAACGTGCACGCAAAATTTCCAGTCCAACCTTCAAGCACTCGGTGCTAAATGCCTCTCATTTACGGAAGTGGGGTGAACCGAATTCACTCTTTTATCCACAAATGCGTAGGCATCTTTTAGGTAGACTTCTCTTTTTTTCGTAAACCGTTATTTTTGCAACCAATATCTTAAATGAGTTCAGCAGCGTATCGTAGCACACCAATAACTATGTAAGGCAAATTTGTGGTGTATCCCTTAGTGAAAACATTTCACTGGGAGGCGGGCCGAGCATCAATCCCGAAGACTACGCAATAACCTATTTCTGAGTATGGAATACTCTATCTCTGGTGAAATCAGAGATTTCCTCCAAATATTTTGGATAAACTTATTGGAGTTTCGAGTAGTTGTCAGACCAGATGTCACTACTTGAAAAAACTCCCACTAGCTTGTACCTTTCATACGACCCCGAAGGTCGATATGAGCAGGCTATGTAACTTCTTTAAATCTATTACCCTTTCCCGATTGAAAGGAAACTTAGGCATTGTTCCTTTGAGACAGTGTTCCTTTGACTGGGAGGTAGGAATCACCCTAAGCCAGTCTGCAGATCTTGTCGTTAGGGAATATGCACTAATTAATAGAATAGAAAGAAGCGTTTATCTAAATACGGAAACCATTTGCGTTTATATTGTTTGAGATGTGTTATATATACCTATTCAAAGATTTCTTAGTGGTTCGACTTTATCAAACAAAAGTCCGAGTCTTGGGTTCGTGCTATGAAAGTTATATTTATCGTCAATAAGACAAACAAATTATCCTATTGAAAATGAATACGCTGCTCCAACGAATCCAAAACAGTAAAATTAATTTTCTCAGTGATACTCAAGAATTGAATCCAAGATTCATTTCCTTGTATCACTCCCACTACTCTATCTCAAATAAGCGCCCGTTGTCTATTTTATTTATCGCTTAATGCAAAGCTACCTAGTTCTTCCAAAGAACTTAGCTTTTGAGAAAATTTAAGGATGCATTGGTCACCGATCCAAATCACTTTCCTTATCTCCTAATTTCCAATTAATTTTCCGGTTTAGCCTTAAAACTACTTAGTTTAGATGACTAACACGTATAAACATTCTTTCCCATTCTCGACTTTCCTTAGATGGAAACAGTCTTGAACTAGCAGTTCGTGTGAGTAGACACTACTCTTGAACTGTGGGACGTTCAGTGTTACTTGCTTGGACTATCGGTTTTTCCAATCGTTAAATCATAAGACCAAAGCTCCCACTAGTTTATCGGTTCCAAATACCGTCTAACTAGAAACACTTTGTATTTATGATTTTTCAAAGATTAGAACATCACCTAGAACTAAGCTCCCACTAGTTTATCGGCCCAAATCATCGCCTAACTAGCGATGCTGTGTTCATGATGTTTCAAAGATTATAAATCTCCAGAACTAAGCTCCTACTAGTTTATCAGTTCCAAATACTGTCTAACTAGTAACGCTTTATTCTTGTTTTTCCAATAAATGGAGAAACTCCTGTGCAGTCTATTACACATTTCTAATAATTCAGAAAAACAACAAATCATAAGGCTAAGGCTCCCACTAGTTTATCGGTTCCAAATACCGCCTAACTAGCAACGCCTTATGTATATGATTTTCAAATTTGTCAATTTAGAAATTTGTTGTGTAATTACACTTTTAAAATTCACTAAATGAATTTTATCTGATAGTCCTATGTCATCTTTTGTAAACTAAGTATGGTCGCTCTCGCTCAACACGAGTGACACCCGTGACACACCTGCATTATGTCACTTAAGTTTTTAAAGGCTCAAGAGAAAATTTCTTCCGAAAAGTTAATTGCATTTATTGATAATTACAACGTGCTTGTTACTTTCCACATTTTTATTGAAGTCCTATTACTAACAGCTTTAGTAACCTAGAGATTTAGTTGTAAATAAAATGACAGAAAAGTTAAAAATAAATTTTCACTACTAGATTTATTTTAGGAATAATAAACTATAAAAGAGTTTATCCTACCATTCCAAGGATTTAACCTTGCACCTCAAAGGCCGCCGTAGGTAGTAGGTCAAAGAGGTGATGGTTAAACCGAGACAATCTCTCTCAAGGATTAATCTTTGAGAATCAAACATCTCACGGGAATCGAGACATCCCGGACCTTAATCACCGATTACCTTCCTTTTCTAGCCTAGATATTTCAAAATATCCATAATGAGTGTGACCTACTATATCGGACCTCAAAGTACGCCCGAGTATGCCGCCGTAGGTCGGTCGGTGACCCGACGAGTACCCAAAATCCTATCCTTTCGGAGACCAAGCCTTGAATTTTGATAGGGGTGAACACCATCCGTAGGGGCCGAAATCAAAGCGGCTCGAGGCGCCACCCTTCTCTCACGTGCTTGCATCTATAGTAGAGGCCGTGGGGTTGGTGCCGCTTTCCCGCTCCCACTCAATATTTTGAAAAAGTGGTGGGTTTACTAATTACGGTTGCGGTCTTGACAATAAGAAACAATAAATCAAAGTACTCCGAATAGGGTCGGTTATGTAGGCAAGCCTACGCCGCCTTATCCGTTGGAACATATGTGACAGCCAGCCCAATCCGGCAAGAGAAGCCCGCTTTAGCCCGGAGGCTTATCGGCTATGCTAAGTCTTGTCGAATCGTTGTAACGTATCATCACGTGGTGGGAGTCGATTGAGCCGGCTCGGTTGAACTCGCCCAACCATGGTTAGACCATTTCGAACCCATGTAATAAGATTCTCCGATTTCTAAATTGTAACCCAAAGCGTAATCTCGCTTCGCTTAAGGTGGGTTCACTAAGAAGCCATCACCGAAAAGCTCAACGATTTATCCAAGTGGGATTCACCGAGAATCCATCACTAAAATCGTAACGATTGACAAAACCCGGTCCTCGGTTTTATAATTAGCAACTTATTATTTAACTACCACATATTAAATTAATAAGCATTCATACTAATTATTCGAGTTATACATGCCTAATTTATTCGAAATAAACTAGCTACATGTATGCATTGGAGTGTAATCATGATATGATGCATGTCATGTCATGGTAATTTTCCGGTTATATCATACAATTTTCGATCATACACAAAAAAATAACGGAAAAATAAACACCGAGATAGATCGTTGGTACCCCGTAAATTAACCTATTAAAAAAAAAAACCCTAACTAGGGTTTACTATTTTCTAATCTGCTGTTGCTGCGTATTATCGATGATCGGAAATCCAAACGAACTATGATCGTCATGAAACTTTACGGATCTGTTCTTCACTCCGCCTACTTCAATCTGAACGGTTGGATCTTCGTTTCAATGGTCCAATTTTCTCCAGCAATCCTCCGATCTAACTGCTGCATCTGTTTATAACTGCAGCGCAACAGTGTCTTCCTGGGGACGATCGGGCATCGAGACAAATCCCGATCGACCTTAAAATTTTACGGCTTGTTCATAACTCCATGGTAGTCGATCTGAACGGTCGGATCTTCGTTTCAACGGTCCAATCTCTTCCAGAAATACGACGAACTCACAGCTAGGGTTTTAATGCCTGCTGTGCTTTTCTCATTACAAAGAAGAACTTTATAGCAGCGATCGGACATCGAGATCGACTCCGATCGTCACGAAATTTTGAGGGCATGTTCTTCAACTGTTATTCTTCATTCTGACCGGAGAGATTGTCCTTTCAAGGGCGCAAACTCCGGGAAAAAATAAAAAATGGAACAGCAACAAAACAGATCTACTTCTAGGAAATTAAAATTACAAAATTTCCTATACTCATATAAACGAATTTATATGAGTTTACAATAGATCTAACGAGTAAACAATACCAACCCCAATCCATCTCTTCAACCACAACAATCACAAGCATACAATCATGATTAAATTCGAATTTTACCAAAAAAAAACGAAATAAAACATCTAAAACATGCTTTTCCACTCCAAGATTTAAAATTCATATACTTTGATCGTTAGATCAAAGGCTCTGCTACCACTTGTTAGATGTAATATCGTCGGATCAATCATGGATTGACCCGATTACGCAGCGGAAGGCATCAGATCTAGATCTAAACGAAACAAAGAACATAAATTAAAGATCTAAACCTACAAGGGGGTTTAGAAACCTACCTTTTTATGGTGCTTAACTCCAAGAACGATAGATCTCCAAGAACACGTGTATCGAGAAGCCACAGCCTTCCAACGTGTGTCTCCCAGCAACACCAGGTGGATGGTGTTTCCCTCCGCCGGACCTCCTTGATATGCTACCGGAATAATCCCGAAGATTATCCCAACTCGAAACCCTAGAAAAATAGCCAAAAATTCCAAGCTATTTTTCTTCAATAATGGCGTGTTCAATATCTATGTCAAAAGGCTTGGAAGAACTCTCTTTATATAGGAGAGTAAAACTTAACCTCCAAGGATTAAATAATTAAGAGATAATTATTACAATAATCCTTTATTCCAAATAAAAGAAAAATAAAATGATTATCCCAAACAAATTAGGATAAATCATATTAATATCTAATATTCCATGAATTATCATTTAACAAATAAAAGATAAATCACATATTAAATAATTATCCAAGAAAACTAATTTCCTAATAATTATTAACCACAAAAATGGCGCCACCTTTTTATCAAAAGGTTCACACGCACAAAACTATATTTGACCAATTAGGTCAAAAGGTCAACACAATAATTTGGGTCGAGTCTACGAAAAATGTCTTTTTTCCGTGTATTTAATTATTTAGTCCAACTAAACAATTAATCCACATATCAAATTAAATAGCCCAATCCAAAGATTTAATTATAATTGAGGTGCAACGACGAGAAACCTCTATGCTATATTAGAAAGCCACGTCGGGACTATGGACCCATATTCAAGAGCTTACAATAAATTAAATAAAATTATTCGCCGATGTAATAATTATATCCAACCTATTAATTCCGGGATTACACCACCATAAACCCAAAATCGAACTCTATCGAATATAGATAACTTACACTCAATTTATGAGTCGAAGCGCCCACCGATATAATCATTACATACGGATAAATCCTCCATAGATCGCTCACTTCGATTCGGGATATTTCCGTAAACCCTTCTCGAACATATTATCCTTATTTACCATTAACCCCTAGTGATCAATTAGTTCATATTCAATATAATATGAACTCGGCCGATCGATCAGTTTCTAGGGTCAACAAATAAGGGATCTGTCTCTCTACTTCCCGAGGGAATGAATGGATTCCATATCTGTGATAGCACAGACCACTCACTCATTACAAAATAGAGCCAACGAGAAGTGTTGGACCACATACTTCGAAGTGATCCTTACTAACACATCAAACTCTACCCTAGTCTAAGCAAATGCCTCAGTGATCACCTCAGATTAAGATTAATCCATATATGATCATCTTGTGATTCGATAAGACTTCTCGATTACGGAATTATATCGAGAACTCAAATCAAATCGGTCCAAATTTCTATATGATCATCATCATATATAAATGCCCCACTAGTACTTCTATTACCGATAAATCCGATAAGATCGCCACACCTAAAGTGTTCTCAAGGCACATTAATAGCAAATTAATCATGAGACCCATACTCGATTAATAAACGCTACGGACTAAGTTAATTTTAAGTACATCTCACTAACTCAATCCTCTTGTGTATAGCCATACACTGAGTTATGTGATTACATAAACGAGGTACTTAGGGTTTTCAGTAGTGTCTTAATTATAAGCATACATGCATATAATAAGATAAATTACTAATTCTGTCCTAAAATAAATTTATAATTGTTGTTCGGGCACTACACCTACAAGTAGTGTAGGGAGTTCAATGTTGTGAGGTCAATGAGTCTCAGGAATCTGCTGGGGAGCTGTTTGAATGTTAGGAGTTGGCTGAGGGATTGGAATGGCCTCAATTTCCTCAACTGAGGATGTAGTGGGAGTTAGAGGATTATGAGAAGAGGGAAATGCTTCCATTTCAATAAGGTTTCCATCTATGACTGTCTCAGTAGGTTTACGGTAGTATGGGGTTTTTTCAAAGTTTTTTACATCCATAGAGTTGTAGAACCTTTTGTCAGTGGGAGAATAACACTTGTAGCCCTTTCTGTCTTTGGCATAATCTAGGAAAATACACTTATGAGCTTTGGGGCCAAGTTTGCTTCTATGTTGGGCATGAATATACACAAACATGGTACATCCAAAGATTTTTGAAGGCAAGTCAAAGAATGAGATGAGGACGGGGTGAGTTGTCGTAGGGTTTGGATGGGAGTCTTGAAATCTAACACTCTGCTGGGTAACCTGTTGATCAGATATGTGGCTGTTAATATAGCTTCACCCCACATGTATTTTGGCACATGTGTCTTGAACATAACTACTCTAGCCATCTCCAATAAGTGCATGTTCTTCCTCTGAGCAATCCCATTCTGCTGAGGTGTCTCTACACAGCTACTGGTGTGAACAATTCCCTTATCATTCAGGAAGGTACTGAGGTTGGACTCATAGTATTCTAGGGCATTATCTATTTTTAATATTTTAATCTTAGTGTCAAATTGAGTGGATACCATGTTATAGAACTCTTGGAAGATGGTTCCAACTTCGGATTTATCTTTCATCAAAAGCAGCAATGTGATCCTGGTGTGGTCATCTATGAAGGTGACAAACCACCACTTTCCTGTTATACTTTTAACTCTTGAAGGTCCCCATACATCACTATGAATCAAAGTGAAAGGTGTGGAGGGTAAGTAAGATATTTTAGTATACACAGATTTAGTAAGTTTGGCAAACTAACAAATATCACATTGAAGGACACTGAGGTTACATCCTTTAAACAATTCAGGAAATAAAGACTTTAAATAACCAAAACTTGGATGACCTAGTCTATAATGCCATAACATGATATTGTCTAAAGTTTGGTTGCAGGCTGCTGAGGAAGTTTCAATCTTCAATCTTTTGTCTTCAGCGACCATAAACAATCTTAAGCAGGCTTTAGCTCTCCCAATCACTTCCTGTGAAGAATGATCCTGGAATATACACTGATTGTTATTAAACATGACTGTCCAATTTAGGTCTTTAATGAGTCTACTGACAGATATAAGGTTACAGTCTAATTTCGGAACAAATAGGACATCCTGTAGGTAGATCTTATCAGTAAGTTTAACATTTCCAAAACCTTGTGCACAGGAAATAGATCCATCAGCAATCTTAATATTGTGGGTCTGATGACAGGGCTTAAAGTGAGATATGAGCCCTTTGTTACCAATCATATGGAATAATGCCCCAGAATCTGGAATATACCTGTCTTAGTATGAGTAGCTGTGTCAGTGATAGAACTACCTGCCTTTTGTTGAGCAAGGAAAGCTTTGAAGGCAGCAAACTAAGCATCCAAAGTAGTGTCCTTGTTCCCTTCTTCACTGACATGTCTGCCCTGACTCTCTCTGGTTGGTTTGGAGGTTTTAGAGAAGTTAGGCTTACCATGTAGTTTCCAGCAAGAGTCCTTGGTGTGATTTGTGCGCTTGCAAAGTGGTCACAAACAACTTTCCTATCTTCTTAGCAGCCTTCAGAGTCTCAAAGTGGTCTCATGAGGCTTCCCCGACCACCATCAATGCCGAGCTCTCGGTAGAGTGATCACAGGGTTGCTTTGCAGCATCACTTTTCTCCTGCTTTCCTCATGTTTGACTTCAGCAAACACAGATTTGAGGTTGGGGAGAGGTTTAGTAGCAAGGACTCGACCTCTGACATCATAAAGAGATGGGTTCAATCCAGTAAGGAACCTGAATACCCTCTTCCTCTCAATGATATCCTTGTATATGGTAGCATCCTCTACATCCTTCCTTGCGTGAGTTTCTAACATATCTAGGTGTTGCCATGCCTTAGATAGTTGGTTGAAGTACTGAGTTACAGACAGATCACCTTGTCTGCAATTTTGGATTTGGGCTTCAAGATCATATACCTCAGATGCATTGTCCTTTTTGGAGTAAAGGTCTCTGGTATTATCCCAGATTTCCTTAGCAGTGTCATACATCATGAAGTTCTCACTGATCTCATTTTTCATTGACCTCGTGAGGATGGTCATGACTTGGTTATTTTCGGTATCCCATACTTCAAACTTAGGGTCAGTTTCAGTAGGGGCAGGTTTGGAGCCAGACAAGTATCCCATCTTGCTCTGGCCTGAGATGTATATTTTCATAGATCTTGACCACAAAAGGTAGTTGTTGCCATCAAGTCTGTAATTTGTAAAGAAGAGTTTTCAGTGATCCCAGCCTGCTGAGGCTACTGGGGCTCTACTGATGGTGAAGAGGCTTCGGATATTGAAGACATTCTTGATACGATAGGATATTTTGCAGCGGATTAAAGGAGATTATGGCTCCGATACAATGAAGAGAGTTTGAAAATAGTACTTGAGTAAACTCAACTTGTTTATTCATGACAAAAGAATGAGTATTAATAGATACAAGCTTGAAGGTGAGAGGTCCTAGTAGAGTATTAAGTGCTATGGGCGGCTAAATACTCCTATGGGTGGCTATTTCATAATAGGACAAAATAGAGTTACTTTATGACATATTAATTGTTTATACAATACAATTAATATGTCATGTTATAAATAATGTATACAAGTAAAGTGTTACATGAAATAATAAGGTAATATTTCCACACATTAGGTTATACTTAATCTTGTATACCCACTTGGAGCCAGGAGGTTTTTTGCCAGGTGGCAGATCAACTATGTCCCATGTGTGAGTGTTTTGTAATGCTTCAATCCATTTCTGCATTGCTTATTTCCACTCATCTTGTTTGATTTCCTGATTGTATGTCTTTGGTTCTGTGACAACATCAATGACAAAAACATATTTAGCATACTCAGCTGATCAGACTCATTACTTCACTCAGTAGATATGGAGTCTTCTAGACTTTTTTGACACCTCCCTGATAAAAGTTTGATGCCTTTTTGGTTCTTGTTTATCTACTCGGCTGAACAAGCACATGATCTTGGCTTACGGGGACTGATTCTCCACAGGAAGCCTCATTAGAATCTGACTTCTACCGATTGGTCGCTTGAGTCACTCACCGTCATCAAAATTCTCCACAACAGTAATGGTAATGGCAAATCGTGAGTGTACCCATTTTCCTAAGACCGGAAGAAATAAAGTGAAGTAAGTCTCATGAATTTGAGCATTCCTAACAACAAAAATATCTTTGTTGGTGATATCCAAGATTATTGCACCTTTGGAAGTGTTTGAATTCCTTTGATAGACACATGTACTGCATCTGAAATCAAACTTGGTTCTATAGTGCTGAAGAATGCAAGAAAAAAATAAGCATCCAAACACTTTGAACACAGAATAATCAAGTTTAGAACCACAAAGTATTTCATGTGGGGTACATTATTTTTAACAAAGGTGTTGGTGTAACATTAGTTAACTTCACAAAATGTAATAATTAAAAAAATCCCTAAATTATTCAATTGGAAGATTTCTCTGAAATCTTAATCCTTTAGCAACATTGAGCAGATGCTGATGTTTTTTTTCAACAATGCCATTCTGCTCAGGTGTGCTGACACAAGAGGTATGATGAGTAAAGCCATTTTGCTCATAGGATGACGTGAGTTGAGACTTAGCACCATTATCATATCTAATAACCTTGATCATCTTATTGAATTGTGTATAAACAAATTTAACTAAGGATTGAACTATTTCATAAGTTTCACACTTCTGTCTCATATGAAAAACCCATGTAAATATAGAAAAATCAACTACAACAGTTAAGAAATACTGATGGCCATTCACAGTAGGATACCTCAGGAGGCCTCAAATGTCAACATGTACAATATCAAAAATGGAATTAAAAATAGTAATACTTAAAGGAAAATGTTTCTTTTTCAATAAGACATTGGACATACAAAGCATAGATCATGTTCACATTATTTAACATCAGCTGAACTAGAACTAATGACTTGCAAGCTCTTATCTGGTATATGGCCTAATCAACAATCCCAAAAGAGGCTACCATCTACTCTGTCAGATAATGTTTGATTTTCTACTGCATTACAAACATAATTAACAACAGATCTTTGCATAGGTTGTTGCAACAAAATGTAAAGTCCTTTATGCGGCTCAACTGAACCAATCATGTTCTTCTTGCCATCCTGCAAGACACACTTGTTAGCAGTGAAGACAACATGCACAATCAGAATTGTTAATCAAAGCTTGTAAATACATTAAGTTATATTTAAAACCATGAATAAATAACACGTGATGTAAGGTCAGATGAGGATTAATCCTCACTTTTCTCATTTGCTTAACATGAACACTATTCCATTAAGTAATCCCATTTTCATTCAAGTTTGGAATTACTTCATTTCTCTGAAGAATACACAATATGATCTATAGCACCAGAGTCCAAGATCTATTGGTTAAGTTTTACCAAACTAGGGTCACCTGATCCTTGAAAATGTGAGAAATGATCATTCATAACATTAATCTAGTTGGCTGTATGTCCAGTAGAATCGCACTCGCAGATCCATCGCATGCACTGGGATCGATCTTCTTCTTACGCTAACGACAAATCACCTCGATCCATAATGTTAGCTCTCTTGGACTTGAAACCAAATGGATATCCATGTTTCTTGTAGCAATTCTCTTCTGTGTGGCTATTAAAACCATAGAAACTCTACTAAACCTTGTTAAAGTTCATGGCCTTAGAATTGTTTGCAGGCACAAATACTGGCCTGCTGACCGCTAGAATCTGATCTTGTCCATCCTTTTAAGCCATCAAGATCGTAGAATCTTGATACTTTGTCTTGTTGTCCATATATGTTTTCTGCCTTCCAAACTTTATAGCTATTACAAAGGCATCATGAATCTCGAGAAAGGCACAATCAACATGGCCTGAGACACCACTAGCTCAAATTCATCCTTGAGTCATTTCAAGAACTTCATCACATGTTCTGCCTCTATGTGATCCACAAGAATACTTATGGCCAATGGCACTGAGAATCACATGAACAAGTAGGCATGTGCGTAATAATTTTAATTCATAGAATCAGCTTACTTTAAGATATGCATTTCCTCAAGAAACTGCATGCCTCACGGCATCAACGCTTTCAAAATCTATCACCAAATTTGTCCATACATCTTGGGCACTCTTGAAGTATAATAAACTTTGAGAAATAGCATTCTTTATTGGTTTAAGATCCAAGTTCTAACCATAGTATCACATTGTCTCAAAGCTTGGAAATCTGCTGAACTTGTTTCTTTTAACTTTGTTTCTCTGAACTTTTTTCTTATATCTGGTATCATAACTATGCCATCAACGAAACCATACTTAGTCTTTGTAATCAATACCATCTCCATTGACATCTTCTAGAGATTGTAGTTGTTGTCATTCATCAATGGATGAACCAAAACTAGTGAAGGATTCAACTTGGGATGAACATAAAATGGACTTGAGGGGCTCAATTCTTGCTTCTTTTCTACCATGGCTGTCGAGAATAGATAATCCATACAAGAAAATAACAGAAAAACTAATAAGAAACTGATCATTCAAGAATTTTGTGCATATTCTTACTTCATGATCAGTTTCTTATTAGTTTTTCTGTTATTTTCTTGTATGGATTATCTATTCTCGACAGCCATGGTATAAAATAAGCAAGAATTGAGCCCCTCAAGTCCATTTTATGTTCATCCCAAGTTGAATCCTTCACTAGTTTTGGTTCATCCAATTCTTGAAAGAATTTATGAAAAACACAAGAATAGATGAATAAAACTCTTAATTTTCTTCCAAAAAACCAGAGTGAACATGAAAAAGCAATGAAAACTTTCAAGTTTCACGCTCTAATACCATGTTGAAATTGAGAAATTGAAAACATAACAGAAAATATAATGTAGAATTCTTATTACTCGGAAAAATGAATGAATTAAGTTACAATGTTGCTGATCATGGGGTATTTAAATAGTGTACACCTCATGAATTAGTTAGAAGGAAGTTTCAAGACTTTTACAATAGAATAAATTCCTAGCTACACTACTCAGCTGAGCTAATCCATATTCAGTTAAGCTTACTTCCTTAGTTGAGTTGAGCTGACTGCCGTTGAGCTGTTCATTTGAGCACATCCTCTTGTATCAACATTCCTATATCCATATATTGTAAAAAGTGCGGTGAATTCTACTTTATAGGATTTACATGTTATGAATCTTTTTATACGATGAATTAAGGTGCGTTAACTATACAGATTGGTTACTTAAGCGTCAATTCATTGTTAATCGGTCATCTATCCTAGAATATGAAAGAACGTTTAAAACTTCATACATTTGATGATGATGGCTAGCAAGAATGACTCAAGCTAGAGATTGATTGGGGAAGGGATCGTTGAACACTAAGAACTACTTCAAAGATGCAAAATTACATAAGCAACTTTTATTCAAAGTATCGAAAGTTACTTCTATGATCTACATTAACATGAACCTTGAAATTCAACAACTACACGCATTTTATACACATGCAGCCGACCAAATAACTTAAAAAGAAACCTAGACGACTTATATGCATTTTCAAAGTCGGTTCTCCTTCTACAGGACAAGCCGCGGCCCAAGTAGTGTCTGCTGCGGATGGACCGGCTTTCACTAGATCATGTAGAATCATTGCATCTTTCTCTGGACTGAACTCTTTAATCCATCAGCTCTGATCCACTTATCTACTTCTCGAAATGCCATTACCTATAAATAACAATAATACATGGAAAAGTAACACAATTTGGGGAATAAATAATACAAACGCAGATTTGTAGATCATGAACTTCCTAACATGTAATTGACCATTAAATCATGCGATTATTATGTTAATTCACCTTAATCATGAACATTCTTAAGGTAACACTGGTAGAAAACATAGTACAAAGTTGACTATCATCACTCAGCTGACTATACATACATAGTAGAGCTCTAAACCACAACCGACCAATTAGTTGTAATTTAGAGTTTTAATCATATCTCTGATTATAAAACCTGAATATGGCTCTGATTATACACTTTCAACAGCTCTACAAGCTACCTATTAGAACATGTTCATGGCAGCACACCACAAGGATTCAACAAGATCAATAGGAATGTAGGTCAAGCAAATAAAGTTGGTTGAACACAAGGGGCTTAAATTTAGTATGCAAGTCTCAAGGTGATGAACTACTGAACTTCACAACAGAGAAAAAGGTGGGAAACAAAAACACAGGGCAAAACTTTCTGTTTAAGATCCACTTTGTCAGAACTTCAGGAAAGTAGTCTTGCAATGCGTTATTCACAAGGCTGTGTCTATGTGTATCAACCCAGGAAACTCAGGAGCAATATTTGACTTTCTAAAACATGACAAATTAGACCAAATAAAATCTTTGCACGGAAACAAGAACCCAAAGAGTTCAAATTTGAATGTCGGATTGACATAATATCAAGAACACAATGAAGTAAGAGTTAAGACCAATGTACTCACTAGGCCTCTACTAATTAAGAATTTGAAAGATTACTTGATCTTAGTGACTGAATTACCAATTTAAACCAATCAGACAGATAGAAAATAATGCTAACAACACAAGACGAACTTGACACAACACAGAAAAATAGAAAATAAAGGGTGTCAATGATCCGAGTTCCTTCAAACACAACCAGACTACACTTGACCACCACACTGATTCTGAACACAATACAATTGAATATCAAACTACCTATAATAGCCTTTGGCTTCGGTATCAATAAGTGTTGGAAATAATATCTGTGTTTTGATGATGATTTGTCACGTATTTAGTAAGATCACTTACAACCCATGATGATGAAGTCATAACTAACTGTTATAGTGCATAATGAAAGAAGAAGCAAGAAATAGTCTAGAGAAAAATGTATAAGTTCTATCTAGAGTCTGAACTTTGTATAGGTTGTTTCAGACAAGCATTGTAATAGATAGGAACTAGGTGAACAGCTGAGTCGCAGCAAGCAAACTGAGTATACATATGAAGAATCGAGGATCGACTCACCATAAGAAAACTAAAGAAGATAAGTTCACCGAGGACACAAACTCAAGAGGCTTATCTAGAATATCAAGAACCGAGGACACAGACTCGCTTATTGAAGACTCAAAATCGAGGTGGCAAACTCGCTTAGAGTCGATTAAGTCGTGACTATAAGACAGATTCGAGCAAGTCTGTGGTGACCAAAATCGAACTATAGAGCATGTAAAGTCAATAATCTTAAGGACAAAGATTATCGCTTACTGTGAAAAGAAGAAACTGAATGGTGTACCCTGACTTAGTCAATTAAGGTCAGATGTCAAGAATACGAGGTACTCAGTTTTGAAGAAGAGTAGAAAATTGAGTTAAGGCCTTGTTTAATTTGAAATAACGAAACGACAAAAGGTCATACATATGAAAGTTGGCTAAACGACAGATGTAACGGCTATAAGATTCATTTGACCGTTACATCATCCCTATAAATACTCGGAAAGAAGTGCGTGAAAAAGAGAGATCTGGAAGAAGCTTTAAAAAGCATATATCTAAAGATCCAGATTCAGAAAATCAGATTTCATATCTAGAAAATGGGAAGCCAATGGAATTGCCTTGAAGATTACAAAGAAATATCCAGTAACCCATTAAGGGGGAAGAAGGCATCTTGGAGCTACAACGCCATATCCAGAAGAATCAGACAGCTCACTGAATTAATCTTTTGATTAATTCTAAACCTATCCTTTGTGAAGAAGTGTTGGCTGTGCATAGTTTGAGGAGAGCAACTCCACCTTTCCTCATACGGTTGCAACTTGATTGCCACAACTGTTGGTGCAGTCTGCGGACTGTGTTTGTGTTTGTGTTGAGCTGGTGAAGGAGTCATTCCACCTCCAAAGGATTAACGTGCAGAGTGAAGGAAGCAATCTTACCTTTCTTCATTATGTGTAGACAGTGAAACTAGGGTGTCGTGAAGGACTGTCATTGGGCTAGGATTTTGTAATAGTTATCTCAAGATTCTAGTGATACCTCCTACACCACTGGAGAAGGGGAGACGTACGAGATTACACCACCCGGAACTTCCATAAACAAACTTTGTGTTGATTTACTTTACGCATTTATATTTACTGCATAATCATTTTATCACTACACTCAGCAAACATTAGACACTGAGTCAGCACAGAACTGATACATAGGAGACTTAGATCTTTATTGACACATTTATTGCACAAAAGGCTTGATCTTATCCGCTGCAAGTTAGTTCAGTTATAGCATCAGCTAAACTGAATTAGCTAACTCCTACACTGGATTAAAGGGCTGGAACGAAACTGAACTGAGTCATATTGTACATCAATTTGATAGTTCAGTTTGATTTTAGTAGAAACTCAGTTCCTGGGGTATTTTCAATTTTGGGAAAGTTTTTGGTGACAAGTTTATTCACCCCCCCTAAACTTGTGTTAGCCTTTCCAAGGGACCAACAATAAGAGTTTGATCTGGATGATCAAACCAAGACCCCACAATGTCAGACTCTTTAGAAAACAAATAGAGAGTGACTTTTGGAAAGTTGAAATTTTGGATTGCTATTTTGTAAACTGATGCAATCCTTGGTCAATGCACATGGCGTTATATTCCTTAAGGTATGAGAAACCCTAAAATTGTCAGCATTTCAAAATTAAAATCTCTCGTTATTCGAGCCTCAAATTCCACATGTGAAATTATCAAAAGGTAACCATTTTAACGATTTGGGTAGATGATCATGTGATTCTCCATTTAGTTGTTGTCAAGCTAATTGTTAGACATAATTTAAGTTTTAATGATGAATGTTGAACTAGCTTTTATAAGGCAAGCAATGAGGGATGGACATGATTTTGTTGTAAAAATTCGTAAGATTTGATGAGGACCCTAAACTGTTTGAAGAGCAACATATTCGGAGCAATATGGCAAAGAACGCGTGAAATGGATGCACAATAGAGAATCCAATGGGTAAATGAATTATTTCTGCCAATAGTGAATGATTATGCTGGATACCGTCAATGTATAAATCCGGACCTACTTAATCTAGAGACAATATTCAAGATCCAAAAACTTAAAATAAAGTATGAAACGGGGGGATTTGGTGGTGTTTTAGACTGAACCTAAGAATGTTCATCTCAAGTTGCCTAAGTATCCTGGGATTATTCAGGAATCAAGTCTGTTATAGTTCTAAAGAGCGTTTATGTAAGGAACACTTCTTCCCTAGGCTATGGCGGCGTCATGTCTTTCAAGGATTCTCACTTGTAACCGCCGGGGGCTTGAGTTACACCTCTATCCTGTGATTTCCGGGATATTTTAAACTATACCCGATAATTTGAATCAGAGTCGTAATGAGGGAGAATATTTTCCATATTTATCGCTTAAATTACCCATGTGGGATAAAACCGTGGTTAGCTCTATCCGACCTATAGAGAGCTCCAGATGATACTGTGGTCTGATCTACGTTGCCCTTACTTCATTATGCCCTGACCGACCTGCGGTGGGCTCAGGGGTGTATTAAGAAGATTAGACCGACCTCCCTCCTGAGGATAAAGGTCTTGTAATTGGGCATTAACTTGGGCTCCTGGCCCTTAATTGCTCAGCCTCTCTTTCCTCATTTATTACATAGTTATTTGTGGGACGACACAAGGCCGAGGCTAATCAACTCACATAACTCATAAGCCCCTCAGAGCTGATCAAGGATCTCACGCTGGTCAACTCTGAATATTGTTGAAGCTCGGACTCTGTCATTAAGACCTTGGAGCTATTTAACGACTTGCCCTGCCAGGTGGCAGTGTCTTGTTATGACGCCGTCATAACTTTTCCGGGAATCGAGGCATTTCCTGCCCATGTTTAATGTAAGGGATGGTTTACGAGACTGTGTTGGGGTTTATAAACCATGTCACATCAACTGTTTCCTCTTTCACACATCACATGTGCAATTTAAATTCAGAGGACCTGTATCATTTTGCCGATCCCTCTACTATTTTACAAGTAATCTTTGCCTCTTTGCTTTTATTTGTGCATAAGTATTTCCCTTTTACCCTTGTATTTATTGATGAGAGCCTCAACCCCGTCAATTTCTTCCATAAAAGAGTTATTTTTGTCTGAACCTGAGGCTGAGAGGTCTGGAGCCGATTTAAACCTTGCCTCTTCTTCCTGTCCTTCAACTGAGACATTTACCCAGGCCTTTACGTTTAAGATCCGGGAAGAAACCCGAAAAATCATAGGGAGTTACGGAATGGAGCCCATTCTATCAGAGAGTAGCATAGACTACATTGCGAGGAGTATAGGATAGATAGGGATGTCTTCTCTCCAACACTTCCCAACGATCCTTGGTTGTATGCTTAACGGCCCCAGAGAGGTTTTTCACAGTTTACGAAAGCCAACTAAAGGAGGGATTAAGATTACCATGGTGCCCCGCCTTCTTGGCGGTGTTGTAGTACTATGGCATAGGTGCTGCTCATGTTGCCCCTAATAAGGTTAGGAGCATTATAGCTTTTTCCATCTTGTTTCGGATGGCTGGGGTTTGTTTCTCAGTGAACCTTTTCAAAGGATTCCACCAAACTAGGAAAAATCCGGGAGCCAAGAGGTGGTATCACTTACCTCACCGGTTGGGTGTCCATGCTTATATCGTTGACAGACCCTCTCCGACTAAGCACTGGCGGAACCGTTTCTTCTTCCTTATGGATGGAGAAAGGGCAAAGCTGAGCCAATGGAGGAAAAATGACGTGCTTAATGATGCTGCCTCAGAGATTTTTAATTTACCGAGGTATGAGCTATCTTGGATTCTGGCATCTTCATGACCGTCAAGAAGTTGTCTTCTTAATTGATTGAGGCAACTCGGCTTGTTGAGGCCGGACCCAACCCTCACGTGCCGTTTAGCATTAAGGAGCTATTTATCAGTAGGGCTCACTATCTGCGCTAATCTCTTCTTTCTTCTTTTAATTTCATGATGTGGATTGACCCTTTTTCTTCTTCCCTTGTTTTTTTCACAGTGACATCATTTGCCAACTTTTTAGTTGTTGCAGAGGATGAGCAGGATGATGAAAATGTCTCTATAGAGAGGACACATACCGAAGAACGTACTTCTACCCAAGCTGCGGGATTGCCTTTAGATGCCGGCGTAGTCCATCCACGGCTGGAGCAACAAGGCCATGCTACGCCGTGCTCCTCGACTCCAATTGTGGATTTGGCGGCCCTTACTATTAAAATCCCAGATGATGAGGGAACTCCCCTCCTATAGAGGGTCCAATCTGGTGCTGCCATGGCAACTTATGGGGGGATCAAGGAAGAAAGGCAGATATGCCGCTTCACTTGATCCTACTCTTGACCCTACTGACCAGGAAGAAGAGGGATTTGAGGAAGAGCTGCAATCTGACCCAATATTGGAGATGACCAACGAGGAATTGGCCGATGAAGGTCTTCAAACCGTTAATTATGTAAGTCATTCCGACAATATTCTCTTATTTTGCTTTCTGTTTTCTTCTCTTTTAACGAGCTACTCTGTCTGTATTATAGGGATCTCGTGTTGGTCATGAGACTTTCAAGAGGTTGGCTGCTGCTTCTTCTTGCGTAGAGAAGTTAAGGAAAAAGGTTGATGACCTTGAAGATGAATCTTCTGAATGCAGACAGTTCAATGAGCAACTGTGGACCATAGTTCAGGAGAACAAAGCTCTCAACACGTAGCTCCAAGCAAACGGTTGAGCTACAGAACTGGGAGACTAAATACAATGGATCCCTCCACACTCTGATGGGAAGAGCATCTTGGGGTAAAGACCGAGCTGGAGCAGGCTGTTGCCAAGCTCCGAGAAGAAAGGAACACTCTGGCAGCTCAATTTCCCGATCTAGACATTGATCGTCTTCCAAACAAGGTCATGTATAGGTCAGACATGGACAAGGTCTACAATGACCGGCTGAAGTAGTTCTAAGAGGGTGAGGATATTATGGCCAACCATATAGCTCGCCGTGCTCCCCGTCAGGCATCGGGGCCAGTGTCTTCTTATTCAGCTCCTTCTGCTCCTCCTAAGAAGCATCATCAGGATCTGATTCCTGATACTTAGAGTTATCTTTTTAGGCTTTTGTTTTTTGCTTTTTGTTGTTGAAAACCTGTAAAGAATATAACTTGGACGATTATGCATATTTTGCTAAACTCTTTTTCCTTGGCCTATTTTGGGCACTTATCAGAATTGCTTTATACCAAATTTATGATGTGGTGGGGTATTCTGCCCCCTAGTATGTCATGCTTGAACTTTTAGTTCTTGGATGGCATACTTATCTAGCTTCTGTTTTACTTTCCTTGTGATTGAATATGACCTTCGCATACTTAATGAGTTTATACTTGTTGAGTCAATCCTACGAATCTTGGTTAGTTCGTCTTGAAAACATTATTAGTTTGACCTTTGCTAACATTATTGAATTTGACTGAGTCCGACCCGCGGAGTACAGTTAGTTCATCCTGCGAACTTCACTAGTTTTTCCTTCGCAAACTCTATTTAATTTGGCTGAGTGATCACGTGTAAGTTGCTTAATACTAACAAGAGGACTAGGTCAATCATAGTACAGCAAGGGCGAGTCAATGTCGATCCCACATAGACTATTATTTAATAATAATAAACACATCCACAATTCATAGGTCGACCAGATAGGGTGGTCATTAACCAACATAATAGAAAAGTAAATAACATAGATGCAAATAAACCAATCATCACTCATATATCGAAAAGGTACTAACCATACTATTCCGAACTAACCTCCCATTAATCCGTGGTCGACTCATGTTCGTAATTTAGCTACGGGTGCAACTTCTAACCCTATCTACTCTAACCATGGTAGTAGATAATCTAACGCCAGCTACCCTCCTTAATTGGTCCTAATAGCCCATACGCATGAAGAACTAGAATTTCCGGTATTGAGCATTAACCCATACCGCTAACTCGCCTAGGCAGCTATAGACATTGACTAGCACGTTCCTAGGGTCCATCAAGACAATGTCCTAATTAACACTTCACTAACAGTTCATCCTGTTAATTTACGAATTACGAATACTAGATTGGCCATACTTATTACTCGTTTTAATTATTCCTGTCGATCAACGTAGCTGACACCAAACCACAGAATTAGAATTTACTAGGTATTCAGATATAACGATATAGACCATCGCAGATCTGAAGAGCGCAACCCATAATTCTGTTAGGAAATCTACGCGGGAACGCAGTGGAATTCAAAAATTTATTTCCTATCGACCCAAGATCGACTTCGTTTAAGCAATAAACAAATAGATAGTAGACGGTGGTTACCTTGGTTGATCTAAAAGATCGACGCTTTGATCGTCTAAGGAGAGTAGTTCTGCATAGAGCCGCCCAAGTGTTCGGCCTCTACCGCTAGTCCACACGAACAGCCCGCCGGAATCCCATCATGGATTGCTATTGGAAAACTCCGGTTGCTAGACCGGCCTTTTTCCCCTCTCTCCAACTCTCCAAAAGATGCTCTCTATTTTACACAAGAACTATGAGCTCTTGCAATTGTGATGTATAAAAGAGCTTGACACCCACCTCCCTTTTATAATGGATGTGGCGCCCCAAGAGGTGTGGAGGAGAAGAAAACCTTTCCCAATAAAATAAGGAAAATATAATTGATTGATTTATCTCATTTATTATAATATCTCATATTAAATAAATCTAGATATCATCAATATCTCATATTGAGTATTTCAAGATATTGTCAATATCTTATATTGACAATATTTATCTTTTATTATATTACCATAAATCAATTTACACATGTGTATATATCACATATATATTACACATATAAAAATCTAATAATATCATATGTACACACATTGGTGCGCATGATGCAAATCACCAATTTGCATTTAATGCACTCACACACGCATGTATTCATAGTATATCTATATTATTTTATTTTATTAATATCCAATATTAATAATAGGTAATACCATTAATTAAATTGCACAATCCAAGTGTATCTTATACACATTAAATGTGGCGCCCCTTTGACCAACAAATTGGCTTCCGGAATATTCTTTAATTAATATAATATTATTAATATCTTGTATTTAATTTATTCATAATAAATAAATACCACCATATTAATTTACCACTATAACCTTTATAGTCTCGAGATAAACTTTCCTTATTTGGTTATCATCTATAACCACATTTTAATCCGCTAGATGTTCTTATGTGTGTGACCCGATAGGCTTCGAATATGTTGGCCGTAGACACAAAGTGAAAATTACGAAAATGCCCTTCATGCCTAACGATCACGGGATAGCGTCTAGCAACACACCGTGACCCCCAATCATCGGAAGAGTCAAATGCAATGACTACTACCTTTCATGTGAAACAGCTTATTGCGTGTAACTTACAATCCTATCATTGTAATAATATCCATACGGTCGTTAGTCGAGTGTCAAAACATCAACGACCGTATCTTATAATCTGATATCATGCTCTCTCAAAGTAACTCGCTTACTCCCACTTTGCAAAGATTCACGAGAGTAAGACATTCCTTATAAGAAGGCCATTTCGATATTCGATCCCAATCATAGGATACGCGATTCCCGGACGACCAATCATGTATACTCCGCGATGCTTCAAAGATCATACCCAATCACTACCGCATGATCGCCCGTGGGCTGTGGAAACCTCAATAGTGTCAAAGCATGACAATCCACACCGTGATGCCATGAAGACTCGGTCTTAAGGATAATTACACAACCGCCACATAGTGTGACACTTATCGTAGTAAGTGGGCGATCTAACGTCATTTATTCTATAATACACGCCCACGTGCGGTCCAAGTGTCTCTACACTTCGATAGATTTAGATCTATCCCCGCCTTAAAGACAGAAGACATCTAATACGTGCTAGTCTGCTTTATACTATCAATGCCCTGCTTAATAGTACATCGGCTAGAGACATTTAAGTATCAAACTTATTAAAGTGATTAGAGATCTCATCAACCATAATCGCTTATCATGGTTTCTCTATCACAGTTTAATACTAAGGACGTTATCATATAACAATTCATAATTGGTTCTTTAAAAGAACATATATATGACAACATAAAAGCCATTTTATATATGTATAAACATAAAGAAATAGTAGAAATGATCCGACCCGGTCGGATCCGGTCCAACCCGATTGGGTTTAGGACACTATTCCAACAATCTCCCACTTGGCCTAAAACCAATCACTAGCACACACAAGACCAAGTTGAAACACAAGAATCTCATGCAATACTCGCAACTAGCCCTAGCCATGAACGGATCGCTATCCATGGGGACTCAGACTATCTTCATATCACGTTCCAAATGACCAAGTCAAAGGAAAAGCCTCAACACACACACGAATCTCTGATGAGACCCTGGTCCTTGCTTCAAGCAATAAATCCACTTACTATATCAGCTATACAGAAAAGGTGGAAGAACCGTATAAGGTTCATGAATGAACCTTCTAGATCCATGTACCGCTCCCGCTGCGCCTCTAAGGCACTACTGTGTTTTGGCTAAGTTGTAGAGTTTACAGTGACCCATAGGCTAGAACATTTCCACTCACTGTATCACTTAATCAAGTGATCGCAAACCTGCATCAGTAGCTCCCACTCGCCTTCATAAGACTCGGGATATACGCCCAGTATATCTACGTTTATTTAATTCCAAGTTTCAATAAACTAGGAAACTTTCCTTAACTTGTTTAAGGATATTCTCGACATGACTATTCATGGACTATGAACATCCGGCATTACCTATAAGATGGTTCCTATCGCAGTAGCGAAGGAAACCTTCCATAAGCATCATCTTTCACCTTATCGTTAGGACCAACGTCCTAACATAGATAGATCTCGCGATCTATGCTAAACTTCTTTTAGCATCACATCTATATAGGTAAACTATAATCTAACAGCAGTAAAATCTATCGCTATAGATTCTTATTTCTAAAATAAGAACTGCTAATCCAAGTGCTTTCGCAAAGATCTTGAATTACCAAACATTAATTGACTGTGACATGGGGAGATGATTCATGAGAGAGATATCCAATACCTTACTCAAAAATCATAACACACTCCCACTATCCTTCTTGCACATTGGGCATATCCTTCTTTTGACTAAATCAAACGCCTTTGATTATCAAACAAAGAAATTGTCTGGAGAAACTTGTTTGAGTCCATAAATGGATCTCACGAGCTTACATATCATGTTTACGTCTATGAACATCGAGCTATATGCCCAACGGCTTCAACACTATCATATAGTCATGATACGAAGTTACAACAAGCATAGTCTGAATAGAACCGGGCACAGCCGCCAGCATAAAGACAATTATAAGGTTTACACCTCATGCCCTTCAGCCGTCACTATGGCCTTATGGTAATCATATTACTATCCATGCCAGCCTTTCAGGGACACTCCCCTTAGGTAAGACAGACTAGGTTCACAACCTGGTTGTCACTGATGGAATCTTATTCAGATATTATGGCTCCTAGCCATATCTCTCAATATTGCCTCTCAAACATTCTTTCATAAGTCATGAGATATTCATTCTTCAAGATGAACATACCAGCAGCCTTTTCAGGCTTAAGGTCATCCACAGACTTACATAACTTTTGTGTGCACTGAGCAGTGATCTACACCTCATCGCTATGTGGCGTCCGCTCACGTTCCTATGGTTGAATATATCTTTGTGGATCTCAAACTGTTTTGAGATCTGATTTACTCCCACTGTTTCTTTTGGAAGAAACACTTCCTTTAGAAGACAGTATGTTTGGAGACAAACATTTTGCTCCGCAGACAAGTAAATAATATCCAGCGTGCTAGCTAAGATATGCCACAAAGTTGCATATGTCGTACTAGGCTCCAAGCCTTTCTGACTTTGCCTATGACAACTTCAAATCATCGGTCAAGATAGATTTGACATTATCCTCTTCCACATCTAATATGGAATTTATTCAACCTTTATTCTTTGGAACTCGGTTAAGTATAAAAGGCACTATCCCGAAACGGGTAAGGGATACTTTGCATGGCTTAAAGGCCACACCTTTATCATATAAAGTGTTGTTTCCATTTTGGAACACAATCTAATTGCGTATCCCAAAGATGGTATCCTTGAAAGGAGAATCTTATTCCCTTTCAGACGACTTCTGAAACACCCTTCAGGTATTAATTACTTCAATCCAATTGAAGATTAATTCCGATTGGGTTTAGGACACTATTCCAACAAATTCTGCGTTTAATATGAATGAATTGAATGAAGATTAAGTTTTGTTTAATTATTTCATAGTTGATTAGATGCAAGCATAATCTAGATCTAACACAAGAACAATCATGAATCTGAGAAAATAAATAAAACATTGGAATAGATCTTACTCCATAACGAAGAACAGATCTACTCTTCTATTCTCTCTCCCTCCAACGACTCAAGACGATCCATGAACATCGTAAACCAAGCACAATTCAATAATGAAAGACTCATGACTTATTTGCAAGAAAGAAAAGAAGAAAAGAAAAAAAGACTTTATTCTCGAAAGACTACATTGTAGCTAGTTGATGAAGAAATAGAAAAGAGATGAAGAATGAATGGAATTGATGATGAATGGAAGATGAATGATTGAATACAATTTTGCAGCTCTGAATGGCCTTATATAGGTGTATAGACCGGCTTAGAGTAATCCCTAATCCTTGGAGGACAAGAAAATGCATTTGGAAGATTCTGGGGTTCGGTAAATCGCGGGTAACTCCCGATTTACCGAGGGTATTTTTGTATTTTTTTCTTCTGACCGACTTAACCTGGAAGGTTCTGGAATACCTAGGCCCAGCTTCGGTATTTGGACCATAACTTGGCCCACATAACTCTGATTTGGGTGATGCAAAGTGTGTTGGAATACTTGTTTCAAGACCTACAACTTTAATGAAGAAGTCCAAGCCCAATTCGTCTAGTAAAGCTTCGGGTACCGTGTTACAAGATCACCAACCAGATCCTCGGGTCCAATATCCGCTCGAAACACTTCAACCTTCAGCTCCGTCCAGTTCTCTATCGATTGACTCTCTCATACAGCCCAAATGATGCTCCATACACTCGTTCATCTGTCAATAAAATCATATCACACATAATAGCTTCTATTTCCAGCAAATAATGCATAAAATACACGGTTAATACGCATAATACCAATTTAGTCACCCCGGACGTGGCTTAATCACATTTAGCTAATTAACCCATGATTTCATACATATTATCACCATTGAGAACACAAATATGGAGTACATTGATGGTAAAATATGATACCAAGTTGACCGTCATCACTGTGTCTAACCTGTGGAGCTCAGTTAGTTCATCCTACGAACTTCCCTAGTTTGTCCTTCATAGAATTTATTTAATTTGGCTGAGTCCGACCTACAGAGCTCAGTTAGTTCATCCTGTGAACTTCACTAGTTAGTCCTTCACAAACTTTTTGACTTAGTCCGACCTGCGGAGCTCAGTTAGTTCATCATGCTGATTGACGTGATCAGTCAAGTGAAATTAAAATACTTGATCACCATAAATCAATACTAGCAAGAGGACTAGGTCCATCGTAGTATAGCTATAGTGAATCAAGGTCGATCCCACAAGGAACCAATTGTGGGTCATTTATATACAAACAATTAATCATCCATGTCAAGGACACAAAGCGGTCTACGACCAACGAAAGACAAGAAAGATAAAGGACACGACACGACACGACACAACACAAATAAATACAACATAATTAACCTCCCAATTATTATGTCATCGTTTGGAACTAGAGCTTCTATATAATTAAGCTAAACTCACAAACTATTAACCCGATTCGTATCTCTTTTATATTGGCTACGGGAGTCATCCCCTAAACTAGATCTAGCTCCGGGTAGGCCATCTAGATCACTATGCTACATTACGTGACTTCGCTTTTTAGGCCTCCATCTCATATAACTTGCACGCTTACAAAACTAGGGATGCCGATATTAACCGTATTCCTCACCTAGGCAACATTCCTGTGGTTAGGCGTACTTCCTAAGCGATCGCATCAGTCTCCGTCCCATTAACACTAACTTTTTAGGTATTATGTCAATCTACGATTTACGTATAATCAGGTGCACGTAATTCCCTAATATAACACAGATCTAGATCTCGCTGAAAGTCCCGGAAGATCAATTCATGAGCCGACCTAGGAGCACTTTATTGGTATTTCCTCACTACACGTTTTAATTAAAACAGACGGAAACGTAGCCGTAGCCATACCTACTAAGATAAGAAATTCTAAA